>JAWNPA010000041.1:1155000-1502500 GCA_035045345.1 Drosophila hamatofila | reverse complement strand
GATTGGGTTGTTGTTGCTGCTGCTGCTGCTTCAATCTGCTGCTGTTGTTGGTGTGTGTGTGTGTGTGTGTGTGTGTATGAGTGTGTATGTGTGTGTGTATATATATATATATATATATGTGTGTGTGTGTGTGTATATATATATGTTGGTGTGTGCTGTGCCTATTTCGAAGGCAAAGATTTGGATGTTGCTGCTTCAAGTTGCCGCTGCTGCTGCTGCTGCTGCTGCTGCTGCTGCTGCTGCTGCTCCTGCCTGTGTGCGTGTGTATATTTGCTGATGCTTGACGTTTTGTTTATTGTCAAGTTGGCGACGCGTATTCAAAAAGTGCTTAAAATGTGTTTAAAAAACAATTAAAGCAGCTGCCAAAGCGTGTTAAAAAGGGGGCCAAACAGAGGCAGAGGCAGAGGCAGAGGCAGAGGGGGCCTGCTGAAGGGGCTGCTTTGCTTAGCTGAGTGTGGGGGAAATAGTTAAGCCAAAAAAGGGGTTTTCGTAATGGCTAAAAATTCCACATTCAGTCGTTTGTCAGTTTGGCATTGCTTAATAAGGACACGAGCACAGAATTAAATCAGGGGCTTAGACTGAGGCAATGGGCTGAGGGGAGCAGGGGGGGGGGGGGGGCGCTTGTCAGGAAATGAAATGAAATGAAAATGAAATACCTCTAAATTACGTATACGTAATGTCGGTTGCTGCCTAAAGACAAGGCCTCGCTCGAAAGAATGCCAAATTGCAAGAATATTTTCAAGAAATTCTCGGTGAGATTTGCTTGGAATGCTCTATGTTCAGGGGGTTATTAAAGCTAGGGTATTACGAGTTGATTACTTCCCATAGGCAAGTTCAATTTGAGCTTGAATCTGCATTGAAATTTAGGAGTTAAAAGCATTTCTGTTTTTATATCACTCTCTCCTTCTAAAGTCATGTTCCTCTTCCTCGTTTCTTACACTTTTCGTGCTTTGCTTCTACTTTCCCAATACTCATCTTCTTCGTCCAAACATTTCTTTATGTTCTTCTTCGTATAATCTCTTTTTCATTGTCCACTCACTTCTACATATGTTTTCTATTATTATTTTCTCTTTCTTCTTCATCTTTCTTTACAATTTACTTCTTCTTCCCCTTCTTCTGCCTCGATCCTTACACTCTTCTCTGTCGTCTTCTCCTTGTTCATCCACTTCCTCTGCTTTTGCAGTAAATATCTTCTCTTTCTTTTCACCCTCCCCTTCTGCTTTGCCTCTCTCTCTCTCTCTCTCTCTCTGTCTCTCTCTTTCTCTCTTTTACTTACATTCATTGGGCATTTCTTTGAAGTTTATGCCCATCACCTCGTCTCGCTACACCTCCTCCTTGCCCTCCACCGCCGCCTCTCATCATCCCATTAAGATACGATCTAATTTCTTTTGGGTAGCAAATTGATTTTTAATGATTTTCTTGAAAGCTGACGCCTTATCGTGCAATTTGTCTCAATTTCGCTACCCATATGCCACGCCCATCGGCCGCCCCTAATTGAATGTCAAATTTCGTTTGCGAAATTTTCGGTGCCACAAAATGTGCAAGCTGTTTAGCCCCACCAAGCCCCCTCCCTCCATCCACCCAACAACAACCCCTCATCCCCTCCCTCACAGACATCGAGCTGGCCGGGCTAAAGGTCCTTGCCCATTTGCTAAATAGACCATGTTTTTTTGCGGCTGAGATGGACATTACAAATTGCTCAGCCATTAAAACAACAACAACAGCAACAGGAAGAACAATAGCAACAACAACAGCAACAACATCACCAGCAGCAACAACAACAGCAACAGTGACAACAAAATACGTTGACAATAAGTGCGTGAAAATCAATTTGTCTATAGTTTTTTTTTTTTTACTTTATTTTATTTTGTTTTTAATCCAGCTCTATTTATAAATATATATCTCTATATATCTCTACATTTGTATGTATGTGTGTGTGTGTGTGTGTGTGTGTGTGTGTGTGTGTGTGTGTGTGTGTGTGTGTGTGTGTGTGTATGGTGCTATCTCTGTCTGACTGCCATCTGACGTTGGACTGTGCCTTGAACGAGCAGTCTAATGACTTCATTTTCATTAAATGACCACAAAATTGATGTCAACATTATGTTTAATACCCTGTAAACAGTAATGGGGGCGACAGCGGGTAGGCACAAGCCTAAGGATACAGGAAATATTTCAAAATAGTGGAAATAGACAAATAAAAGTTAAGGGAGAAAGAGAGAGAGAGAAAGAGAAAGAGAAAGAGAAAGGGAGTGAAAGAGAGAGAAACAGAAAGAGATAGAGAGAGAGAGAAGGAAAGATAGAGAAAGAGATAGAGGGAAAGAGATAGATGTCATATATACAATTAGTTGATATGAGAAAGAGAAAGAGCAAGAGAGTGAAAGAGAAAGAAATAGAGAGAGACAGAGAGAGAAAGAAAGAGAGAGAGAAAGAGAGAAAGAGAGAGAGAAAGAGAGAGAGAAAGAGAGAGAGAAAGAGAGAGAGAAAGAGAGAGAGAAAGAGAGAGGGAGAGAGAGAAAGAGAGAAGAGAGAGAGAGGAAGAGATAGAGAGATAGAGGGAAAGAGATATATAGAGAGAGAGAGATAGAGATATAAACTATACAATTTGTTGATATTAATGACAGGAGAGGCAGCAGGAGAGAGATTGACAGAGAGAGATAGAGAGATATGTGAACTAGAGATTGGAAAGGTAAACCAAGAGCTCTTAGGTCTTAGGTCTCTATGAAGTAAGCTCAGCCTATTTAGATAACATTCCATAAGCGACCAATGCAAGGAATGTGGAATAGAACTGGCTAAAAAGGACAACATGATGGTTGAGTAATTGAAGTGAGCATGGAGAACCGTTGGAATTGGAATCAAATTTAATTCGAATGAAAGTTGCAAATTCGTAATACAGAAAAGCAAAGCTAAGGTGGTGAGAATGTTAAAAGCTGAAAGCATTTAAAATGAATATTTGAAATTGCAACAAAAATGCGAAAATGCGAAAATCACGACAAACAAATAAATAATTGTTGCCATTGTTGTTGTCACTCTTGCAATTGTTGCCTCTGTTGTGGCTGTTGCTATTGTTGCTGCTGCTGTTGCTGCTGCTGTTGCTGCTGATGTTGCTGCTGCTGTTGCTGTGGCTGTCGCAATTACTCACATTTGAATTGCTTAATTTGCGTTTTTCTCGTTTGACCTGAATGAATGTTGAATGAGGCACTTGAATGGCATCAATGATGAGTGCATTGCCGTGTTTTACTCATTTTTTTCTGTATTTTTCTGATGTGCAATCAGGTTTGGGCAACAACAGCAACAATAGCTACGGCCTAGTTATTGACTAGAATTTAACGCAATTATAATGTGAGAGGCGGTGGGTGGTTGGTGGTTGATGGTTGGTGTTTGGTGGTTGGTGGTGTTCAGGAAATTGACTGGATTATCTAAACGGCATTGACTGATTACGGCAATGTAAGTCGATGAGTCCATGAGATACAGCGGGACGAGCTGGATGATGAGCCGATGAGTCCATGAGATGCAGCAGATGATTACCAGCGAGTAAAAACTAACGAGTAGTGAATTCTCTACAGAGGTATCAAATCTATATATATGCATAGATGACTGGCAAACAGAGTGTACCAAGTAAGGACTAATAAGTGCCGAGTAAAGAGTAGCGAATAACGAGTAAGGTAAAAAGTAACGAGTGAGAAATGGACAGATATTAAATATATATAATATATAAACACAGCGATGACGACGAGTGAAAAGTAACGAATAAGGTATAATGAGCAAAGAGTAAAGAGTCAAGTGTAGCGAGTACTCTAGTGTTAATCGAATAAGATATTATGAGCAAAGAGTAACGAGTAAAGAGTAAGGAGTAAAGAACAAGAAGCAGCGAGTTCTTTAGTATTCAAATCTCGCAACAAGTAACTAAGGTGAAATGGATAGATGTAAACTATATTTATATATAAAGATGAGTGCGAGTAAAAATTAACGAGAGTTCTCTGGAGAGGGACTGGTAACAAGTAATGAGATGGAACAAAGGAAATTAAAGTTATTTATTGGCGATTATTATTATGTTAGTTGAATACATTGACGTCTGTATACCTAGTGAACTGAAGTAACGAGAATATTATAAGTAACGAGTAAATTAGACAATGCTTGTGTAGAGCAGGAAAAGTTATGACAACGAGTTGAATAGAACAAGTTGGCACGAAGAGTAAAACTAAGGAAAAATCACAGTGACGAGTGAATATAACTAACGTGTAGCATAGACAAAGCGCAAAAACGAGAAATTAAAAAAAATGATGAGTGGATCATTTTAGAGACGAGGAAATAAAATATAATGACTGAGATTCTAGTGGCAGATAGAATACAATAGAAAGAGCAACGAGTAACGAGTAGATAGTTAGTATGCGGATTAAAAGTAGCAAAAGAGGAAGCCGAGTAGGTAAATCAAAATAAAGGGCATATAGAGTATACATAGCTGAGCTCAAAACATGCTGATGACATCATATTTCAGAAATTTCTCATATTTAGTAGTAAAATTACAATTAAGACCGAAAACTATTTTTTTTTCCATTTTCATTTTCGCTGACATTCGACTTGTAATTGACCTGATTTCCAATTTGAGCATGAACCACTCTGAAAAGGTAGCCAGCAACGAGCGTGCAAAAGAGAACGAATCGGAATTGGAATTGGAATTGGCAAGAAGCTCGATGATTCATGTCAGTCGATTATTGAATGAGCAATACGATTATCAAGGTACAAAATTCTCTTTCACATCTCGAATTGCAAAAGTGCATAGCGAGGCCTTTGAACTGCCATAAAGCTGATCAAAGTTTTTTTTATATTTTCTGCTGACTGGCGAACTTGCTGCTAATGCATTCCACATACAGCCTCAGTGTGGGCTCTACGTAACCCCAAGCGCTGCCCTTAGTTCCTGTCGAAACTTAATTAAAACTCTTTGAGAGTATAAAAATGCTAATAAATGCGTCGCACATTTGCCCCAAAACGAAGCCAACTCAAGATGTGACAAAGGTCTGTAAGAGGCAGGGGCGTGGCTAGAGAGAGTGGGAGGAGAAGGCGGAAGAAGTTGAAATGGAATCAGCTGTGCTCAAGACAGGTGCGAGATGGAGGGGAATTATACACATAGAAAAGTTGTTAGTGTAACACTAAGCACGACTGCCTAATACTCGCTCAGGGTAGATAAATATGAGGTCAATTTATTGAGAAATTAGGAATTTGTCAAACTCTGTCCATTGGAACGTTTTATTGCTCTGGGACTAGACAATTAAAAGTATAGAGAAACTATTAGACTAGGATATACTTCGGGGTATTTATACTAAAGTTTCAAGTTATTAACAATCAAAGAAGAGAGTTCGGATGGAAAGATGAAGGTAGACAAAGAGAGCGAGAGGAAAAGAGAGAGAGAAAGAGAGAGAAATGAATGGTGCGACAAACACTGCTTACAACCAATATACTCTCCTTTTACACTCATTGAGCGAGTATTGAAAACTTTTTCTCTAGGCGCACTTTAGTCCTTGAGCTTGACAGCGAATGTTGTGCTTTAAGCTTGCATTCAATTGAAACAATTTTCAAAGGAATTGACTGAGCTGTTAAGTAACAGATACACATATGTTAAGTCAATGTTAAGTCTATGGCTATGTTGAGCTGCTAGGACTATGAATAGACGCAGTCAGAGACCTATTGACTATAGATATGTAACATATAGACAGACAGACAGACAGACATATATAGCGACAGTTGTAGTACAGCCCAATATACCCTCTTTGCACACAAAGAACGTGCATTGAAAGTAGTAGTAAAAGGAGTATCTATGCAAAGCTGACAAAATGTCTAAGGCAGAGGCTTTGCACGCAGACTTTCCATCCAGGCAGTGCGGGCGGGGGCGGTGGTAAGTAGGTAGTTCTTCGATTTGCCAGAGACTTGGACGATTGTGCACGTAACATGAAATTAAGTAAAATACACGAATTACATTTGCACTTTGCGTGCCAAGCGCCATTTGTTGCAAACGTGACAATCGAGCCGACTGCCTGTCGCAGTCACAGTCACAGTTGCAGTCACATTCACAGTCACAGTCACAGTCACAGTTGAAACCTGAACGTTTCATATTTCACATTCAAAACGAGGCATTCCTTTTTCTCTCTCTCTCTCTCTCTCTCTCTGTCTGTCTCTGTGGCTGACCCACTTCTAGTGCAGCTGCCGGTGTGGCACTTATTGCAATGGGCTTTACGAGTGGAGTCAAGTGAAGTCGAGTTTGGGGCTTCTATAATCACAGCGCTCATCCATTTGCTATTCCAATGGCAATTGCCCAAATTGGTTATCACACAAAATTGTGGCTAGGCCAAAGCAATCGAACGATATGCGGCTGTGTGACAAAGTATCAATTGACGAGCAGGAAATTCTAGATGAAAGTTGCGAGTAAGGGAGAGAATGAAGCGAGGGGCAGTATTTTAAATTAAAAGTAGCGGGGCCTTGAATATGACGAGCGAATATGAATGATATTCAGAGATAAAAAGTAACGAGTAGGTTGATAAAAGTATACAGCGACGAGGAAACTCAACTAATATAATAAGAAAATAGGCAGAAGGCAACGAGTAACAGGACGGCATAAAGAGAAGCCAATTTAACGAGTGTAAGCTGCGATCTTATGAATATCAACGAGTAAGGCAACAGCGAGTGAGACATAGCTCATTCATGTAGCCCAAAAATAGTAAGTGTAACGAGTAAAAGTAGCGAATTTAATATAGGAATAGTCTATATATTGGTACAGTAACGAGACAGAACGGAAGGAGTTTATGTAACGAGTAAGGTTGGTAAAATAGTGAAAGTTAGACGGTAGCGAGTAACGTAGTGAAGCAGCGAGTAAGTATAAGTAGCGAGTAGATAAATAGAGACATATTGACTAACGAGTAATGACATTTAGCACCAAGTATGCGTAACGAGTCAATAAAGTACAGCAGCGAGTAAGTGCCTTTCGAGTCATTGAAAGTAACGAGTGTCAATCCGACAGCAGCTTTTCAGGAAGTTGTTGTGTTGACAATACAGTACAATACAGCAAAGTAACGTGTGATTTAAAGTAACGAATAGCTGTAGACTAAAAACGAGTTCAGTTCAACATGTAAAGTCAATGAAAGTCAACGAGAAGAAAAACTAACCGGAAACTCTGAAAATCAAGTCTGCCTGCAGCACTTAAACTTAGCTAATCGCAACGAATCTGCCTCAGCTAGACGTTAATTGGAGCACTGAACAACAATTTTCTATTCGCTTCAGTCTTCACTATTTTCATTTTTTGCACCTTTTTTCATTTCCCGCAATAAACAATACTTAACGGTTGTATTTATAGCTGGCTAGCCGCAGCCTAAATGTGTGTCGGTGCGCGCTGGTAATGAGTAGCTGTAAAATGGCAGGTGCAGCTCCAGTGCGGCGCCAGTGTTGGTTAACGATTGCATATGTGGCAGGGCGCGGGCGAGCTAACGAGCGAACGAGCGAACGAGACGATGCAACGCACAAAAAATATTAATTAAAAATTTACAACGAGAAAAGCCAGCAAAAGATGCTGCTAGAGCAGTGTGTGTGTGTGTGAGTGTGTATATAGTGCATATGTGTGTGTGTGTGTGTGTGTGTATGTGTGTGGCCTTTGCCTTGTGTGTGGCAAGAGTTTTGGTCTGTTAAGCGAGCTCTGGTGAAAAAGGACAAACGACAAAGCCAAACAGAGTGTAGTAACATAGACCTAAAGGGTAATGCAACGAGAGAAAACGAGAGAGAGAGAGAGAGAGAGAGAGAGAGAGAGAGAGAGAAGAGGATGTGTGAGAAAGTTGCCCTGGCACTAAGTAACTAACTAAAAAAAACTCTTGCAATGAATGGCAATGTTCATTGTTAGCTGTATTTAATTAAAACTCGGCAAGCAGCAAGGCAAGGCAGAGCTACGCACACACACAAACACACAAACACACAAACACACACACACATATATACACTTCCACACACACACACACACACTCCCACACAAATTCCCTTACTTACATCGCTTCAACTTTCAAAAATTATGCAAGCGAAAATCTCACATGAGTTGCGTTTATTGCCAAAATGCCACGCCCATTTTAGCTTAAATACTTCACAATAAGGCTGAAGAGCTTTGAACTCTGAGCTGACGATCTTAAGCCACAAATTTTCAAAATTAATCTAAGCTTAAGTGCTAAAGCGTAACTTGAATTCAGGATTAACAAATTCTATAAAATATTTCTCAAAACAATATAAAAAAATTGAGAAAAATACTATAAAAAGAAAATGTGAAAAATATAAGGAAATAATGTTCATAATCATTATCAAAGATAGATACGAATATAGCCTTAGTTTCGACATAGAGTTCAATGTAAAATTTTGAGTAAAGCTTATATAAGATTACAAAATTGAGACATATAAAAACAAATTTCAGGGTCATTAAAACCATTTGAGAAAACAATTTTCATATAAAAACTTATATAAAAACAAATTTCAGGGCCATTAAAACCATTTGAGAAAGAATCAACTGGAATCAGATAGGATCAGAAAGAATCAGATAGAATTATGATCTATTTCTATATGATTCTATCTCTATCATTATATAGATTCAGATAGATTTATATAGAATCAGATAGAATCATATAGAATTAGATAGCATCATATTGAGCCAGATAGAATTAAATAGAATCATATGGAATCATATGGAACCATATAGAGTTAGATAGGATCAGATAGAATCAACCTCAAGCTGAAATCAGAAAGAGTTTTGGGCCTGCCTCAACAACAATGTCAAGTCTCAGTCAGAATCTACTTGTAGGCATAGTCAAGTCTTAAGCAGAGCTAAGTACTAGTTAAATATGCTTGCTTATACGACTTTACAGGGTATGTCAGAGTCATGCATATGCTCAGTTATTGTGCAGCTCACAACAGACGAAGATAAATGCAGAAGCACGTTTCGTCCAATGTCTCATCTCATCTTTACTTAGCTTCAACTCTGAGTCAGGCACACAAACACACACACACACTGACTCTCTATGTGTGTGAGTGTGCATGAGTGTGTGTGCCCATGTGTGTGTGTGTGTGTGTAGCTGAATGGCATGCCAAAAATGTGCGCAGCTCACGTGAATGCTGCCGATTTATGTCATTTTAATGGAGCAACGCTTAGTGGAACTGTGGTTGAGGGAAAAACGTCAGAGGCGTGGCTAGAGGGAGGGGAAAACGGGGCGTAGGGAGTATTAGCGACCACAGGTAGATTTGTGAAACATAGCTAGAGCCAGAGGGTAAAGAGGTGAAGGTAAAAGGGGCTCGCGGGCTGCTTAATGGAACATGACTGAATGGAGCAAGCCATAGGCGAGTACAGAGGTGAAGAGAGCAGTTAGACCGAGAGAGCGAGAAAGAGAGAGAGAGAGAGCTGTAAGAGGGGGCCTTAAGTGGGGACTACAGAGGTCGCCTTTAAAGGAACCTTAAAGATGGCCTTGCAAGGAGTTTGTAGATGGGCCAAAAGTGGTTTTTTTTTTTTATTTTTGGACTCTTCAGAGTTGGCCCGGCGTGAGATTCAGTCATATGAACATATATGTTTTTGTTTTACGACTTCTTCTTCTTCTTCTTGTACGTTTTTTATCTCTCACTTGCCATTTTCCATTTACCATTTGCCATTTACCATTTCGCGTGCTTCCCCATTTCCGTTTAACTCGCAATTCTAATAAGCGCCAACAACAAGAACAAGAACAAGAACAATAAAACAACGAAAATGAATAAACGACAATAAAATGATACAATAAAATGTAATGTGATTAGTTAGGCAAGGTGGAGTGGAACGGTGCTGTCGAAGCTGCCAAAGCGACATCTAGCGACATGAAATGGCGCACAATTTATGCTAACGGAAATAAAAGTTATCGTTATTTTATGGGGAATGGGGAGTTTTTCACTGCCGGAAGGAAGTTTGCAGAGCTTCCAGCACTGATGAGACAGACTGAAGATTACAAAATTTACTGAAGCGAAATGATATATGATGCGTTATGATATCTTATATGATATGATGTGGCATGATATGATACGATATCAAATGATATGTTATGAGAAACGAAGAAGAATAGTAGACCATATGCCGAAGGATATGATATGAGAGAGTATATAGTATGACAGACGGATATAATAATATAATAATACTACAGATATAATACTGAAATCGTATCCCATCAATAGCCAAGTTTGCGAAAAATGTTCCGAAACTAAAGTTAGATCTATGACCACCAATGGATAATTTCCTATATGATAACTTTCTATATGATACACAAAGTATACTTTTTCTATATGATATTAACTTTAGATTCGTATAGATTTCGACATATCTATTGTGTATAGTGTGAAAGTGTTTCTTGCAACTGCTTGTCCTCTCGACTAAGCTACTTATTGCCTACTTAATATATATGTTCTTTCATTTGAACCTTCATTGCAGCTGCTCTTTAATCTTTAATCTGAAACACACACGAAATCAGTAACAAAATATGAGAACAATAAAAAAGTTTTCATTGTGAAAAGGCAAAAAGAGTTCGCTTAACTTTTAATGCGTGTTCTTAATTATTTTTACCACAGTGATATAAATATGGATATATACATATATATGTAAATAGCTCTGTATGTATATATATTTATTTACATATACAACATACATATATGTGTATGTATAGAAACTGCAAAAACCACTTTTGAAAAGAGCCGGAAATAATTCAATTGATGCATTTTCATAGAGCATTACAGAACTGTTGGCAATAATGAGAGAGATGATATAAATGAAATTGATGTTGATATGGATATGATACAGATATGGATATCTCTATATACCAAAAGGTATAGCTCAGTTTCTCGGCTGAGCTTCATTTAAGCTTAACTTAAAGTGAATTAGTTCAAATTGATTCAAATTGGAAATTACAATGTCTGGTTTTAAGTAAGCTCTAATCTACCCTCTCTAATTTCTCTCATCTCTATCGTTTTACTATCTGGTTCTCTCTACTCTCCCTTTTTATATATATATATTTTTTTCTCTCTCTCTTTACTCTCTCTCTCCCTCTTTTTAGTCTCTATATATATATATTACCAATTTACTCCCTTTCTTCAATCTCTCTCTCTCCCTTCTTACTACTCTCTTTTTCTACTCTTATTTTTAGGGTATTTAACTATAGTCATTCTCGAATTTATTTAACTTTTACACACATCGAACGCGAAATATTTATTTATTATTGTAATATTCTTTTTTTTCTCTTTTTTCTCTTCTTCGTTTTTTGTATGGCTTCAATGATAGGCATTTGTTGTTGCTATCGACAACAACTGCATGAAACAACATATAAATCAATTTAATTAAATGCTGTTAAACATTGTTTTTTGGCCCTTGCAATACAACAAAATGAAAAAGTTGGTAGAAAAAACTATGCGAAGGGCGTGGGGATGGCACGACTCGGAGATGCCCTGTTGAAAATGATATTAATATGATATTGATATTGATGTTGATGATGATGATGATGATGATGATACTAATAATAATGATGATGATAATGATAATGATAATGATAATGATAATGATAATGATAATGATAATGATAATGATAATGATAATGATAATGATAATGATAATGATAATGATAATGATAATGATAATGATAATGATAATGATAATGATAATGATAATGATAATGATAATGATAATGATAATGATAATGATAATGATAATGATAATGATAATGATAATGATAATGATAATGATAATGATAATGATAATGATAATGATAATGATAATGATAATGATAATGATAATGATAATGATAATGATAATGATAGTGACAATGATAGTGATAGTGATAGTGATAGTGATAGTGATAGTGATAGTGATGGTGATGGTGATGGTGATAGTGATAGTGATAGTGATAGTGATAGTGATAGTGATAGTGATAGTGATAGTGATAGTGATAGTGATAGTGATAGTGATAGTGATAGTGATAGTGATAGTGATAGTGATAGTGATAGTGAGAATGAGAATGATAATGATAATGATAATGATAATGATAATGATAATGATAATGATAATGATAATGATAATGATAATGATAATGAATAAGATAATACTAATCACATATCAACAACGAATAATCAGAGCTCAATTGTAATGATGACTACTTAACTCTCAGTCTCTCTGCCTTGATTCCCAATCTTCCCCTCGTTTACAGGGTATACACGATATGCACGGTAAAAAAGTTTGTCAAATGAATTGCATTCAATAATTTTATTTAGTCGTTAAAGTGGCCAATGGTCGATGCGGCTGCATCTGTAAAAATTACAGCAGCTGCCAAAGCAGCTATGCAAATATAGCTCAATATATGAACAGATATATAAATATATATTTATCCAGATATACATATCTTTAAACATGTATGTATATATGCCTATATATTTATGTGTCCTTTTATTGGGCGCCAGCTCGTGTCGATTTCAATTTGCGTGCATTTAATTGAATGCATTTATTGCCGCATTACGCATTTATTTTATTGCAATAATGGGGCCGTACGATTTGCAATTTGCATTATGGACACGCCCACTGCCCACTGCCCACAGCCCACTGCCCAGAGAACTACCCCCATCCTCAAAATTCAAATTCACGCATAAATTTTTCGAGGTGCAAAATCTAAAACGGAAAATTGAATTTTGAACAAGTTTTATGCAGCAATTCCATTTGATATGCACTTAACACCACTTAATATCATTTATTCAGTTACCCGATTCGAGTTTTCACATTTAATTTGCATGGCAGCCGAGCTCAGGTACAGTGAAGCCACGCTAACGCCGATGGAGTGTACTCAAATAATAGTTACGCACCTGCAAAGAAATAGGAGGAAAACTAATTTTAGTATTTATTTTTGATTATTTTAGGTTTGACTTTTAACGGAGAGGGAGACAAAGAGAGAGAAGTGGACTATAAAAAGACACAGATAGTCGAATGTAGAAGAAGAGCCAAAATGCATGAGAAATAGGAGAAAAAGATTGGGGAAAGAAAAGACAGCGAGAGATATAGAAAGAGAGAGAGATAAATATCGAAAATGAAAAGGGTATAGAAAGTAAAGAGAGGGACACAGAGACATATATATATATATATATATATATATATATATATATGTATAAAAAGAGAGATAGAGAGAGAGAGAGAGCGAAAGAGGTTAAAGAAAGAGACATAAAAAGAGGTAGCATTGAAAGAGAAAAAGAGATGAGGATAATGAAAGAGATCTAGAGAGTGGGAGAGAAAAGGAAAGAACGATGTAGCACTACAAAGAGCGAGAGATATAAATATTGAAAGATACAAGAGAGAATGAGAGAGACACAGAAGAAAATACTGACTGAGAGAGAAAGACAGACAGCAAGAGAAACAGAGATAGAGACAAAACTTAGGTAAGGAGAGAATGATTATGATGCTTTACAACGACCAAGGATATAAATATTCAATAAATGAATGAGGGAAAAAGCGAAGAAAATAGTAATTGAGAGAGTGAGAGTGTGAGAGAGAGAGAGAGAGAGAGAGAGAGAGAGAGAGAAAGAGAGAGAGAAAGAGAGATTCAATTGAGCTCTCTAAGCATCACAATCTTTGTCTATGCATCTCATCCCCGCCATTTGGCATCCTCTGGAGAGTAACGCTCAAGCATGCTCTTTCTCTTTCCACCTGCCTGCAATCATTTCCCATGGCTCTCAAATGGTTTTGGATTATTCTTTCAGGTTTTCTATACCCTGTAATCCGATACCATTTACCGCACATTGAATTTCTGTGCAAACAAAATAAATCTTGATAATTGGCTAATCATATCAAATGCAAATTGCTATTAAGCTAAACGGCCAAGTGCAGCGCATTGCTCGACTGGACAGATACCCTGTACACAATGATGTGCTGTCCTCTGGTGAGTTGGGAAGTTATTCATATCTGGCAAAATTTGATGATATACTTAGCTCTTATAATAACTAAAAGTAAGTGAGATAGTATCGATATATATCGATACTGTAGATAAAGGAGATGAGATTAGATATAGATACATTCATATAACAAATTTAAAGCCTTCCGCTTTTAAATTTTTCGAACGAAATAGAACACGTGAAAAGCCTTTTATTGCCATTTATACAGGGTATTTGTGGAAAAACGACAGGCGAATTGTTATTTCAACTAATGTTCAAGCCTCATTGATTATATAATTGGCCTATATCAGATGACGGACTCGCATGCATAACCATAATTAATCTGCGGTCGAGTGCGCAGCAAGCGAGAGAAAAACAGAGAGAGACCGAGAGCGATTACGTGTGAGAGAGACAGGTAGATTGGATGGCGAGGGGGGAGGGACGATTGTTGATTTGGAATTTGCGTTTAATTTAGTTTTAATTAAACTTTTTGGCCAGCTTTGAGCTGTTGGCCTAGTAACTGAAGTTGAATTTGCCGCTACTTGAACTGGCCACGTCGAAGGCCGAAACACTCGGCGCCACTTGCAAAACACTTGAATTACTCGAACCACATAGGCAAAATTGAATTATGGATATTAACTTAATTGAAAATTGAACCACAATGAGGCAAACATTTGGTAAAGGCAAACGCAATGGCAAAGGCAACGACAAAGGGCCAAATATTAAACCTTTAAATATTGATGGCCAATAAATAAAGTAATAAACCAGCCAAAGCACCTGCCACAGTCAGAGAGTGTGAGTGAGAGGTAGGCAGAGAGAGAGCGAGAGAGAGAGAGAGAGAGAGAGAGAGAGAGAGAGAAAGGGAGTATGAGAGATATTGAAGTCAAGATGCGGCGCCGCGAGCCTTTCCGCTGCTCTCTCAAAGAGAGATATATAAAAACCGCTAAGAGCATTTCAGTCGAGCATGCCCGACTGGCAAATACCCGGGGCAATACTATTATACTAATATATTATTATACCCATATACTCATACTTATATACTCTTATACTCGTATACTCATATATTCGTATACTCTTATACTCTTACACTCTTATACTCGTTTACTCGTATATTCGTATACTCTTATACTCTTACACTCGTATACTGTTATAATTTTGTACTCTTATATTCATATACTCATATACTTTTATACTCTTATGGTCTTATACTCATACTCTCATAGACTCATATACTCTTATACTTATACACTCATAGACTCATAGACTCATAGACTCTTATACTCTTATACTCATACACTCATAGACTCATATACTCATAGACTCAAACACTCATATACTCACACTCATATACTCATATACTCTTATGCTCTTATACTCATTATGACGAGCATAAAAAGAAAAAGGCAATCAAAATAGAAATATAAGAAAAATAATTTGATTTGATAGCTTGGACAACCTCAAGTCAAGTTTTCAGCTAACTTGAGAGAGCAGAGCTGCAAACAAAACCAATATGCCCGTTTCTACACGCCTTGGGCGGGCATACAAAGTACTGAAGCAAACAAAAACACAAAAAAGTGAAAAAAAACAAATTTATTGCAACCGCAGAAATTAATTTAAATAACCTCTTTGTTTCTGGCTCTTGACAAAATAAAAACGAAAATATTGTAAAAAAAAAGCGAGCTGAAACAGACGCAAGCAACACACACACATACACAAGCTACACACACACACACACACATACACACACACACACAGAGGGAGAGCGAGTGAGCGTGAGTTTGTCTCCTAGATAAGGCCGTGCGCCTTGCGTCGCTCGTATTGGGAATTGCCCATAAATAAGGCACAAGAATTACATAAATAATGCAAAATTATGGGCAGCAAGTGGACAGAGCCTTAAAGCAAACCAAAAAAAGAAAAAGAAGAGAGCCTGTCAAAGGTCTCGTTGATAAAGCACAGCCACAAAAGTCGCCGCTCTGACAGACCCTAAAGGGTCCGCCAGGAATACGCACGGCCCAAAGATTGATAGAAGCGAGAATCGAGAGGCGAGCGGACAATTTAAGAGCCAAGACTTTGCAACAAGTTGGCAGCACTGACACAGCAACTTTTCTCGCTTTTCGCTTGATTTATGACCGAGCATTAGCTGCACTTGACTTTTCGAAAGTTTTCTTGCAGCCAATCAGCTGAGTGAAAATATGGAACAAGTGGACAGTGCTGGAAAAATATAGAAAATAAGGTGAGACACATTGGAAGCAACATTTGAGGAGCAGTGAGAACTTGATGTGTATATGAAAAAGGATTTTGTAGCTAGGCAAAAAGTGAATATCGTTGGGTTAGCTAGAAGCTATTGAGATAAGTTGGCAGCTCTTTTTTTCGAGCTATATATCATCTATAAGCTATGGGTGCTAATGAGGTAATTAGTCCCTCTCTGTTGTATATACTGTAGTAGGTCGATTGGAATTAGAGGGCATAGACCTATAGCTAACTATCGATACGATAAGGCTATCGATACTTTACTCTAGTGCCATCGCTACTCAACGAGAATCTGTCATTAGCAGAAGCGGAAGAGCACTCAGTCAGTTCGAAGGTGAGAACAGTAGAGTAGCGTAAGTAATTAAGAACATTGAAATAAAGCCTTTCACAATACATAAACTATAAGCGAGCTCTAGCTGTGGACGCTGCTCAGCTTTATAGGTAGAAGTCATAATTGCCAGCACTCATAAACCTGTATGAGCAATAGGCTTAAATTAGAGCTGCGGCAGACTTTGAAAGGGGAGCATAGGCTATGCTACATGTAGAGATTTGAATAAGTTGGCAGCGCCAAGTCTCAATAAGCTCAAATTAGAGCTGGAACAGACTTTGAAAGGGAAGCATAGGCTATGCTACATGTAGAGATTTGAATAAGTTGGCAGCGCCAAGTCTCAATAAGCTTAAACTAGAGCTGGGACAGACTTTGAAAGGGGAGCATAGCCTATGCTACATGTAAAGTTTTCAATAAGTTGGCAGCTCTAAGTCTCAATAAGCTTAACTTATAGCAGAGGCTGACTTTGACAGGGGAGCATAGGCTATGCTACATGTAGAGTTTTGAATAAGTTGGCAGCGCCAAGTCTCACCACATCGAAGAGTCAAGAGAACACTTTATATCAGGCTGAACACATTTCAAAACAAGTTGGCAGCGCCAGAGCGAAGCGTAGTGTCAGTTGTAGAGTCAACTGTACCTAAGCCTAGTATATATGGCTTATGTATATAGTACAATATACAGTATATATAGATATATAGTATTGTAGTATATATACAGATTTTGATTGCAGTTCAGCTGCCTTAAACAAGTCGTCAGCTCGCGCTTGGCTTGCTCCGTTCATAACTTTAGTGTTATAAAACGCATAGAGCTTTTAATAACAATGCAAGCGTCGTTTCCATTTATATTTATTATCTGATTTCGCTTCCTTCTGTCTTCATCTCTCTCTCCCTCTCTCCCTCCATCTGTCTTCTAATAAGTTTACTTCTCAGACTCTTTAGCAAGTTCTCGCTTTGTTTTGTCTCATTTCCAACTTTGTTTTAACTTGGCTTTCTTCTGTTTTCCATTTTGTGGCAAAGGTTTGCCGACTTCTACTTTGTCTATCAACATTTCATAACGAAATCTGTCTGTCAACAATTTTCCATAAATGAAATAAAAAATCCCGGGCATTTAACTGACAGCCACACGCTACTCCTGCCTCCTCAGCATCCAACTGCCTTGTCACTCGCCATTTAACTGCTTCGACTGAGCTGAGTTGCCCAACTAGCAGTTACCCTGGAATAACATCCACTTAGTTTAAACTAACATTGAAAAGTTTCACGTTATGTCTATTATAACACAATTCATCAATTTACAGGGTATTCAAGCAGTTTAATGCTAGCTCAGTGACTCTAGTTTACCCTTTTTAGTTTTTTTTGTATACCCTTTTTAGCTGATGAGCGTCATTCCCACTTTTATTTTAGTCACATAGTCACGTAGTCACATACCACATGTTTACAGGGTATATAGCCCTAAAAGACTTTGAGATACTTGAATTTGCTCAACTGGCTTTGCTCTCCATTTACAGCCTTTCATATTAAAGGGTATATCCAAGCCAAGCCAAGTCACTCCGTTCACTCACACTTTTACAGGGTATATGGCATATAAATATTGAAAAGCTACGTAAGCCGAGCAGCCAACCATTGCTTTGGCTCTGGCTTTGAGTCTCAAACGTCAGCTAAATGACACCAAGGCGCTTGGCTCGATGCTAAGATGGATTAATCTATATTTATATATAATATATATATATGTATATATGTATATATGTATGTATATGTTTATGTATATGTAGGGTGTATATATTGAAGTGTATACACTTAAAAACAGGGCGTCGTCAGCCAAGAAAATCTGTTGTCTTAACGTATAATAAATCAGCCACAAAATTTCAATGGAAACAAATCCCTCGCTCAGTTCAATAGACGGAAGGAAGGAAGGAATGAAAAAAATCACCTGCCCTGAAGGCGTTGCTCTACAATCTGCTATTCAGATTCATGGGGCTAGAGCGGGGCGGGACTTGGGCTTTGCTCAAATCAAATATGCCGCACTTCAGCTGCCACTCAAGCAATGCCTCAATCAATCAATCAAAGCCAACAGCTGCCATCGGTTGTCCTTCGTTCTACGTCCATTGTCCTCGCCTTTGCCTTTTACAGCAAATTGTGGCCAGAACAGTGCTAGACTGAGAGAGAGAGAAAGAGAGAGAGAGAGGGAGAGAGAGGGAGAGCGCGAGAGCTTTGGCTAATTAAATACGCTCATAAATTCAAAAGCCGTTGCCCCGACAACTCGCCCCAGCTCTTTCCTATCCTTCAATTTCCTGCTCACCGTCTCTCTCTCTCTCTCCCTCTCTCTCTCTCACTCTCTCTCCGTTCCTCTCTCAAGTCGCATTTTCACTGTTTGACTAAAGCGGCTCAAAGTAGGTTTTCTTCTACGATTCACACACAAAAAAAGAAAAAAAAAAAACCTTTAAGAGTTCGCGAGGCCCTAGACTTAAGCAGCGGGCGGAGGCGGCGGGGGCGGGGGCGTGGCTGGGCGAAGGGTCTTCAAAATCGCTTTCCATTCAAAGTGTCGACACATCACAATGCGCTTTCATTGAATTCTCATAAGTATTTGGTATTTTCTTATTCATCATCGTCTTCTTCTTCTTCTTTAGTATTTAGTATTTCTTATTGCAGCTTAAGTTGGCCGAAGCTGGAAGTCAGGTTCTCGCATTGTTGAATAGCATTCGAAAGCGACTCAAAAAATAAAGAAGAAAAGAAAAAGAGCTGCTTACCAAAGCAATTGAAATGCTTTGCGTTTTCCATTCTTCTCGGCGGAATACCCTATAAGCTGCACAGAGCGAGAGAGAGAGAGAGAGAGAGAGAGAGAGAGAGAGAGAGAGAGAGCGAGAGAGAGAACCTATCAAAGGGTATTTGTGCATTTGTATACTATGTATATAAATACATATTTATTCATACCCACAAGCATCGATAATAACATCATTTGTTATTCCTTAAGGTCTGCTGTCATCTGAGAAAGTTTTGCGGATGAAGATGAAATCAAGTTTTGACTTTAGTCATATTTCGATTTGTAATTTCACTGTTTAGAGTGGATTAAGTTGAGACAGGAGTGAGAGAGGGAGAGAGAGAGAGAGAGAGAGAGAGAGAGAGATAAAGAGGGGAGAGAAGAGAGAGAAAAAAGAGAGAGACAGATGGGAAGATGGAAAGAGGGAGTTAGGGGGACACTGAGAGAAAAAGATGGATAAAAAAAGAAGTGAAAAGAGAGAGAGAAGGAGTAAAATAGAATGAAAGAGAGAGAGAGAGAGAGAGAGAGAGAGAGAGAGAGAGAGAGTGGGAAAATGGGAAGATGGAAAGATGGAAAGATGGAAAAAAGGAGTAAGGGGAACACTGAGAGAAAAAGATGAATAAAAGAAGTGAATAGAGAAAGAGTAGAATAGAAAGAAAGAGAGAGAGAGAGAGAAAGAGAAAAAGTAAAAAAAGTGATACAGACAGAAAAAGCATAATAGAGAGAGACAAAGAGAGAGTGATAGATAGAGAGTAAAAGAGAAAGAGAATGAATAAAGGAGAGAAAAAAAATCGGAAGAGACACAGAGAGAACGAAAGACCTAACAAAATAGAGAGAATAAAGAGGCAAGAGGGTAGAGAAAGAGAGATTGGAAGAAGAAGAAGATAGATCGATAAGTGAGATGGAGAGAAGTGCAAAAGAGAAAAGGAGAATTAAAGAAAGAGGGAGTAGCGTACCGAAATGTTTCTCTCTGTACATTTCGTGAGTTAAATATATACAAATAAATAACGAGAAAGATATAAATATATAAAGAGAGACAGAGACAGAGAGACACATATATCTACCCCCTCCCATATATCTCTATGTATGCCTCTTTGCTAACTGCCCAACTATCTAGCTGCATAGGGCTCTGAGCAACTCTGACTGAGGCGAGAATTCTGCTCATAAAACATCAAAGGCTGCATCGACTGTTTATGACTAACCGAGCAGAGTTGTCGCCAATTGAGAGTTTCGCATTGCACATTTCCGACTTGTGCAGCACAAATTGATTTAGCCATTTGCCAATTGCCAAAGTTTGCAACTAGACAGAGAGAGAGTATGTAAGAGGGAGAGAGAGAGAGATAGGCTGAATCAACTGTCAAATGTCCCAGAACTTGCTTGGACACAACTAGAAAAGTCTTGAAGAGCTGCGATTAAATTGAACTTAGAGCTACAATTTGATAGCTACATCTCTCCCTCTCACTCACTCTCCCTCTCTCTTTCTGTCTTTCTCGCTCTGAGTGCACATCCAGTGCAACTGGCGGTCAGGTCGCAAAAGTCTCTCGCAAAGTCCACTTGACACTAATAACAGATTTTGTGGCTTGCCTACCAAAAAGTTGTGTAAACACTGCTGCTGCAACAACAACCACAACAACAACAACAACACAGTTGCAAGCCTTTCAGCCACGCCCTCTCGCCGCCAACCGCCTTCTCCAACAGCCTTCATGCAGCCTCATTTGTGGCGGCTGCTGCTGCTGCTGCTGCTGTTGCTGCTTTTGCTGTCTGTCTGTCTGTCTGTCTGTCCATCAAAGGGTTAAGTGGCTTGTGGCAGCAGCGACGAGTGGCAAGTGGCAAGCGAAAGAGACAACCAAAGAAAAAAAGAGAGAGAGAGAGAGAGAGAGAGAGAGGCAGATACAGAGTGGGTGCTCGTTTGGCACACATTTGAGTGACCAGAAAGACCTTTCGAGCTTCAACATCTTGCAGCAGACAGTCAGCAACAGCAACATTTGGTTGCAAGTTTCTGCAGACATGATGTGCCTCACTCTATATAGAACGGAAATGCATTGATTCGTTTAACATTTCATATGATAAAGTACTTTTCCATCACTCAACAGCATAAAAAGAGAAAGCTGATGCAACCGTTCCACTTGTTTGATGGAGCTCAAGAGCTGAACTTGCCTCAACTACTAACGGCAAAAATTGATTTATGTATGGGTAGATGAGGCGTGGGCGAGGTTAGCCGAAAGGAGAGGTCCTGGGTCTTGAGTAGATGAGGCGAGGAGTGGCAGGAGTAGCTAAGTATCAAGTGGAAACTAAAGGAAGGAAGCAGGAAATTGGAGACTTTTAACCAGTTATATAACATGCTGCCTGAGTTAATGCAGATAAACAGAAGTTTTCTGAGAGTAAATAGAGATCTTTAAATATATAAAATTACCTGTAAACCTAATATAAATCGCTACATTTATCCATCAGATCCATCTATCAGATCTATCCTAATTGCAGTTAGTTTGCTCTTTGTCTATTAGCTTCTCACTTTAAGATTAAATTTCTTTACTTACTTTAAGACTAAATTACATGTAAATCATCTGACATATATCGATCAAACAATTTATGAATATTTTTATTATTATTTCAGCCATATTTCATTTATAGCTTCTTCAGTGTTTCGGTGCCCAAAGTTTTGCTCTGAATGCAGCCCGAAATCAATTTAGAACATTTACTGAATATGCGGTTTTCAAGTGTGTGCGAATCTGCTATAGAGAGAGAGAGAGCTATATATAGAGTGGGCCGAAGGCGGCGGAGGTCAGAGGTCGGAGGGTTGCTGTAGGAGTCCCTTTTGCAATAAAAGTGAAAAGTTTTTAGCTGGGCCGCCGGGGTCTGACCCATAAGTTTAGCTTTACGACCAAACCAAACAAGAGACAGCAGATAAAAGCGGGCAGCAATATTTATAGAAGAGGCTCACCTCCCCCCACTACCCACTACCCACGACCCTCCCCCCTCCTTGCTCGTCCTTCCTTACACCCTCTGGCAGTACAAAGTGAGAATATAAATAGAACCAAAAAAAAAAAATAAAATAAAATAAAATAACCATAGATAAATAAATGAAATAAATAAAGAAATGCTCGCTAAAGCAAAACTTTATTCATTGACCTTGACAGAGTTGTTGTTGCTGTTGTTGTTGTTGTTGCTATTGTATACCCTGTGCACCCACATGATAGTGGTTGAAGTGGGTATATGAACTTCGATTCAAATGACTGTCAGAGGCAACAGGCGGCATGTGTGAAAACATAGGAGGCATAAGGATGTATAAGAGGTGTATAAGAGATGTATAAGTAGTTTACGATGTAGAATACATCTATCTTACACATCTTATATAAGATGTATGAGATGTCAAATATGGTAAATAATTATAAGAGATAGATGGATATATATGAGAGTAGTAAAGTGTAACAATATAGAAGTATTTAAGTATACAAATATTAAGTTATAAGAGTATAAGAGCGACAAAAAGAGTGAGATTATAAGAGGTGCAGAGTATAAGACTTTAAGAGTAAAGATGTATAAGGCTATAAGAGTATAAGAGATAAACAGGTAAATATAAAGAGTATTTCAGTAAAAATATAGGATAAGCGTATAAGATATCAGGATATACACATGGACTATAACTTTCTAGCAATCATTTATAGCATCTACCTATTATAAAACTTAAGAGGAATACAAAGTATACAATTTGAAGAGTATTAGACTAAATACATACATCTTAAGCACCTACAGATGTCGAGGACTATGCTACAGTTACTCCTGCCGGGACTCAGGGTATCTGCTAGTCGAGCACTCCCGACACATTCCGCACTCTTGCTTAGTTCTTTATGTACCCGCATATAAAATCTGTGCTAAGGCTTACAATCTTTAGAAGGTCCCTACGAACCTCAGGCTCCCTCTCTCCTCCTCTACCACTCTCTCTCTCTCTCCCCCTCTCTCTGTGGTCCCTTAGCCCTGGTCCCTTTCATATAGTGAAAAGTCGGGAAAATGGAAAATGGTTTATAAATTGTGCACGCACAAAATAAGCGACATAATTCAAAATGGGCACAAGTTATGCATGGGTTTTAGGGTCTACGCAAAGCAGCAGGAGCAGCAGGAGCAGAAGGAGCAGGAGGAGCAGGAGGAGGGTGCTGGCTGCCTTTGCTGCTGCTGTCCATGATTCATATGCGTTGTAGTCAGCCACAATGCGGGCTCTGACAAAAAATAAAGAAGAGAAGAAGATGCTAAATTATTTTTTTATTGCCTGCGAAAATCGCCCAAGTGGCGGCTGAGGCTAACGGCATGAACGAAGCCGGGGGTGGGAGTAGGGCTAGGGGTAGGGGTAGGGGTAGGGGTAGCAGTAGAGACGGTGCTACAAGTAGGTAGTGCGAGGAGCTGCTGCTGCTGGTGCTGCAATGACAGTTAGCGTGAACAAAGTGAAAAGTATTGCCAACGGGCACAGCAAGTTTTGCGTCTCACACACACACCCACACACACACACACACACACGCACACACACACGCACACACCCCTTGACACCGAGTCTAAGCCGTGCAACCATCGCGCCTCCTCCTGCCGCCCCTCAGTTGGTGGCGCGGCAAACAAAGCACTTGAAGTAAAACTTTCGTTGGCTTTTGTCGCTTTTGTCTTTACTTAACTTTGCCGCGCGCTTTGCAGTTGCAGTTGCAGTTGCCAACTGCAGTTCTAATAACAGGAAAAGCGCGCGCGAGCAACAGAGACAAACAAAGCGAGTGGGAGTGGGAGTGGGTGGTAGTGGGAGCGAGAGAGCGAATGAGGCAAACTCGAATAGTAAATGCCTTACAAACTGTTCATAGTCTGAATGAAATCCTGCTTTTATCTAGAGTTAAACTAATTTAGAAATATTCTTTTGCCGTGCTCTTTGTGCTATATTCGTAACTGTTGCACTGGCTTCTATAGGCTCTGTCTACCAGCTCATCTCTCTTTATCTCTTCCTTTTTAACAGCATTTTATATGAGAGAGAAGATCTTTTTATCTCTTGCTCTCTTTCTATCTTTGCTTTTCTGACTCTTCTTTTCTTTCTCATACGTTTTCACTTTCGGTTTGCATTTTGGCTTTCTTTTTAGAGCTGCTTTAGCTCATTCTATTCTCTTTTTCTATTTCATTCGTTAATGGTTTTTTACATATATTGATTAAACTTTTTGGAGCTTTAGTTTCACTTGAATTTCTTTTCATATTTCTTGTGTTTTGTATCTTTAACGTTTAACTGGCTGCTTATCTTAAGAATTCATATATATCTACAGCTGCTGCATCTTTTCTGCCTTCACTTCACTTCATTCAATTCAATTTATATAGCTCCATCTTCAATCATCTTTTTTTTTTCTTGGTTCTTTCTCACTTTTCTTCATCTCAAACGTTTTACTGCCCTATCATTCGGATCAGCTCCATTGCAGGGTATATTTTTCGCATTGAAAACTTGGTCCAAAAACGCAAACATCATCATCTGAACATTATTATCCTATACAGGGTAAGTAATGTATATATATCTAGGTATATATGTATATGTGTACAGTTATATCAACCTGGCAGACAAAAGTTTTGCGGGCAACTTTACGCCTCGATGCGAGGAGTTGAGTTGAGTTTCTAGTTGCGAACTCTCTCGCACACATTTGCAGTTAGATGAGTTACTTAATTTGCTTGCTTTGCGGTTTTACACGACGCAACGCAACTAGCCCGGCCAGCGAGCAAAATATTGTTACAAGCTGGCGACAACCCTGAACACAAATGCGGCTTACGCAGCTTGCTATGTACATTCAAGAAAGATGGACGAGGAGAAGAAGGAGGAGTAGGTATTAGAGGGGCGGGAGGCGAAGCTGCTACCAGATGCTAAGCGGATTGCTGTCTTAGACGCATCGCTGTCGTACGTATTAACGACATTCGGCATTTACCATTTGCCACTCGAGTTGTAAGAGGAAGAGGAAGAGACTGTGGAAGAGGAAGAGACAGTGGAAGAGGATGTGGGGCGGTCGCTATTAAGTTTAAGTTTCAGCGCATTTGCGGTAAATGCGCTAAGCTTCGTTTCGATTGTTGACTGTCGATGCTTCCCTTGATGCCTGCTTAGCCGCCAATGCCTGAGGTACAACAGAAGCTAATAACAGGCCAGCAAATGCCCAAGACGCAACACAACAGAGCAGAGCAGAGCAGGGCAGAGCAGGGCAGCCAGCTGTAATCGTATTTATGAATGCCAAGCCATTTGCTATTGTTGTCTACAGACAACATAAAAACCACAACAAAACTTAGCTGTTATTAAGCACTAAGGCTAAATATTGACCAAGAGCTGTTATGAGAAGCGCAGAGAAGGGCGGACTAACACAAGTGGAGAGCAGGATGTGAATATCTCCGGAATAATTGTGCTGAAAGCTGGTTACGACAGCTGGGAGCAGATGAGGAAAGAGCGAGAGCGAGAGAGAGAGAGAGAGAGAGGGAGAGAAAGAGAGGGGCGAGGGGGAGGTGTAATTGCGTTAGACAGGCATCAGCTCAAAGGAGATTCCAAACTGTGATTCAATCATTTGCTTTTGTTGAATAAAATGTATTGCACTAAAAGCCGTTGTGAGAAGCGCCGAGAAGGGTGACACGCGAGAGAACGAAAGAAAGGCAGAGAACAAACAACTTTGTGCATAAATGTAATGAAAGCTCTGGGCGATTGGAAGATGAAGCTAAACAGGGAGTTGTATTACTGCCATGAAACAACTTTAAAACTCTGCCTTAACAATTAAGAGATCTATTATACAACTACCTTAACTTTAAACCCGTTCTAATTCCTAAAATATAATACGATTTTCTAGAATGAGAATTTCTAGTCGCTTCCCTTCGCCCAAGGACACGCAAAACTACCCTTACAAAATGGTCTAGGACGCCATCTTGCTACCTTAAAGATTTATTCTAAATTAAGTTTTGTAATGAAGCTGTGTGAAATCCTATGCTTACTTATAAGCAATTGAAATTTATGCCACACTTAAAGCAGAATTTGATGAGCCCCAAACTATTGTTTTATTATTTAAAATTTAGTTTCAATTCCCAAGAACTTTCCCAAAGGAACTTCTATACCAAAATATATATTCATAACTAAGCTGTAAATTATTTAAGCAACAAATGTGAAATTTCAGCTGTTATATTTCAGCTAAGACGCAGAACTTGAGATATTGTATACATATGCTTCTCATGTTTCAAGTTCTTAGAGTACTTCATTCGTACATACGAACACATACGAACTATTATCCTTGAAGTGCTTCAGCCTGTGCTCAACTAACTCTTAATTGCATTGAAGCCAATACGAAATTTGCAACTATTTTCAATATTTGCTTACGCAACTTGGCCATGTTTTCTCTCCTACACATGCGAAGCGCATAGAAGAGCGCAGAGCGAGACGTGACTGTACATGGAATTTAGTGCTGTGCTGAAAGTTGTTCAACTGAATAAATGTGGCAAATGCTGCTGTTGTTCAAATAAATGTCTGCCCATCAATTAGGCAAATATACAAGACAGAGAGAGTGAGTGAGTTGAGGGTGTGTGTGTGAGAGAGAGAGATACAGAGAGAGATGTAAAGTACCCATATCAGCTGTCATTCATAAACGGACCGCAACATATGCACATTACAGTTATTACGATTTGTTTGGCCAGTTTTACAGTTAGCTGGCATCAACAAAAACCATTTGCAAATTTCATTGATAGCAAATGGCAGAAAACAGTTGAAAACATTTGAATTGCGGTCGAACTGAACTCATTTGAACTCGTTAACTAACACAGCTAGCTGAGCTGCCCAATTGCGACACGCCTCCAGCTCAGCTCAAATATATATATATATATATATAATATACATATATATGTATATATTTATGTTAACTAAACATGGCAAGAGCTATCGAGATACAACTAAAATTGTTTCTTCCTCCAGGCTTTATGGAGTGCGTGGTATTGAGAGAGAGAGCATCTGCTGGCCGTTTAACTACGCTTCAGGTGCTTTGCCGAAACTGTCTCTAATTAGTTCGACCATTTCACTGCTTCAACCTAGACACGGTTCGAGGGAGTTGGGGGAGTTGGGCGTTGGGTCTGAGGCATCATGAATTTTTTGTTAGCCCAACATTCAAAAGGTGCGTAAATGAGAAATTCCTGCGGCACAACAGAAACAGCAGCAGCAGAGGCAACAAAAGAAAAAAACGAGGAAGTAAACGAGCTGTGGTAGAGTATACTCGACTAGCAGATACCCCAAATTGATAACTCTAGAATGAGATACCCCAAATTGATAACTCTAGAATGAGATACGGACGGATAGAGGGAAAGACGAACGGACAGGTGGGAGGACGATCAGGCCGGAAAACAGAGGGATAGACTAGAAGACGGGCGGATAGAAGAGATGACGGACGGATAGATGGAAGGACGGACGAACAGATGGGAAGACGGACGGATTGATGAGATGACGAACGGACAGATGGAAGACGGACGATCAGGCCGGCAAACAGAGGGATAGACTAGAAGACGGGCGGATAGAAGAGATGATGGACGAACAGATGGAAAGACGGACGAACAGATGGGAAGACGGACGGATAGATGAGATGACGAACGGACAGATGGAAGACGGACGATCAGGCCGGAAAACAGAGGGATAGACTAGAAGACGGGCGGATAGAAGAGATGACGGACGAACAGATGGAAAGACGGACGAACAGATGGAAAGACGGACGAACACATGGAAAGACGGACGGATAGAAGAGATGACCGACGAATAGATGAGAAGACGGACGGACGGACAAACACAATAAGAGAGATACATACGGTCGGACAGAGATATAGACAAAGAGAGGAGCAATGCCAGCAGAGGTCAACACTCTGTTCTCTACTTCTACTTGCTTCATATAAATAGGATACTCATCCATCCCACATAGAACTCAATACACCCAGTCTTAACAAATTCCCACACTCTTACAGGGTATTAAAAGGAGTAAGGGCTATTCACTAGCTGGCATATGCGCATTAGCAGAGCTCCATTCACTGCTTACATCCCACTGGGTTTAGCCTTTTGAAATGATTCTTTTGAAAACTGCGTAACGCCCAATGGCCAATGCCCGTTTAAGGGGTTGCCAGATCTGCAGTTTGTCAGTTTCGTCATGGCATATTAGTTATAAAACTTTTAGGTAGTACACACAAGCACACACACACACACGCACGAAAAAAAAAGACAGCGAAACAAGCCCTAAGCAACAACAAAGTTTTGTCGCCTTTGTGCTCGTCATTCAGTTGGTATTCAAATATGTGAGCGAGGCGAAGTCACAAAGAGAGAGAGAGAGGGAGGGAGCGGGAGGGAGAGAGAGAGGGGCATGTGTGTCAGGTAAGCTCCTTTGAGGCCTACAAATGCTGGTACTTGCTTGAGCTACTCCACTAACAAGATAAATCATTAGATGGCCGCCCAACTCAATTTGACTGCTGTCAATAGATAGCTATCTTTCTCCCTCACGCCCTCTCCCGCTGCCTCTCTCTGCCTCGCTCTGTCTCAGTCTGTTTGTGTGCGTCATAATCAATTTGCAATTTGTTGTAAATTTGACAGTTCTGTCATGTTTTGCATAAGCTGTTGAGCATCTGAATCTAACGCTTAGCCCTAATTGACATTCTCCAACTGCTGCATGAAAGACAGATTCAAAGATATCCTGGATATCCAGTTGGGCAATAACGTCAAATTGACAGCAAATATAAAATATGCAGCTTGAAGAGGAGATTTTGTGGACTAAGCTCTGATACAAGCTGAGTTCAGTGGGGTTTCTGAAAGAGAGTCCAGTAGATGGGAGGATTATCTGGCATTGTATTGTCACTTTCTTCAGCCAATGAGAAAGTTTGGAGCTTTATACATTGAGCTAGCTTTGAGAACTCCCTTGAACTCTAAGTAAGCTAAAGCTATATAGACCTCGCTCTTTTCCATGAGCCTAATATTTCTACAGCTCACCTGTAATTGAGGCTCAATCTATAACAAATTGAAATGCGCAGCTTAAATAGAGCCTTATCAATCAAGGTAAAGCTGAGCTATTATTATATGAGATATAAAACTATATAAGCTTAAGCTCACATACTTAATACTCGCTCATGCATTGAATAAGCGAGCATATCTATTAATATGTATCTGAAATATTTGGCCAGCAGTTTAGCTATCACTTTATATATCTCTATCATGATATCTATATCATATCTCTATCTTGACAGATAGATAAATTAATTCGGTGGGAGGAATTTTCCTATCTACATCTTTCCGTCCTTTAGTTTTTCCGTCCATTCATATCATCTCATCTTCGCCATATCTCCATCTCTCATCTCTCATCTCATAAGTCAGATAAGAAATCTCTCTTGCTCACTTCAACTGTCCATCTGTCCACTTCTCCATGACTCTATCTCGGCACATCTCTGTCTCTCAGAGACTTTTGCTCCACTACTATACACTACTATATCCACTTCTTCACCCAACGAGTATTGGGCAGTCGGTGAAGCTCGGTCCGCAATGCTGTTTGAGCTGCTCTGTCATAAACTCTTTTGCTCGAAGACATTTATGCTGACAATTCAGTTGATTAGATGTTTGGGCATGATTTTTAGTGTTGGTCAACGTTGCATGTTTCTATTTTATATGGGTTATAAAGATTTAAGGAGCACTTGCGGCTGCTTTTTAGCTGCCTTCTTTTATGGCCCGACTCGCTATCTATTAGGTAGAACAATCGATAGGGGATCGTAAATATATATGTATATAGAATAACTAAGCAGCAGCAGTTGGACTTCCTCCTCCATCTCTCTCTCTCTCTCTCTCTCTCTCTCTCTCTCTCTCTCTCTCTCGCTCTCGCTCTTTAGCCAAATGCAATGAAATGTTAAAGCTTAATTCAAAGCAACTCCTTTTGCTATAATGAAATGCATTTGCATCAAATCAACAGCAAACGTTTCGAACCCAAAGAACTTGACTGAATCCTCTGTGGATATATGCGACTATATAGATGGATATATATGTGCATATATATAGAGAGAGAAATGTGTGTGGTAAATGCCAAAACCCATTGGGAAACCAATAAAAGTGTAAAGCAACAAGACAAAAAAAACAAAAAAACAACAGAAAAACGAAAAAAAAAAAAACAACCCAAAACAGAAAAATCATAAAAACGATATGAAATTTATGCGCATATTTCATTTCCTTTTGCCTTCCTTGCACCAGCTGTGGGCGTTGGGGCAGCTAAAAAGGTGTGCGTGTGTGTGTGTGCGCGAGTGGGCGTGGTCGGACATCAGTGTCGGTCTGCACTGTGTGTGTGGCTTGGCTTGACTGTGCTTGTGACAGTGGAGCTCGGTTCAAGCAGCCGCAGCATCTCTGTGCATTGGTTTCCTTCATTTTTTCCGCTAGATGTTGAGTCGTCGCTTCAGTTGCTTTATTTTAAAAAAACATTCTCAGAGATCCCATTCGAAATGGGCTGAGAAGTGGGTATATTGATTTTATTGAAATGCATGTAACCAGCTAGGGGGGCATGGCTGTTATCAATTGTTAAATGAGTACGAAAACCTACGATAAAAGTCCACGGTTCTAAAAGAGTGTATAAGAGTAAACGAGTATACGAGTATAGCAGTATAGAAGCATGGGTATATGAATATAGTAGTATAAAAGAGTATAAGATTATAGAATTACAAGAGAAGAAGAGAATACGACAATAAGAATAAACGAGTAGAAAAGTATAAGAGTATACAAGAATACGAATATAAAAGTATAAGAGTACACAAGTATAAAAGTATATGAGTATACTAGTATAAGAGCATATGGGTATACGAGTATAAAATTATAAGAGTATACAAGTATAAAAGTATACGAGTATACTAGTATAAAAGCATATGGATATACGAGTCTGAAATGATCGGAGTCTAAGAGTATAAGATAATATAAGAGAATGAAAATATAAGAGTCTTAAAGAATATACAAGTATCAAGGAATAGAATTATAAGAGTAAAGAAGTATCACTTATAATTGTTCAAATGTATAAGTGTATACGAATATAAGCCTATACAAGAATATTATCAGAATATGTATATAAGCAAAGGTGTCTTGATGTATAAGAGTATACAACCACAACTAAGAGTTTAATACTATATTTTTATAAGAATACAGTAATATGCAATTATTAGAGTATCTCTATCTCTCTTCCTCCCTCTCCCTTTGACGGCGCTTTAGCAACTGTAGATCTGTATTTCATCTATGTAACATTATCGCAATCATTATCAACAGTTATCAATTAGTTAAGAGACTGAAAACACCAGGTCATCTTTACAGAGCAAGACTTCAACAAAATAAGTCTGCTTGATGAGACTGCAGAGAGGACAAAATGCTGTACTTCAAATTAGTTTCATTAGAGTATGTTTCTTTCCCAAACTCGCTCTCTCTCTATCTTTCATGCAGAGCTCTTTGAAATCTCTTTCGGGCTTTTGACTTTTGACTTGAGTTTGGGGCTCGAAGGTTTCGAATAGCTGAAACCTTGTTTCTGCCCAGTTGCTGGCTGTCAATATATTGATTTAGGTTTAAAATGCCCATGGCAGAGCTATACTCCAACTTTTCCCGCCCACTCTCCACTACTCTCCTCCTTCTCTCTTCCTGCCTCTTTCCCTCTCTCTCTCTCTCTTTCACTATCGAGGCAGCATTGCAGTTTATGCCGTTAACATCGTAAAATGTTTGCACGTGTGCATATAACCCACATAGATATGGTTACGCCCATTGCTAACGTCTTGTGGCATATACACACACCTACACACACACACACACATACATACACACACACACACCCACACACACTCACTCATCTACACAAACACCTACACTCTATGCAGAGCCCTCATTTCCCTTTTCTTTTTCTCAGCAGCAGCTGCTGCACTTATTTTGCCACGCCCACCCGCTGCTCTGTGAACTCTATAGGTGTGTGTGCGTGTGTGTGTGTGAAGTTGTGCTGGTAAATTTTACGTTTATGCGGCACTAACAATAACCTGACCAGCCATCGGCTACACAGAGCAAACGCAAACGTTTTCACTACCGAGCTTTCTTCCCAGGCTGTTTAACTTATTAAATTAGATTGCCTGTGGAGCTGCACCTAGAGACGCCGAAAGACAGAGAGAGGGAGGAGAGGGAGAGGGAGAGGCAGATGGCAGGAGTAGGCAGCCCACATTAAGGCATCAAATTGCTGCCATATATAAAGCGCGATTTACTGTGCCGCAGCCTAACAAAAAAAAAGAAGAGCCCAAACTAAGCACATTACTTTCGCTGGCTACTGACTGCCAGATACTCGCTCAGTGGCATATTTACATTCATTTGGATATATTTCCCATTTGCCATGCCCTCAATTGGGCAGGAATATAAAGAATCTATAGCTGAAACTATGAAAGATAGATTCAACATAGACCTGAGTCTGAAGCCTTTGATATGCTCTAATCTTGAGAGTACATCAGATAAGAATATACATAGTTGGGCAGCTCAGATGGAGAGAGGGACAGAGATAGTCAAACGAGGGAGAGAGACGATAGGGGGTCGGGAAAGATGTATCTATAGTTTATATGTATAACATGCCATTCTGTTTCCTCATCCAGACATCTTTTCGTCTGTCGCAACCAATATGCTCACTTTGAGCACTTGTTGAGCGAGTATTGAAAACTTGCCGTAGAGTGGGCAAAACATTATCAAAACGCTGGCTAATTTCAAGTTGCGTTCAGTGCCACAATATACTCGTACATACACACACATATATTTATATATATATGTAATGGTGCCCAATGTGGGGCGGCCTGGCCTCAAGGAACAACAGCGGCAGCTTGGATACCCAATGCCGTGTAGCAAGTATGCTATAATTTACGCCACAATAACGCATAAATCTGTCAAAGTTGCTTAAAAATTAAATAAAGATAAATAAAAGTCACGACAAAGGCGCGTTCAAGCGCATCAAAAACCTGATGATGAGAGGGGCAAGCACACACACACGGAGATAGAGAGAGAGAGCGAGAGAGAGAGAGAGGGGGAGAGTGGTTTGGAAACTTGAAACTGTCGAAGCGTAGGTGGCATCCAATGGGTCAGCCAACAGAGGCCAACAAAGCCATAGCCAAAGCGTGAACAAAATATCAACAGATAGAGGAACACAAAGACAATTCTGAAACGAAGATGAACTATGAATACCCTGTAAGATAAGAGAGTGTGGCGGCAATCTTTTAAGATATATATCAAGCAGACTGGATAGATGGATTGGAGGCGGCTTCAGAAAAAACACTGTGAAAAGGTAGGAAAAACTTATATCTTCTAAGTAGTCTATATGAAATATAGTAATTCAATAGGAATACAAATTTATTGATGTCTAAGGAATCTCTAGAAACAAGAAGACAGACTCTAGTCTGGACCGCTCCACAAAGAAATCAACTGTACTCTATGAAGAGCTGATCATTATACACTTACAAACAGACGAACGGAGAAATGGAAGGAAAGACGGGAAGACGGAAGGATAGACGGAAGGACAAGCGTACATGACTATATCGACTAAGCTGATAGTTTTGATCAAGACTACATATACTTTATGGGGTCTTCTACTTGTCTGTTCCATAGTTTTTCATAAAATCAATATACCCCGGATACCAATGGTATTACAATGGGTTCTGGATATGCAAACTGAAAAGTTTTTATATCAGGAAACATTATGCAAAAGAAGTACGCATTGAGCAATCATTGGATAAACTATAATAACTATCGATTAAAAGATATAGAGTTTATATGAATATATGATATTGATAAAATGCCAGCGAGTGCTTAGATGACTCCAGCTTGCGTTTAAGAAATCTTCGATCTGTCGATAAAAATCTTTGCTTTATTAGCTATCGCTTTTAATGCAGATCAGGCATATACCTATAGAACTCTACATCATCAATCAATCAATAGATGTTACATACTCCAGCAGAAATTCGAAATACCCTGCACTAAAAACAAGCGTAAGCGTTTTCGTAAAGCAAATACAACAAACAAAAGCCAAAAGCAAAATCTCAATTGGAAACCGAGAAGCAAAGAATGGAATGAATGAAAAGGGGAGGGGATGAGGAAGATGGGGGGGAGCAGGGCTAGGAGTTGCCTGCTCAAGACTTGGAACCGGAACGAACAATAGAGAATTATGCGTGGCCATAAAAAATTAAATTTTATTTGTTTGCTCTCGTATATGCCCTATATATATATATGCCTATTCTTCTTCTTCTGCTACTCCTCCTGCTCCTCATGTTTCGGCTAAGGAATCTTCAGCGCTTGTTTTATTTTTCGCAGTAAACAAATTAAATTATTTGCTGTTAATTGTTTTTCCACTCACTGCCCACCCCCGCCTCTCCCTTTCTCTCTTCAAGACTTTTTTATGAATGGGCATTCACAGAAAGAGAGAGATAGAGCTAAGGAGAGAAAGAGAGAGGGCAACTGTGCTCAGTCGTCAGCTCATCAAAATTGTCTAATTTGTGTTGATTTAAACGGTCTTTCGACTCGCCGACTTGTCGACAGCAAAAACCCATAAAAAAGCCAAAGAAGGCGCATTGCAATCGAGCTCTACCAACTGCCTGATACTCATTCAAGGTTTGTATATGAATTCAGGAGGGATATATATGGAATTTATAGCTGCAGCTGAGAGCTGATTCAAAGATGGCTTCAACTTCTGTGAGATGTTAGCTTGAAGACTGTTTTCAGTGACTTGCCACGCACATGAATTTCAAGTCTTTAGCTTCAATATCAACACAGATAGAGGGAAGGAGAGACAGAGACAGATAGATGGAGTAGCAGAAGAGACAGAAAATTTGCTCAACAACTAATATGCCTCTTTTTAGCAACATGCGAACGAGCATTTCAAGTGAACACACACAAAAACAACCGCGAAATGCCGCCAAAGTATTTTCCTTCTACTTCTTTTTTTGGAATAGCTTTTTTATAGGCCATATTTTGAGTTTCAATGGGCATTTCAAATGGGTTTTTCCTGGAAGAGTTGCCACAACTTGGCTCAATCATAAAATATATACATATATATATATGTACATCTATATATACTCTCTCTGAAAGCTAATTTTGTAGAAGCACTATTTGGGCACGAGCAAATTCAATTTGTAAGCTTATCAAATTGAAAGGGTCAAAGAGACAGGCCCAAAGGACTTTAAAGGACTTTAGAGCAATTGATGACTGGAATTTGAAATCTTAAGTGAAATATATATATATATATATATATATATATATAGTTACCTATTGAAAATGGATTTTATGAATAGGAGCAATCGTGGCAGGCAGCATAAGGTATATATATTCTCTATTATACAAGTACTCATATGTATATGTATATTATATCTGCTCTCCGCAAATTGAAATTTGGAATGTATTATCGGGCTGACAACCCAAATTCAATAACATATGGTAGATATATCTGCACTCATTGAGGGCGTGGCAATGCGGATAAAGTTCCACAGTTGTAAAGCCGAAACTCCAAATTTAACGACTAAATTACTGATACCAATTGGGGGCGTGGCAAGTCGACCGTTCTAACTTGTTTTTATTAATTCAGATAAATTCATAAATTTTGATCCATTAAAATTGTTTTCACAGGCTTTGTTTTTCTATTTGTCTGATAAATTTTTAAATTGAAGTTTATTTTATTTTTATTTATTTTGTATCTGTTTAGAGCACAAATATAAAAAAAAAAGAAGAGAAACCATCAAGCACAGATTTTTGTATAATTCAACGGAAAAAAAGTAGGAAAAAAACGTATACAAACATCAAGGCCAAGAACTGAGCCTGCGGGGCATATGTCGTGTCCAGGTCTTGCACAATTCTCACTCTACATCTCTCCATCTCTCCCTCCCTCTCTCTCTCTCTCTCTCTCTCTCTCTCTCTCTCTCTAGCTTGCTGGCCAACTAATTAGTTTTGCATTTTTAACTACCGCAGTTTGTGTGCCCAGCGGGCAGCTGAAGCAAGTCTACAAATGCGATTCGAGGCGGGACCGCACGCACGTGCCCCATAAAAATAAAAACAAAAACAAAAAAAACAAAAAAACAAAAACATTAAAAAAAGCAAAGGAAAACAGAGAAACAACAAACGGCAACAACATCAACATTCAACAAAAACTGCGTGCATCAACTGTTTGCGAAAAAAGCGCTAAGAGCGGGCTGTCAATCAAAAGCTGAGACGAGCGAAACAGATAGCGAGTGTGAGAGAGGGAGGGCAAATGTGGGGGCATATAGTACCTGCCTCATAACTATGCATACCTATACACACACACATATATATATATATATATATATATCTGTTCATATGCGTGTGGCCCGCACTGTCAATGAATAAAAGTTTCGCGAGGCGAAAAGGATGGGAAATCTTTAAAGTTTTTGAGAATTTATTGAAATTTTGTTGTTTTGGTTATGCATCTGATAAGCAAATTAAGATGGGCTGACGATGTGATTAAGCGAGAGAGATAGAAAGAGAGAGAGAGAGAGAGACAGGGAAATAAGAAGCCCTCATCTGAGCAAGTTAGAGAGAGAGAAAGAAAAAAAGAGAGAGAGAAAGATAGAGAAAGAGAGAAAGAAAGAAAGTAAGAGAAAGAAAGTAAGAGAGAGAGAGAAAGAAAGGGAGAAAAACAACAAGGGAGAGTGAGAGAGAGAAAAAGATATATTAGTTCTACGGGAAAAAGAGAGACAGCGAGAGCGAGAACGAAAAAGAGAGAGGGAGAAAGACAGTGATGGAGAAAAAATGAGAAGAGAGAGAAAGAGAGGTGCCCCCTCTCAGAGAAATATGAATGACACTGTATGATGACAAATAGGGAGACAGAGACAGAGAGAGAGAGAGAGAGAGAGAGAGAGAGAGAGAGAGAGAGAGAGAGAGAGAGAGAAAGAAAGGGAGAAAAGCAGAACAAGGGAGAGTGAGAGGGAGAAAAATATTATTAAAGAGAGACACAGCGAGAGCGAGAACGAAAAAGAGAGAGGGAGAAAGACAGTGATGGAGACAAGAATGAGAGAGAAAGAGAGGGGGCACACAAAGAGAGAATAGTGACATACAAAGAAATATGAATTACACTGTATGGGTGACAAATAGAGAGACAGAGACAAAGAGAGAGAGAGAGAGAGAGAGAGAGAGAGAGAGAGAGCGGTATATCTTAGATATGAAAACACATTTCCTGGTTGCCGAGTCGAGCAGTTTAACAACTATGAACCACACACCACAAACATACACGCCCATCTCTCTGTTGTTGTTGTTGTTGTTGTTTCTGTTGTTGTTGTTGTTTCTGTTGTTGCTTATTGTCACGCCATGCGGCTTGAAAGGCGCTTTTTAATGAAATTACATTAAATAATAAAAGAAAGAGACGCAAAGTCTTGTCGCATCCACTGAAGAGCTCAAAGCAAAGCCAATTTAGTTAAGAGAGGGAGGGAGGCAGTGTGTGAGAGAGATAGCGCGAGTATTGCTTTATAACAAATTTGACATTTGAAGTCTGATAAATAAGTTATGAGAGCAAAATGTGGTAACTAACTGAATTTGTAATGTCTCTCATGGAGGGGAGGGGGTGTGGGAGAGGGGCTGGGACTGTCACGTGGTTTTAGCCATAATGTCCATCATGGCTTTAATGGCTAGAGATAGACTGTTCCAACTCTCTGTTTTCCACTCGAACAGCTTCTCAGCTGCTTCGACTTCAACAGCTTCCAGATGGCCCCAGCTCGCTTAATCTATGTCTTCTCTAATTATGCTAGACCAGAGCCAGTTGGTAGCTCTCCGCTAGGTAAAGGTGTTTTGTCATTAAAAAATGATAAATACTTGTTGTGGCATGTGCTGGACGCCACAAAATGGCTCAATGGGGGTGGCCTTGGGGGAGGCTTTGGGGGCGACAAAAGTCTTGGAACAGCAGCTCGATGACAACGACAAATTCCCTTGCCAATAAGACAACTTTTTTGGCTAAGCGAGACTAATTTTGAAAGAGATGAAAACGACGAGGCAGATGATGATGATGATGCTGATGCTGATGATGATGATGCTGATAATAATAATGATGTTGATGTGAATGCTGATGATGATTAAATGGAAATGACTTGCACAAAACGCAGGCAACTGAATGAAGTTATTATACGCAGCCAGGAAGGCAGAGACAGGGGGGGCGGAGAGAGAGAGAGAGAGAGAGGGGGGCTTGGGAAAGGAAGCACGCTTGAGAAATGACTTCTAGCCATCCTGCAGGGTGATAAACATATTCGTGCCCCAAAAAGTGCTCAGCTAGGGTAAGTTGAAGGAAGCGTCTCAAAACCGTCAAGTGCTGCAATCGATTAATTCTCAAGCAGCTTCACTTAATTGCTAACAATTTATGTAATACAAGCTGAACAGAGAAGGAGAGAGAGAGTGGGAGGGAGAGAGAGAGAGATTGAATGGGAAAAGTATTTAAGCTATAAATTTTGATTGATAAAAGGGTTCGATTTGCAAGTTTTACACCTGAATTGTTTCGAATAAGCTCAACGTGTTGAGCTCTTTCAGCGCAGCTGGCACTGTTGGGCTACTGTAAGGCGACTGTTAAGTGACTGTTAAGCTGTTTTGGGACATGTATAAACTGAGTGCTGGGTAACTTTGTAGACTGTCAAGGCATGTGAGTTAATATCTTGCTGAAAAGATGATTGCTAAGTTGTTCAGTTTACTTATTCACTTATTATGTTAGATAAGGAAAGGACTTTTTGTGGATATTCTTTCTCTCTCTATATCTCTTGCTCTCTCTCTCTTTCTTTCTCTTTCTCTCCAGTGTTCTATTATTCTATTTTAGCCACTCTTCCACTTTCTCTTTATTCTGCCTCATTCTCTATGCTACTCCCATTCATATTTCTCACTCTCTCTCTCTCATCCCGTTCTACCCTTACCACTCTAAAGCCTTTCTCTATACGAAACACATTCTTTCATTCACCTGTAGCTCGTCCCTTTATTACCTCTCATAGAGAGTTCAAGACACTGTTCTGTTAAATTATGTTTTGTCTTTCCAATCGAACTAGCCATTAAATGCTAATATCCAAGCGAATCAAGTGAGTCATGGAGCCGTGCATTTCGATTCAATTGGAATCAGCAGGGGGCATAGCTGGGTCCCAAATTATATTTGATAGCGTGCCAATTGAAGGGAAGTGTGATTGGAGACTGATTCACACATATGGCAAAGATAGATAGCATACGCCGCTATAGATAGCTATAGTTCCCTCCTAATGTGAATGACACATATCAAACGTCATGTTGCGCCACATTTGGCCTCAAAGTGGAACAGGAACAGCAACAGCAACAGCAACAGCAACAACAGCGGCAGCAAACATGTGTATGCGGAGCGCATGTTGCGCCATTTAAGCCAACAACAAAGACCTTTGTCTATGCCCAACTAACTACACTTGAGGGCGTGGCACGCCACCCCCCTAAGCCCTACACCCAATCTCTAGCGCCCGGCGGGGTAACGAGCAAACTGCAGGCGTTGCATTAACAAGGCATTTGCTTTGAATTACACATGCAGACATCCAGGCAGCTGCAACAAGGCACAGTTATTGAGAGCCAGACGGCGGATAAAAAAAAAGCAACAAGAGTCGGGAGTGTACGACTGAAAGATACCTTTTACCGTTATTTAGAGGAGCCCTAAGAGGTCAATTGTCTAGCTCTACCTTAGCTAGTTCTAGCAGAGTTCTAGCTCTTTTACTCTTCTACGCTCATAGTTCAATATTGTAAGGCTCATATACTATATAAGAATATCTCGTATTCTAACACTTGTAGACCCTACACCTACTCCTTCAACTTTAACTCTTATACTATAAAACTCTTATAATTATATGCTCTTAAGCTCTTGTAGCCGTATACTATTATGCCCTTATACTATAACTCCTAAAATCATATTATTACGCTCTTATCTATCATCTATCACTGTTATATTCTTTTCACACCTATACTTTAATTTTCTTCTCGACTCTACTACTGATGAGCTGCGTACGCTCTTATATTCATATTTTTTAATAAATATCTTCAACTCTTATACTATAAAACTGTTATAATCACAGACTCATATGCTCTTATAATAATATATTATTATGCCTTTATACTATAATTCTAAAAATACTAAATATACTCTAAATATACTATCACTTTTAAACCCTTTTTACACTCTCTACTTAAATTCTCTTCCCGACTCTTCTACTGCTCTTATACTATAAAACTCGAAAGCTCATATTCATATTATTTAATTAATATCTTCAACTCTTATACTATAAAACTCTTATAATTACAGCCTTATATGCTTTTATAATAATATACTATTATGCATTTATACTATAAATCTTAGCATCATATACTATTATGCTCTTATACTATCACTCTTATACTCTGATCATGCTTCAATTCCCTTTAATCCCAAGTATTCATATAATCTTCAGCTTTTGTGTACTTATACATCAATATACTTTTTTTTATACATACATACATCAGTCGTTTACGTACTCTATCAGCACCGCTCATTTGAACATCAGCCAATATACTCTGCTTATACATTTTTAGCCATTAGGCTGGCTTAGCAGTGTGGGGTGGGGCGGGGGGAGCGACAGGCAGGCCTTGTCGCAAGGGAACGCATGGGAAAACATGGGAAAACACGCAACAGCGAAATGAAAATTGATTTGTTATGAAAGTCGCTTGTCGCATGTTGTTGTTGGTTGTCGTTTGTTGATTATGATCAATGCTTGGCTATGGGCTTGTAGTAGTCGTATCTAACTGCGTTTCTCTCCCCCCCAACCCCCTTCAAACAGCCAGTCAACCTTCCATATCTATATCATATTTCCATTTTCCTATACATGTTTGTGTATTTCTATATTATTTCTATATATTCCCATTCATTAGTTAGTTTCGTCTAGCTAATGGACTTAATTGCTTGCAATGGGACTATTAACAGTTAACTGCGACTCTAATAACAAAAAGCCCAACCAAATCGTTCACACATTGGCTTGCCACACACACAACACTAATACACACACATACACACACACACACGCACACAGACCTACACTTCAAATACCAAATGAATGTCATTACGACAGTTTATTTCTTTGTTCTTCATGTTTTGTTCACTATTTTTTCGATTTCATATACCCATTGGAGTGCGAGAACGAATGGGTTGTTTAAGCTTCGTTAGTTTTCAACTATTTTCAAATAAAAATCAAAGTTTCGCTTCAGCTTTACATTTATCTATCCATTATTACCTAATGTTCCATTCCATTCTGTTCCATCAAAGTATATTTATGATAACTTATGATATTGTATTATGATTTCATGTATTCCATTCCATTTCATTCCATGTATTCTATTCCATTCTGTTCCGTATATTAAATCCAATGTCATTTCATTCTCCTCGCTTTTTTGCATGCTATTTTATTTTTATTCGTTAGGTTCTTTAACTCTTGACTGTTCTATTCTATTTCATTCCTTTTCCTACTACATCATTCTATTTCATGCAATGCCATATCGTATTATTCTTTGTCATTCTATTCTATACTATTGTATTTTTTTCTATTTACTTCTCTTCATTTTCATTCCATTCCACTCTATTCTATTTTATTCAATTCACTTTTTCTTTTTCAAATTCTGTGTCAATTTAATACACTAATCCTAGTCTTCCAGTTTCTTCTTAGTACAGTCTTTTAGGTGGCTGACAATAAATCCATATAATATTATTGTTATAGTATTCAGATTATAAACAGTTCTCCAATATTTAACGTAGCATCTTGTCGTTGGTTACATTTTATTTGAGTTTGTAATGGAAGTGCATTCAGTGCTCATTGTTAATGCGGAACGTGCAGCGAATGGAACACAAAGCGATCCCCCAACAAATCGTCAGACGGAATGTGCGTTAGCCCTCGATAGGGGGCGCCACGCATGCGTGGATCGACGAGCTCTGCTTGATAGTCCCTAACTAATTTCGCTTTCGTTATGTCTTTTATTGTTGTTGGCCCGAATAGCTTGTTGTTGCCAAGTAGATAGGATAGGGTGGGAGAGACTATTATGTATAATTTACAGGTCATTAAAAGCCATTCGCATAATGCCGAGCAGGAATGGAAATGGTTTCTCGAGTCTCCGGAGAGGCGCGGGGAGGGCCAAATGGCTATGCTAATGGTAATCGTTCGTTCTAATGCGGCTCTAAAAATGGGCACACTATGCGAACTATGCGAGTGCAACGACCCACAAGCTCAGTTATCTCGCATAGATCCGATAGCCTCGATTCAAACGAAATTACATTCAAAGACCGAAACCCACCCAATCCACACAATCCCCGCAATCGACAATCCAAGCACAGCTCAGCATGGTCGAACGTGTATCAAGTGCATGCAGCTGTGTCTTACAACTATGCCGGCTATTCAAATATGGATTTTTCATATACCCTGACTTTGAGCACACCACTTCTGCTAGCAAATGTTTCACTCCAAATATGATACATCTACTGAGCATCTGCTCACATTGTGCTCAGCGAACTGGGCTTTCAGTGCCGCTATCTTAATACGATTTGCTATGCAAGTTACACTTAGCTACAGCTGGAACATTACTTGAAATTGATCCAATTGTAGTTCTATATCATTAAATAACCCAGAGAACTCAGCTTCTAGTTGAGCTGTACATTTGAAATTCATTCAACATGCTGATTAAAGCTTTAATTGCAGCATAAGTTAAATTCAGTCCATTCGTAACACTTTTGTTTATATGTGACCTATTAAAACTTGGTTTCTAGTAATGCTATGTGGCTGAAATTCATAAACCATGTTGCTTATACTTTTATTGGGAGCATAAGTTGAAATCAGTCCATTGTAGCTAAATCTAATTTAAAGAACTTTCTTATCCATATTATATAATAACCCAGAAAACTCAGCTTCTAGCCAAGTAAGATAAGTCTTACTCAATAAACATGACTGCATAGACCTTTAAAAGAGCATAAGTTTAAATCAGTCCATTCGTACCACTTTTATATATATATGTGATCTATTAGAATTCAACTCTTAGCTCAGATATATCCAGTTTATTTTTCTAAAATCATATCCAGTTTTCTATATTATATTTTCATATCTTTCAGAGTATTACAGTTTCGTTCAGCCTTGCTTAGTCAAGAACTTTTATATTCAATTCAATTTCAAGTCAAGCCGAAGGTCAGCTACGACCTGACAGACACTAATAATCAAATGCAATGCATTGACAAGCCCATCTACGATTAGAAGTGCCTGTACGCTGGCTCTCTATGATTATTACCAATGGCAATGTATTACTGGCTGTGCAAAGTCTCACGGGAATGGGGGTAGAACGGCATACATACACATACACACACAGATACATGTCAAGTTCCAATCGTGCAACGTACCTAGAAAGACAAGAAAAAACGAAAACAACAATGAATCGAATGAATAAAATTGATTGTTAAATATTAAAAAAGACAGCTAACACATTGTCGAGGCACAAATAAATAATTTGCTTCGTTAATTGTCAAAACGAAAGCACAACGAAAACAAGCTCATGCTCTGAAGAGGGCGCCCACAATGTCAAGATACCCTAACTAAATGGGAAGTAGCACTAAAGACTAAATATATTTCAATTCTATTTAGCTTTAAGCGACAGCATACGAAAGGCTTCAGTTCTTGTATATATAGATCCTGACTTTTGTCAGTAGTGAGATGGAGACTTGACTTTAATCGATCATAGCATCTGGTATATCCTCTAGTCAACTAATCTCGGCATGACTGCAGTACATTATAGGGTATTTGGCTCAATGATAGTTCTAAATTGGAAAATAATTTAATCAATGGACTGACAGGCATGTTCTATGAACTTGCTCACATATTCATAACATTTCATTTTCATTATGGCTCTTCTTTTCTTTTTTATTTTGAATCAAAGACTGACTGTGCTAGTGTGTGTTTGTATGTAGGTCAGCTATGACGAGCGTATCGTAACCGTAATCCATATCCAAGAGCCGGTGGCTCAAAAAGGTTCACACACACACAGACATAGAGAAAGAAAGTACTGGCCTGAAGGACAGTCACACGAAGCACGCCCTCAGCAGAGCCCAACCCTCTTGAGCAGGAGCTAATGAGTTTAAAGTAATACCCGGAGCCAAAAGGTCGTTTGGCGCTAGTTAAGCGAGCATATTGTGTGCTTAACTGAAGTTAAGTTCCATAGAAATGCCCATATTTCCGACCTCCCATTGATAAGCGCTTTACATCCATTTGATGACTCCAACTTAAGATGAGCTCACAGTTCGGTGTGACTTTTATATGGAAATTGTTTTCTAATCGCCGGTATAAATGCCTTTCTTCTGAATCACTTTGAGAGCAGTATAATTGAGTCAGACGTGCCTAGGAAATATATTACTAATAACGCTGCGAATGAACATAAGAATATATTCCATTTGAGTAATATTTGCAATTAATATAAATGTTAATAGAAGCAAGGTCACACTAAAGAAGTTTTTCTTCTAATCGATATTTATCGATTTCATAGAAATATAAGTATATATAAGTATCTGTATCTGTATCTGTATCTGTATCTGCATATCTATATCTTTATCTATATCTCTTTCTGAATATATTCTCAATATTTGTCTCCAGCTAAATCTATTCAATCGCATCTGTCTGCATTTTAGTTTATCTTCCATTTTTAATTATCTTAAAGAGCATTTCCACTTAGTTGATTTTCAAAGCTGCAAGTTTGATATGTTCCTCCTTCTTCTTCTTCACTTCCATCACACTTTTCTTTCTACTATTTTCCCCATTTAGTTCATACTTTGATTGCTTTTCATGTAGTTTCATGTCGCACGTTCCACACACACACACACATGAGACACTCGCAACACAGAGCTCTATATATGTATGTAGCTGCAGCTGGGTCTATGTATCTATAGAGGCTAAGGGTTGGGGGCTAAGTTTGGGTTTGGGTTTGGGCTTGGGTTTGTTATTTGTATCTGTAACTGTGTCGAATCGTGTTGCTGCTGGTGCAGTCAAGTGCGCTGCTGTTGTTGTGACCTTTGACACGACGCCGCGACCAGCAACTGCCAATTATGCAATAAAAAATGCTAAATTAATAAAAAGCCAAATAGGAACAACAAAAAATAAGAAGAAGCAAAAAACAAAGCGCAACAAAGAGAAAAAAACCAACGAAAAAAAAAAACAACTATTAAAAAGTGGAGAAACACGTTATTTACGTTCAGTCGAATTCAAAACTTGCTGTAAGCCAAAAAAAACGGAGTATATCCCGAAATTAAGCATGACTCATAGATACCCTGTAACAGCAAACAAACACTGAGAACTTCAGCAACAGAAAGAATATATAAAAATATATCTATATCTATATAAATATAAAAATATATCTAGTTTGCAAAAAAATCTCCAAAAATTTACAGGGTATTATAAAGATCTGAAAAACTATATACATATTTATATATGTGAGTTTTAAAAACTGTATTTTTAGCAAATGTCCGAATCTATAGGTTTTTCCTTAAAAATTTTCTAGCTTTTTTTTCAATTAAAAAAAAAAAGAAGAATTTCCAGAGTATAAACAAAATTTGATATTTGCTTAACATATACTCTATATATACTCTATATACTCTCTATATATACTCTCTAGCTTCTATAGAGCTCAAATTATTTGAACAATCAATCAAGATATGCTAAGAGCTTAGCATATATGCATACCCTTTTACCTTGCGCCTTTCGCTTACAGGGTATAAAAGGGAAAATTTTAATTTTCTGTGAAAATTGCCGGCTATAAATTACATATTGCCCAGCCGCGGCGCAACGGTCAGGAAACATAAAACATTTTCGTGTAGTGTCGTGTAAATGGCAACTCCTGCAAAGCCCTATTCGAAACACTTCTCGTACTCCCCCCATCCCCATCTCCTGTCGCTTGACCCGCTGCTGGCAAATGGCCATTAGATGAATGAGTGAGCGAGTGTATCAACGAGTACTCGACCTTGTCATAAACCAAATTGAGCTATCGCCCAGTCGCCCCGAAATAAATCAACTAACAAAATTGTTGATTACAAATAACAGAGCCATAAAAATGGATATTACGAAACAGTTCTTCTTGTGTCATTTACACTATTATTACCTATAATGCCCTATGATTTCAATCGTAAATATAACTACGCCAATATTCATGGTAATGGTTGGACAGCGGTTTAAATAGCTATATTATGAGCTCATTTGCATAGAGAAGTTTGCTTCAATCTATCTACATAATGGTGCTGTGCACCAATCAATTAGATAATCACAAGACCAAATGAATTTATACTATATTTAAAGGAGCGGCTTCAATCACATCAATGTGCGATCAGCATCAGTCAAGTTCTGCATTTTAGCGTCAGTCTGTCAATCAATAAACACAATCAATCAATTTAAAAAGACTCAACTATTTACCACAACCTATAACCGCATCAATCAATCAGTCAATCAAAACAATCTTTATAAACCGATTGCTGGCAAATCCCGAGAATTATAGCTATATTTCGACTATCAGTCCCAAGCTATCTCATCAAGCTGTAACTTGATTTCTAGAGTCAATCAATCAATCAATTATTATTTTAAATATTCCTCCATATTAAACAGCCATCAATCAAAATCTCAATCGAAATCTGAGCACTTCAACATATCTGACAATTATGTCATAGTTCAATCAATCAATCAGTAAATCAAAATACTTTCTATTAAATTTTCTACGTGAACGGCTGAACCGTTTTATATTTCTTCATATTAAACAGAGATCTATCAAAATCTCAATTGAAATCTGAACACTTCAACCTATCTGTCAATTGTGGCGTAGTTTAATCAATCAATCAGTAAATCAAAATACTTTCTATTAAATTCTCTACCTGAACGGCTGAACAGTTTTATATTTCTCCATATTAAACAGAAATCTATCAACATCTCAATTGAAATTTGAATATGTCGTCTTGTCTGTCACTTGTGGCGTAGCTCAATCAATCAATCAAAATACTCTTCTCTACCTTGACATAAATTTCTTTTACACTCTCAATCAAAATCGGTTTCTTAGCCTCACCTGTCAGCTGCAGTTCAAGTTCAGTTCCTCTAATTGGTTTATTGCACGGTCAAGCGATTAAGTGATTGATGGTCGTAATTGATTGAGCAGACGCAAATGTCACATAAATTTGGCAAAGTGCTATGCGAGCTGCTCAACCCACTGCCAGGAAATACAACTTAATGGAATTCCAGAGCTAACATTTGCCATTTTGATTAATGATCATATTAATACACATATCATATTTATTACACAATAATTGCATACGATTACGGAACAAATATTGAAAAAGGAACGGGAGAGTGAGTGAGAGAGAGAGAGAGAGTAATCGATGCCTGTGACTACTCCCTATGGAGAGCTCTCCAGCTCCAAATGCCAATAGCAACAAGTCGCCAGAGATAAGCGGGAGAAAACGAGATAGGGAGACAAAGAGAGAGTCGGGGTGCCCTATAAAACTTGTCTCATGGACTCCTCGCCCCCATTCTCCAGCTGCAAATGCCAATCACAAGTCTCTGGATTAGCTTTAGGTAAATTTTTCACAATTTATAGAAGGGGGAATACCCCTACTAAGCACGCAGCTGTTGCTGTTGTCCCTTGAGCAATTGATGAGCTAAGCAGATTAAACACAATCGCACACACACATAATTAACACTTTGCTTGACTGCTGTATAAATATTTACAAAAAACTGTGCAGCGCTGGGCCACGGCAAGCGAGGGGAGCAAAGGCAAGGGAGGGGGGGGGGGGGGGGGGGCTTGGGCAGGCGTCGGAAGTTCCTTGGGTCAGTTGGTCAAAGCTGGCAAACAAAATTTATAACATGCTAGAAATAATAGTGCAGCTCATTGTGGGCAACAATAAAGGCAAACAATTTGCCACACACACACACACACACACACACACACACACACACACACACTTACCACACACATACACACATACACACACACTTGCCCCACTTACGAGCTGCCTTCGCCTTGCTTAGTCTAATCAATGATTAGTTTGCCCCTTGGCCTGCTCCTCGACTTGGATTGCCAATCAACGATGCTGAACCCCAAAAACCATACTACTAGAGGCACACACACACACACACATATACACATATACATATATATACACCAACACACACACATGGAAATTAATAGGCAAACATGTTTTTAAAAAATAGAACAAGAAGAAGAGAGACGAAACTAAGCCAGCGGAAATAGCCTAATGAATGTATGCATATAGCACAGAAGGCAGCCATGTATATCGTATATATATATATATATATATATATATATATATATATATATATATATATTATACTATATAATCTTTCCAGATATGTAGATCAGCTATAGACTGTGTGACTTTCTAAGGGGTTAAGCTGCTTAGGTGCACTGTAAGGCAGTTGAGAAGAACGGATAAAGCAGTTTAGCTTGAATTTAAATGATAATATGACAAGAGAGAGAGAGAGTGAGAGTGAGAGTGAGGGTAAGAGAGTGTGAGAGAGAGAGAGAGAGAATGAGCACTGATATACCTATATACATATATGTGGCATATAAATTCAGTGATCTATGTCATCTATGTAATAACAAAATGAAGAAAAGAAATGAAGTCTCCAAAAAAGTTGCTCAAGGAATAGTTGACCCTACATAAAGCTACGATCACATATCTAAAATATGCTCAATTGATTTGAGTTGCATAGTTCTAGAAGAAAACATAAAGAGTAGCTTCAGTTTAATGTCAATATAAAGAGAGGTGAAGAGATGAAAAACGATGATATATACATATATTGATAGATCATTTAAAGATACATCGAAGGATTGTTTATCAATATATAAGTTGTTAGATAGCTAGATCCACAAATAGAGAGAGATAGATAGAAACCAAGAGTAAGAAAGAGAGCAAATTCCAACTATATAAAACTCGAGATGAATTCAGCTTGATCATTCGCGCGGCTTTCAAAGTTTTAGCCAAATTTGTAAGACCTGCGGCTGAGTGTACCCAAAAATAAAAAAGCAGAACAAGAGAGAAAACGTTGTTGATTAAACCAAAACTTTGCGTTTTTTCGCCAATGCAATAGCTGAAGCAAGCAGGAAGAAGAAGCAGCAGCAGCAGCAGCAATAGAAGCAGAAGCAGATAGCAGATAGCAGATAGCAGATTGCCAAAGGCACAGCAGGCGCACTCTGGCGTAACAAAAGAGAAAAGCTGGCCACATGTGTGTCTGAGTTACACACACACACACACACACACACACACACACACACACACACAACACACACACACACACACACACACTTTATGGCTATTGGTCAAAAGCAAAAAAAAAAAAAAAAAGAGAACTGTAAAAACTCAAGAAACCGAAAACCAAAACAAACCAAAAACAGAAACTAATTTTTTTGTTTGCATTTATCAAACTTTTTTCCATTAGTTATTGACGTCGGGTATTGTGATTTGCATATGCATTCTGTAACACCTGAGAGAGTAGATCAATTGAAGTCTGGGAAGCGTGATTCTATGTAATTCTATCGATGAGAAACTCTAGCAGGCTTAAGGCATAAGTTCAGCCGAAGCCCAACCACTATGGATCTAGAATTCTACAACGCTATAGCTATAAGGACTATATATTTCTCCAGTTCATTATCTGTTGAACTATTTAACGAAATAAAAGTTTACCTCCTATGTTTTCTCTGTCTTTCACTTTCCATCGTAGAACAACATTTTTGGGATCGCAGCGCTAAATCATATTTATATCATATATATATATATATATATATATATATATATATATATATATATATATATATATATATATATATATATATATATATATATATATATATATATCATATATCAAATAATTATCAACAAAATACTCATTTTGAATATTTTTTTTAGAATCAGCATCAGAATCTGTTATTATCATAGCACCTTATTTTATAGCTGCTATAAAAACTTTGTACCTAAATTTATTTTTCGAAATTGATTCAAAGTTAGGAACTGCTTTATAGTAAGTATATACTAAGTAATTTGTTATAATTCATATTTAAAGATTCTTTTTTTTTTGTCTTGAGCTAGCTGTTTATCACATAAATATATCATATCAAAGCAATATCATAATAACAATATATCATATAGCTGCTATAGAAACCATAATATAAATATATATAAAACTGTCAGATCTACTCTATATATGTACACAAAAGCTTTATAAAGATGATTGCAATGCTTTGAGTTAGGTTCTCTGATCTATGGGTTATGGCTATCATGAATAAAGCTTTTCTCTCTCTCTCTCTCTCTTTCTCTTTTTCCTTTCGTTCCTTCTCCTGATTTAAAATCGAACTTCCGTTTAGATCAAAGCTTTACATCCAACTATACCTCCAGGATATTTACAGTTCGTTTTGAATTGTCTAACTTTTCTTTCTTCTCATTTCATTCGCTTCATATTTGTTTTTTCGTTCTTTTTTTTCGGGCTGTCAGTCGCAGCTGCAGCTGCCACTGTGGCATTTCCGGCTTGCGACTTACAAGCTTCACCGCAAATATTTCTTTTGTGTGCCCCGGCCCGGAAAAGGCAGTCAACGTGCACAATAGGCCACTCCAAATTGTGGGCGAAATACCCCACTCGCTCTCACGCCCCCACTCACGCTCCACCTCGCTCTCAGCGGTCTCCTCGCTTTTTGTGGCGCAGAGCTCGAAGCTACAATATGTGCTGGCAATGGCAACTGGTGGAAACTTGTGCTTATCAAGCAAGCCACTGATATGGCAAAAGGGACAGCGGCAGAGTGAGAAGCAGAGGAAGAGGAATACAGAGAGAGACTGTGTAAATGGATCGGCTGTGATTGAAAAGAAAAGTTCATTGCGAATAGATTATCAAGAAGAGATAGAGAGAGAGAGAGAGAGAGAGAGAAAGAGAGAGAGAGAGAAAGAGAGAGAGGTAGAAAGAGAGGTAGAAAGAGAGGTAGAAAGAGATGTAGAAAGAGAGGTAGAAAGAGAGGTAGAAAGAGAGGTAGAAAGAAAGGGCGGAACCCGTATTTAGAAAGCATGGTCAAATGCAGAGAGTAAGGAAGAGAAATAGAAAAATTAGATTGATGAGAAGGTAGAAGAAAAAACAGAAGGGAAAGGAGAAAAATTAGGTAGAAGAAGAGGAAGAGATGAGAAAAAGAAGAGGAGGAGGATGAAGTAGAGGAGAAGGATAATAAGAAAACCGAAGAAGAAGAAAAAGGAAAAGAAAATAGACAACAAAGAAGAGGAGGACCACTGAAAGAAGCGTGTGAAAATGAAAGAGAAAGGTATAAAATAGTAAGAGGAGAAAAAGCTAAGCCAGCTCTACTGAGAAATTGAGGTATAGGCAATAGGGAGAAAATGAAGAGAAGAAGGAGAAAACGCAGAGACAAAAAAGCATAAAGATAATGAGTTAAAGAGACAGGAACAACTTGAAGCGGTCAGGCAGCCTTAGCCTAGTGTATGATTGTTTAAGTATTGCGAAAGTCAGTTCTAACAGAAGTGCTTTAGTTAACAACCAAATTCAAGACTGGCAAATGCAGCAGTTTTCCTTAGTGCATTACGCAGCACTCAACGCCAAATTTCCAGTGTTGATAAGAGTCAGAAGGGCGAAAGAGACAGAGCGAGAGAGATAGATAGACACGCTGAAAGCCCACATCATATGCAGTTACTTATTGTGTGTCAATATTTTAGAATGTTTCGCTGTCGAAGCGCCTAAATGGCGAGTGGCCTAGTTCTGGGACGAGAGAAAGAGAGGGAGACAGAGAGAGAGAGAGAGAGAGAGAGAGAGAGAGTGAAAGCGAGAGGGCATTGTGTGTGTGCAAGACTAGTGAGATTAGGCAGCAAGTATGCGCAACAAGAAGGTTTGAAACATGTAAGAAACCACTCAATGTCTCAATGACACACTAACAGATACCCAGTAGAAAAAGTTGACTAAGAAAAATGGACTCATTATTGGGATATATCGAACTATAGTATATGCAGCAATTACTGTTGCAGCTAAGTCTTAAAGAGCAAACATAATACCCGCTTGCCTCGCCACATATTTCCAAGGTATATATGTAAAGAGAGGAAGCTGCTTGGCTGAGCTGAAGCGTCAAGTTGGGTCGAGGACGAGGGCACAGCGGGTAGGCGATGCAGGCTTTACACGTTTTGTCTTCAAGTTTTCCACTTTCAGGCTGTCTATGTGTGCGTGTGAATCTGTGTGTGTGTGTGTGTGTGTGTGTGTGCTTATGCAAAGTGACTTTGGAGAAAAAAAAGGATTTCAAACGAATTTGTTATGCGCATTTTGATGTCATTATCCTTAAAAGTCATTGGCCTCCGAGCAACAGGGTCTCGTCTGTGGCAAACGGGTGCGAGGGGTAGCGGGGTAAACGAGCTGGTTAGTCGATTACCCCCCACTGGCAATATTTCTGCGCGTAAATCGGCCAACATCAGCTCAAACACGCTCATACACACAACATACGAGGCGAATGAGTATGCAAATCTATTTATATGCCAACTACTTATGTGGCTTACGTCTGACTAGCCTCGTCTCTCCCTCTCTCTCTCTCTCTCTCTCTCCCTATCTCTCACCCTCCTTCTGTGTTGACCCTTTGCTAGTTGCTTAGGCAATTAATTTTCGAGCTTTTTCAGATTGACTGCGTCGTCTGTGCTTCGTCCTGTTTTTTTCTGTTTCTGTATCATACTCGTCACAAGCTGCGTCTCCTTTGGGGCTGGGCATGGCAGCTGGGTTCACGGGTCAAAGTCCCTTGTTATTTCACACTATCGTTGAGGATTACGAGTGTCATAGGCCAAGCCCACTAGATCGCTGTCGCTCTTTACCCTCTCTCGACCGCCCTCCCTCCCTCTCTCTCTCTCTCTCTCTCGCTGTGAACACACACGCTGGCTAAGCGGCTTATAGACGCATTTATATTGTTTAAACTTTATTCGCCGCTATAAATAGCTTTGACCGTCTGTCAAGTTTCAACTCGTTGTCTAGCTAATTGCTAATTAAAACTTCTTTCATTAGCCATCGCTGCTAAGCTAAGCCCTTTAATTGCCTATGGCCTGTTAGGTTTACTCGTTGGAATGACAGTTGATAGCAATGTCTCGTTCCTAATTGCTTTAGCCAAACTGTATCTATCGAAACATTAAATTTTACTTAATGATTTACTGCAATGTGGATTAATTAATTAGTATTCCATGACTCATTGCTATTTATTCGTTACTGCGATTCATACTCACCGCAGTTTACTCATTCATTTGATTCATTTACTCGATGTTTTTCAGTTACTCGTTGTTAATGACTTCTCTTTTTTTATTTTTTTATTTATCATGTTACTTTGACGGTTCTCGTTTCATTCTCTTTGCTGATGGGTCTTACATCTATATAACCCAATACTCGTTACCTTTCCTTGTACTCGTCAGACTATTTATACTCGTTACATTCGCCAATACTCGTGACTATCTAACAACCTTTTGCTTATATAAATATTTAAGTATCTTTATGTATATATATATATTTATATATATTATGTTAAACTCGTTACTTTTTCTACTATCCATTCATGTCTCGTTACTTGTAACTTTTCACACTGTTTTCATTTATGTGAATCTTGTTGCTTCTATATTACTTACTATACAGCCTTTATTCATTAGCTTTTTTCTCGTTAGTTATTTTTAGCTTTCTCACTAGTAGTCGTAACGTTTTTTTATTACTCGTTACTTTTGCATTTCTGTCACACTTCAGTTACGTTCCTTAACCCAACACTATGTATAGCTTCTTGTTTGTACTCGCTCACTCGCTTACATTTTTACTTACTTAAAGACATTAAGACTTTAGTCGTTACTTTCGTCAATGCTATACTCGCTACTCGTTACTTTCTATTTTACGCCAGCTTACAGCTAGTTGCCTAGCTTACGATTGGTTATACATCCAGTTGATATTCTTTCAACTCACTTAAATTTTGCTACCAGTTGCGCTTTAACAAGTCGCACTTCCAGCCCTCTGCTTGGTTTTCGTCAGAAGACGTTTCTCTTCTTCTATTTATGTATTTTTAGCCAGAGTGTGTTTTGCTTTCTTAAACACGACGCATATATTTATACATATGTGTGGTCGCAACTTTTCGCAGTACTTTGTAATATTTACTTTGCATGCTTGCAAATTCCATTTAATATACTGAGAAAGAGGACGAGAGAGAGAGAGAGAGAGAGGGAGTGAATGGGAGGGAGATCCATAGACCCCCCAACGACCTAGCTGAGCTGTTTCACATTTCTCGGCTCTCGTTGCTCTTTGCGAACTATTTATAGACAGCATCAGCTAATGAGACCTAGCCAGAATCGCAACTATTTGAACGAATGTAGAGGAAATGACACAGAGCCTCAAGGCGAACGGAAGTAAATAGTAGAGCTCTAGCTGGGTGTCCAAGTGTGTGTGTCTATGTGTATGTCTGTGTGCTTGTGTCTCAATCGGAAATGCGGCTCGATTATTAGTCGCGTGTTAAATGTCAATTGTCATAATTAAAACTGACATTCCAACCTTAAAGAGACAAATATATATATACATATATATATGTATATATATATAATAAAAGAAAAAAAAAAAATATATATATATATATATGTTTTTATATATTTATGGGAAATTAGAAAAAGCTTTTAGCAGGCTGAAAAAATAAAGGAAATTAGCGAACGAGAAAACAACATAACATGACAATTCCCACAGAGTATGTCTTTTACTTCCTCTCTCTCTCTCTCTCTCTCTCTCTCTCTCTCTCTCTCTCTCTCTATCTGTCTCTCTTTCTCGCTATCTGCCCATTGCGACTTTTATTTCATATAAAGCAAACTGCTAATTGTATCGGCCTTTAGTGCAAGCTTCGATTTACGACCCCACCGCACTCATCCATTTTCATTATGAGGCCAGCTAACGTAGCATATCAATTGCTATCATGTTTTCTAACGTCTCTCTCTCTCTCTCTCTCTCTCTCTCTTTCTATTTACGTTAGCTAAAGTGTTTACTCTAACTGTAGTCATTCTGACTTATTTATTAAGTTGCCTTATTGTTATCAACAAAAGTTAACTTGATGTTAACTATGTATGCCTCTCACTCCCACTTCTTATTTACTCAGTGTCTCTCCCTCTCTCTCTCTCTCTTTCTCTTGTATCTTCTAGGCAGGCATTTCCCACTAGAGCAAGCTTACTGAACTTGTCTGGCGATCAAATCGACACAGTTTTATATATCATACAAAGAGATCTATCATAGGTATATACTATATGATATGATAGATACTCTACATAATATAGAGAGTTCAGAGCATTGACGCTTCGTCATTTTGTGGCAACTTAACTGTTTTTATACACACATATATATATATATATGAATATATATATTTATATATATATGAATATTTTTATCACAATTAATTAATCTGTTAATGGCATTGACTGGGTCAATTGATTGGATGGCTCATTGGCTCAATGCCTGGCTTCAACTTCTCTATCCAGCTGGATATACAGACACCACCCCAAACCGCCCCACCCCTACATATGTGAACTAATCGAACATATAACATGCATAATGCCATCAATCAAATGCAATTATAAACTCACTCTCTGCCCCTTCTCGTGTAGATGGGGGAACACTCCTCTTCAAGATACCCTCCTCTGACTGTGTGTCGAGAACAGCTAATGATGATAATGATAATGATGATGATGATGATGATGATGGTAGTGTAATTAACATTCACGTGTCCATGCTTCAGGCTCTTATAAGAGAGGGGCTGCAGCTCTCTAGAGTCCACTTCAGATCTAGCTCCTATTGCAACTAGCTCTGAATAGTTGATTGGCCATTGCTTAAGTCTGACGACAAATGTTATAAAGAAATAAGCGAGGGACGTGTTAACGACTTGTTAATGTGCTCACCCACTCGCTGCTTCTAGCAAAGCTTACGAGTTTTCTAACACTTGGTTGTTGATATATACATATATGGATGTTTACTCGTTTATTTTCCTTCTCGAGCCAAACGAATACAATTTTTGTTTTAAATTGATGTTACTTAGATCTAGTTCAGTTGGCAGATAAAGGATACTTCAAACTTGTTGTTTCTGGTCACTTGTTGTTATATCCTAGTTACCTTCTACAGTTTGTATCTACCCGTTGCTTAGTAAGTTTTCAGTCCTCCATCGCTGTTTCTCTTTACTCGCTGCTTTCTACTCGTTACTTTCTATTCGTTGCTCTGCATTCGTTGCCCTCTACTCGCAGCACTTGTCAATGACTTACTGAGCCTTAGAAGTCTCCATTCGACACGACTCGCTTCGCCTCGCCTCGCCTCACCTCTAATCAAAAGATAAAACCTTTGGTGCTTTACTCCACTCGCTGATGCGTCTCGAATTCGCTTACTTATGCAAAAAAGCATAACTCGTTCAGCATTCCTGTTGCTTTAGCAAATTGTGTTATGCAAATGAAATGAAGAGCACCCTTCAACACACACTCAATGAGAGAGAGGGAGAGTGAGTGAGAAAGAGAGCGGAATAACTCTGCTCCTTTGACTACCTTTTCGAGTATCGCAAACACTGAAACAATTCAGAAAGCAACGAGTTACATGAAATGAGAGTACGTGACAAAGCAACTGATTTGCCACTAGAATTCGACTGTAGTATTTCCCTTTTTTAGTGTGTGTGTGGTAAGTGTGTGTGTGTGTGTGTGGTAAGTGTGTGTGTGTGTGGTTGGTAAGTGTGTGTGTGTGTGTGCATATCTGTGTTAAATAAAATAACAATTACGTTGCATAAAATTGCATAGAGAGCCATAGATAAGTGCCAAAGCCAAAGAGAGTGGGGGCGTAAGAGTGAGACAGAATCATTCTCAAACTAAATATTTCATTTCTATTCGTAAAAGTTTCTAATTAAAACAAAAACCAAAAAAAAAAAAAAAAAACAAAGAAACAAAAAAAATTAAGAGCAAAAATGCTTTTGGCTTTGGTTTTTGGATGTTTCTGTTGCCTGTCTCTGTGTGTGTGTGTGTGTGTGAGTGGGTGTGTGTGTGTGTGGCTTTTTGTTTTCGGTTATTATTAAAATGATAATAACCTCAAAATCAACATGGCCTCGTAACGAGTACCCCGCATTCATCTTTTTATGGCTCGCCCTCATGGCCATGCGTAGAAAGTCCTTTTATGCCATGTTTGTCATTTATTTGTTTGTTATCTCTATCTCTCTCCCTATCGCTCACTCCCTCTTTCTCTCTCCCACTACGCTCACTCTCTTGCTTTTGTTTTTCTGGTTTTTGTGGTGCAGCTGAACGCATTCGAAGCGAGCCAAGAAGGAATGAGTACAGTAAAATTTGCATAAATAATAAATGCAGAGGCAAAAAGCAGCCGAAAAAAAGTAGTAGCAGCGGCAGCAGAAAACCAGAGAGAGAACGGGAGAGAGAGAGAGAGAGAGAGGACAACTGGCTATAGCCTCTGTCGAAAACCCTTAATCAAAAGTTTAAACAATATAAAATATGAAAGAAGGAAAAAAAATATGATTCAACGAGTGCCCAAATCCAAAAGATAAGAAAACGTAAATGAAAACAAGCAGAGCAAATCCGTCTCATAATAAGCACAAAGTGAGCAAGAGAGCCAGAGAGATAGTGGGAGATAGACAGGGAGAGAGAGAGAGAGAGAGGGAGATAGAGATTGGTCAGCGTATTGGCCACCAGCTGCGTTTTTTCACTCAGACAATACGTGCCATAGTTTTAAGGGCGAGCCTCGGCCCTGCATTTGCCTAATGCAAAAAGCCTTCAAATTGTATTTAGTTTGTTCTTTTTCTTTTTTTGTACCTTCTCCCTCTTTATCCTCTTCCACTTTTTGCTCTCGCTTAGTTTTCATTTTCATTTTATTTGCGGCAAATGCCTAATGCGTGCTTTAAGCCCGGCAAATCAGCTTTGCCTTTGACGTGGCTCAACGTTTCGCATCATTATATTTGCAATATATATTCCTGGCTGGCTATTCAAATGACAGTGGGGCTACTCGTCACTTTGTCGCTCTACTCGCTATGTGGGTATGCTGATTATTAAGCTACGCTCATTGGTGGCTCACAAAAGTCCCATCCTTCAAGTGTGACAATCCCAAAGGCATCTAAGCTTGTTTCTCGCTACTCGCCATGCCTTACTCGTTACTTTTTGTCTGTTATCAATTCTTTTTAGCCCAATATTACATACCCTACTACTACTACTTGTTCTTAATTCAACTTCCAGACTCGCTATCGTCACTCGCCACTCGTTACTCTTTACTGATTACTCGATACTTTTTATTAGTTACAATATACTCATCTCTTTCATCTCACTTACTACTCGTCAGTTGTAAGTATTTACACGGTACCTCTCATTCCTACTACTCGTTACTTCGTAATCGTTAGTTTAAAGTTATATAGGCTCGTCACTCGTCGAGCTATCTGACGACTACTTACTTTTTGCCTCTTACTAATTACTTATAACTCTTCTTCATACTCTTTAGTTCTTACTCGTTACTTCTTATTCGTTTAGTTGTCACTAGTTATTGCTAGTTCATTACTCGCATTCATACTAAGGTAGCTTTTCCTAGTTATTTGATACTACTTTTTCAGATAAAGTGCTTGTTAGTTACATGTTTTTCGTTACTCTTTACTCACACAATACACACACATACTAATCCACTCCTTACCCTTCTCCAATTGCATTTCACGCACTGCAAATCCAAATTCCAATCTATCTCAGCTTCTACCCGTCACTCATCACTCTGCTGCTGACTCATTCAATTATCTTTGCTCAGAGATGAATACAAATTATCGCATTTTTAGCTTTTAATCCTTAATAGATACTTTGCATTAGTTTACTTTCAGCTTAAAGCGTTTACGGCTTAGCCTCGCTCTCTGCATTCTGCATCCTGCAATTTGCATTTTGCATTTTGAATTCTGCTCGTTTGCCTCTTTGTTTTAATTCATGGACAGCCACACAATAATTGTAAAATCCACTCAAAGATTTTGACAGAATATATTTTTAGATGATTTTTGTGCAATGCAAAATTCAACCATAAAATATGCAACAAATTTTTGCTGATGGACAAATAGCCGACTCGCACAACCGCACACAACAGCAGCAACTGCGAAAGCAACCGAAAATCCACTCACAGTTATCTAGTTGAAAGTGCGCTACTTGAAGATACCCTAGAAGACGTGATGAGCAGATGGTGGCGTTGATATTTCTGCCTAAGTCTCTAGTAGAGACTCTCTACTTACTCTACTGGTTAGCTGTTCTGTTATACACATGCTCTTATACACTCTTTAAATCATATACTGATTTGTCTACTTAGGTACTCATATTTTAAAACTGGTATACTCGAGTATACTCGATCCGGTATATATTCATACTCTTCTACTTTTATACTTCTATATATCTATTCTATTCCTTTACTCTCATATAGTCCTTTACTCTCTAACAGTCTTATGTTCTTATACTGTAATACTCTTCTACTGCTCTACTCTTCGACTCTTAATCATTAATGTTATTATATTCTTTTACTGTAATACTCTTCTATTGTTCTACTCTTTGACTCTTAATCTCTAATACTATTATACTCTTATACTGTAATACTCTTCTACTGTTCTACTTTCTACTCTTAATCTCTAATACTATTATACTCTTATACTGTAATACTCTTCTACTGTTCTACTTTCTACTCTTGATCTCAAATATTATATATTTTATATTCTCATACTGTTATACTCTTCTACTGCTCCACTTTCCTACTCTTAACCTGCAATATTCTTATATTTTCATACTTTTCCACTCTTATATATCGATTTGTCTATGGATGCTGGCCAAGAGACTCAAGCACCCCTACAACTACCAAATGTTGCATACGTTTTAGCCAAAAACAATGTAAAAGATGGTTAAACACGTCTTCAATGAGTATAAAAAGAGCAATAGCAATGCATATATATGTAATATGTGTTTGTGTATGTGTGTGTGTGTGTGTGTGTGTATAGACGACATTTAGCCAAGCGCATATCCGAGAGATAGGATAGCTCTTCTTCCTCCTCTGCTGCTTCTTCGTCTTCTTCTTTATCGTTTTTTGCATTTGCTTGTTTATGGTCAGTCAAAAGGAGATTTTGTCACTGCCAACACACACGCACAACAAACTTTTGCCCAAAAGATGCGTCTAATAACGATGCGAAAAGAGAGTGAGAGAGAGAGAGAGTGAGAGAGAGAGGAGGGATTAGGGTACTCGCATGCTGAATTGCTTTGCCTGGAGAACAAGCAGATACATTTACAGTTGAGCTGTTAGTCACACATGTCGCACTGCGATACCCAGAAACAATATGCTTCATTCATAGTCGTCGTCCAGCCTTAAGAATTTTATTTTCTCGACTGCCACATATGTATATATATGCCCTGTGGCCATTAGAGCTGTGTAAGGGGTATGCTCAACTGAGCGAAAAACAATTTCTTGAAAAATAAGTAGGCAGAGAGAGAGAGAGAGAGAGAGAGAGAGAGAGAGAGAGTGAGAGAGAGAGAGGGTGACTCAAAGTTAACACATTTAGGGATGAGAGTTCTATTTTAAGTTATACATAATAGAAGAAGGTTCTGGCTTAGAAGCATTTCCTTTAGAACTTAAGAGACAGTTCATTTTTCCACTATCTTTCCCATGGAACTCAGGATCTACAAGAACTGGAGCCGAAAAATTAACATGGAATCTTTAGCTAATCAAAATCTAGCTAAAATACATCTATAGATTGGGGTAGAATAAGTAATCTAATTTGATGAAATGATATATATAGAACAAGAGATCTCAAAATCTCAGGATCTGTTGAACTTGAGCTTGTAAAAGTTGGTACCTAAGCAGCTTCAAGTATGCCCATCAACAGAAAACAAATTTCACTTGAGTCCAATGCTCTTCCTCTTTTAATTCTCTAATCTCCTTCCTCCCTTATATCAAGAGGTAACTGCTAGTCGTGCAAGCCGCTCATCATTGCGTATTTCGACTTGTTTTTCTTTAGAATTCGTGTTGGCTGTTGACCATCGAGCACATAATCTGTGCGAAATGCTGCGCAATTTTGTTCAATTGGGCAGACCCCACAAGCAGATCCAAACAGCTCTCTCTCTCTCTCTCTCTCTCTCTGTCATTCCCCTCTCTCTAAGCGCGTGGGTGTGTACTGTGGTCATGTCCTGGGCACATGCTTGTCTCGATGTCATCATCCAGGCGCTTTTGCCTTTTGACAGCACATAGAACATGCGACTAGCTGTGTATCAGGCTAGATACAAGCTCATATACATGTAGTAACCGGTGGGGCAGTGCCAGGTGCTGAACAGAACAGGACAGGGACACCATGGACAGCCTGTCCGGGCTGGACACTTGACAGCCATGATGTATGGTTTTTGTAATATTTTGTGTCACATCAACATCAGCCGACAGCCAAACAGCCAAACAATGAACACGACGGTCACTCAGCCAGTCAGTTGGGCAGTCAGTCAGTCGGGCAGTCAGTCAGTCGGGCAGTCAGTCAGGCAAATGCTGGCGCGCGTCTAAATATTTAACTCGAACTGTGACAGAGTTCCATTGGACTTTGACCGTTTTGGCCATTGGCTTGACGGATGGCTGCGGCCCTTGACCATAAATTAAATTTTGATTTCGATAGGGGATTACGACCAAAACAAAATAAATGGTAAGCTGATCTGGTGCGGGAGTACACGACCAGGAGCTACCCAAAACTACGTGATGAGAAGCTGTTACTAAATGCTGTCAAGGTATCAGAGGTATGGGAGACAACTAAATATATATATACTATATAGGGTTTTGTTTTCGATTAATTATCGATTATTTTATCTATACGTGTTCAATTTTAAGCACATAATTCTTATACTAGCTCGTATACTAAGTCTTATACTTTAAGACTATTCCAATCTTATACACTTGTAATAGTATATCATACTCTATACTCTATACTCTATACTCTATAGTCTATACTCTATACTCTATACTCTATACTCTATACTCTATACTCTATACTCTATACTCTATACTCTATACTCTATACTCTATACTCTATACTCTATATTCTATACTCTATACTCTATACTCTATACTCTATACTCTATACTCTATACTATATACTCTATACTCTATACTCTATACTCTATACTCTATACTCTATACTCTATACTCTATACTCTATACTCTATACTCTATACTCTATACTCTATACTCTATACTCTATACTCTATACTCTATACTCTATACTCTATACTCTATACTCTATACTCTATACTCTATACTCTATACTCTATACTCTATACTCTATACTCTATACTCTATACTCTATACTCTATACTCTATACTCTATACTCTATACTCTATACTCTATACTCTATACTCTATACTCTATACTCTATACTCTATACTCTATACTCTATACTCTATACTCTATACTCTATCCTCTATCCTCTATACTCTATACTCTACACAATACTCTATACTTCCTTCCCTATATCCTTTACAGACTCCTCCACAGCTTCACATATCATGTTACATACATTTCAAACAAAACACATATACTGCTGCTCAGACATTTTGAAAGGGGTATACAAAAAGGTAACAGCTTACCAAAGATAAACAAAAAACTCTAATCTGCGTAGGTCGAAAATTGATTGTATCTGGACAAAAGCAGCTATAGAAAACAGTTATTAATAAAGGATTTAAAGTTTGAACAGTGTTGGATAACGATGGCTTGATAACATGTCTTTAATGTGTGGGTGTATGTGTGTGTGTGTGTGTGTGATGTAAACAATATCTGTTTCCATTTTGCATTTAAGCTTCATCATGAGCTCTGTTTGAAAATTACTTAATTTAGGGGCTGAGGGATTTGAACCCTTCGGATTTGTTTATACAATGAATAGGAAAACATTCTAAGCAATATATTTAGGAATATATTTAGTATTTTATTGACTAGAATTTAGTATCGAAGGTGACTGGAGATTAGAGACTAGAGATGGAGACTTAGAACATATGTATACTCAAATATACTATCATCTAATGTTGCTATCGGATTCAGAAAGAAGCTATTATATCTATACGCTTTATCTAAACTGTATAGTTTTTGGTTCAACTGATTGAGCGCCTCTCGAGATTAATTCGACCAAGAGGAACCGGATATACTATGTTAAGTTTGAGTAACATTATCCAATCTTAAATTTTTGACTTGAAGAGTTTTTAATTGAAGTCACTCGGAAACTTTTTGATGTTGATTGATTCGCTGTTCAAACTCTTTCCTCAAAGAAAGAGAGAGGGAGAGAGAGAGAGAAAGGGAGAGAGAGAGAGAGAGAGAGAGAGAGAGAGAGAGAGAGAGAGAGTGAAAAATGCAAGCAAATGCTCATCATTTGGAATGACATTCACGAACGGAATGTCATTTTTGGATGAACTACATCAACTAAATGGCCTTCAAGAAGCAGGAGCAGGAGCAGAAGAAGAGGAGGAGGAGGAGCAGAAGCAGCAGGCATTGAAAATGCAGACTAGCGAGTGCCTGTGGCTCTTAATGGGCAATCAGGCAGCATTTCCTACCAACTACTAGCCGCATCCGCCAGCAACACCATAGTTATGCCACATTTCTCTCTCACCCTCACTCTCACTCTCGCTCTCTCTCTCTCTCTCTCTCTCTGACTCTTTCTCTCACTCTCTCAACAAGTTTTTTGGCTAATTAGCTGCGCCTGAAGCTCAGCCGGATTTTGGTCTAGGGACAACTTGGTAAGCTGACCTACATATGTCTATGGGTTGCCAGTTAGACGCCATCTCGCTCTAGCTCACACTGCGACTATCTGCTTCTCGCTCCAACTTATTTAACTTGTAGTTCGTTTAAACTCTTTATGACGAGGCGTACAGCTGTGGGCGTGTGAAGAACGTGTAGCAGGCCTGAGGCAAAAGTTTCATTCAATGTCAAATGCCAGCACAGTGTACGGGTGTACGGGTGTGTGTGTGTGTGTGTGGGCGTGTGTGTGTGTGTAGGCGTGTGTGGGCGTGTAACAGGAGCGTGCTCCGTGTGGCTTATACAGGGCGAGGATTTGAACAAACCACAGTCAACTTTAATGGGCGCGTGGCTCTTATTAACAGATTCAACATGCTGCCACAAACAGAACGCGATAGCGAGAGTGAGAAAGAGAGGGCGAGAGACACACCTAACATACATTTGGAAAATATAACGAGTGTGATATACATATACATATATATATACATACGACGACTCTGACCTTAAGTTGGCTTACCACAAACCTCGAATAAAAAAGTAAAAAAATATAAACAACAAATTTTTGGGCACATTTTTTGGCGTTAGCTTCTGAATTTATGTGGGCGAACATGTAAGAGAGTAAGACTATTGAGGAGAGAGAGAGAAAGAGTGAGCAAGACAGAGGAAGAGAGAGTAGAGAGCAGTAAAGCAAAGCTAGCTTAAGGCAACAAGTTTTGAATACTCTCAATATAGATTCAAAATTAATTCAAAAGAAATTCTTAGTGTCAGCAAAATGATATATCATATATCATATGCATATCTATATATCATTAATATGTATATGCTCCTCAAATATGACCTTATATGTTGGGTCTAAGTCCAGCTCAGCTAAAGTGAACTTTCCTTGAAAGTTTATTTAAATATTTTATCAATTGTTTGTAGATAAACTAACGATTGTGTGTGTCTATATATAAGATTTTGATTCAATAAAAAATTTGCTCCAAATGTTTGAATCAATATTGATAAACTCTTTTATGAACTTAAGATTCGCATATCATTAAAATAGATCGATAGGAATAGACAGCTAGATAAATAAAAAGATAGATGATGTGTGCATATATTTAGATAGATTATAGATAATAACAAATTATATATAATATTGATACATATATATACATATATACATATTGTTAGATAACGTCTAGTTAATTAAGAATTTGATAGCATAGAAAACTCTCAAAAGTTGCAAAGTTTCGTTATTGATATGAAGAAGAGTTTCTTTGAGATACTAAGGTATAAATCATCAGCCGCATATAATAAGTTTATCATATGATATAAGAAATTAAAAGCTTTCGACCTCGACTCATTCATAAACTGCATGAAGAACAAAGTCCAAAATTGCATTAACTCAAAGTATGATTCACACTGAGGTGACGCTAAAAAATGCTCGTCAATATATATAAACATACGTACTTATATGCATATATATGTATATATGTATAACATGTGCATTCTGACCTTCGGAGCGGAGGTAACACACTTCGCAACCCAATTCGAATGCCCGCAGTTAGGGTACAACATATGAAGGAAAAACAAAAACAAAAACAAAAGCAACAAAAAATACATGAAAATAAAACAAAGAAGGAAAAGTGCAAACATAAAATTGCTAATTTGAATAAGTCACGTGACACTCGCACAGCAGGGAAGGCGCACACAGATGGGCGTGGCAGCAAGGCAAGGCGACACAGAGAGAGAGAGAGAGAGGAGAGTAAGAGAGAAAGAGTGAAAGTGAGGTGAAGGCGACTTAATGACAATACAAATTACAGATGGGATGTGGCAGATAGAGAGAGCATGTAAGGAAGAGAAAGAGAGAGGGTGTAAGTGAGAGAAAGAGAATGCAAGAATGATTAAGAGAGATAGTGAAAGGAATAAGAGACTATGAAAAGGAAAGAAAACGAAGGAATGCAAGAGAGGGAGCAAAAGAAAGAGAAACAGAGAGATAGAGAATGAAAAGAGAGATATAGAAAAATAAAGAAGAGAGATAGATGGGGAGAGAGCGACTATAAAAGAGATAGATAAGAAAGAGAGATGCAAGCAAACAAAAAGAAAGAGAGGAGAGAGCAACATAGAAGGTAACAAACAAAGAGAAAGAGGTAGGGAGAAAAAGAGGGGATAGAGCAAAGTAGTAAGAGATGCAGAAGAAGAATAGAAGACCTTGGAATTCCGGATCTATAAAAGCTACAGCTATGAATAATTTAACTGCCCAACAAGTTCAACCAGAAGATTCACATGTTTTTCTCCACGTGACTGGTAGATTACCTTAAGTCAATCAAAACTTAAGCGAGTTATGCAGAAACATCTCTCCAACTTCCATAATCTGATTTAAGAGAGAGCTGACTGCAGCTATCTTTTATATATATTTTATTCTTAGCATTTCGTTGCTTCAATCATAAATGCAGTGAGAATTCAGAGCGACTGTGCGACTGAAATGGCAATTGACACTTGCTGTCACTTTCCAACCCAATAACAACAATTAACAACTGCAAATTGCTGTCAATTTCGAGTGTGTTTGTGTTTGTATGCGAGCGTGTGTGTGTGTGTGTGTGTGTGTGTGTGTATGGGTGGCTTTGTGCGCGTGTGTGTGTCTGCATTGTTCTTCTTCAGCTATGTTCGCTTACATATTCAACTATTTTATACCCTGTAATCATTGAACATGGATACAGGGGGTATATGCCTAAAAATACGGGTAGAAGAGTGTAAGAATACATATGAGAGTATAAGACTATGAGTATAAGAGCGTATTAGTATGCTCCTATGAGCATAAGAGTATAGAGTATATGTATAAGATATAAGAATATAAAAGTATAAGTATAAAGTATAAGACTAAGTATGCAATATAATAGTATAAGTAAGTATAACGCTTTAGCTTGAGTCTTGATACCCTGGAGCTTCTGTAGCTTCTTCTTCCACATCACGAGCTCTTCAAGTTTCATTCAAAAATTCGTTGCATTTCTCACGATCTGCAATTAAATCGATTTCAATTGATGGCAAATCTCCGTTATTTTGACTCTAACATTAATAACAGCTTGTGGTAGGGTATCTGCCAGCTAGTCACTCCCCTCTTATAGCACTCTTTTTTGGTCATGTCGTGGAATTCTCTTGTTTTTACTTCATCCACATGCAAAGTGCAAATGGCAATGGGAATACGGGCAACCGAAATCGGTAATCGGAATGCGAACTCGCTTTTGCACTCCCACAGCTAAAAACCCTTTCTACCTCTCTCTCTCTCTCTCTCTCTCTCTCTCTCACACACACTGCCAGAGTCGCCTCTGTTGACCCGGCTGGCTGTTGGGTAGCGCTGTCAGTCATGCAAAGCTCTTGGTTCAGTTCGCACTGTGGCAATATTTTTGTTTCACACGCTTTTATTTACATTTGCTAATTGTTTACAACGAATATTTCTGTGTACTCGAGTGTAGTGCGAGCTCTGTCTATCCGCCTCTTCGTCCGTCCGCCCGTCCGTCCGTCCGTCCATTTGCCTGACTGTGTGCTGAACAAACGATGGCACCACGCAAAATTAAGTGTCCATAACAACAGAGCGAACGTTGAGTGAGCTTAAGCGAAATCTATATGTAGAGCTGGAGTTTTAAATTATTTCGAATTCTTATATTCTTAATGGACGAAATGCAAACTGAAATGGAAAGCTGAAAGAGTTGAACAAGAGTTTGATTTCTTGCCACTGACACTCGCTACACGCTACACGTTGCTTCTTGAGTTCTCTTGACTGAATTCAGCCTTATATAGGTACTACAACTTTACTACTTTTTAAGCATTCGCAATTTCGTACTCGTTACTTTGCACTCAGTGAACTAGTATTTCTCTCTTCTTTTCTAGTCTCCAACACTCCTTCTCTCAAACTTTCTAACTCTCCTACGCTCCAACAATCCAACTCTCCTACTCTCCTACTCTGCTACTCTTCTACTCTCCTACTTCTCTCCTCTCCTACTCTTCTACTCTCCAACTCTCTAGCTCTCCAACTCTTCTACTCTTCTACTTTCCTACTCTTATACTCTCCAACTCTCCTACTCTTCTACTCTCCAACTCTCTAGCTCTCCAACTCTTCTACTCTTCTACTTTCCTACTCTTATACTCTCCAACTCTCCTACTCTTCTACTCTCCTACTCTTCTACTCTCCTACTTTCCTACTCTTATACTCTCCAACTCTCCTACTCTCCTACTCTTCTACTCTCCTACTCTTCTACTCTCCAACTCTCCAACTCTCCTACTCTCCTACTCTCCAACTCTCCTACTCTCCTACTCTCCTACTCTCCTACTCTTCTAGTCTCCTACTCTCCTACTCTCCTACTCTCCTACTCTCCTACTCTTCTACTCTTCTACTCTTCTACTCTCCTACTCTTCTACTCTCCTACTCTCCTATTCACCTACTCTTCTACTCTCCTACTCTCCTACTCTTCTACTCTCCTACTCTCCTATTCACCTACTCTTCTACTCTTCTACTCTTCTACTCTTCTACTCTTCTACTCTCCTACTCTCCTACTCTCCTACTCTCCTACTCTCCTACTCTCCTACTCTCCTACTCTCCTACTCTCCTATTCTGTACTTTCTACTCGTCTGCTCTCTTGACTTTGCTCTCTGCTCTGTCTTCTCTCCACTCTCCACTCTCCACGCTTCTCTCTCTACACTCCACACTGTAATCTACTTTATCTTCTAGCTTCTCTCGGCTGTTCCTCTCCACTCTCCTCTCTCTCCCCATTGTCGTGTGAACTAACTAAACTAGTTAAATTGCTTGCTCCAACTTTCGACAAAGTTCAACTAGTTGTTATCTATTGCTGGGGCTTAACACACTTCAATGGGGTCGACTGCCTGCCCGCCGCCTAGGCACTTTAGCTATAAGTCTGTTCACCCACACCTCGTCTTCCACTTTCAATTTATCATATTTAAGTATTTGTCTTCTGCCTTCTCTTTCTCATTCTCTGGCTGTTTCGCTTTCTCCATGGTCTCTGGGGCTAATGCTTTGCTGCCTTTTGCTGTCATTTAAAATGTTTGTTGGGGATTTTTATATCATGTTTTCTTTTTTTTTCATATGCGAGACTTTCGGACGAGCCTTTTTGCTTTTTATCTACATATTTAGTCGAGTGTTTGCATTTCCTAATTAATTACAATGCGTGACTTACATACTTAGCCTAACCTCTATATAAATATGAGAATATGACTATATATATATATATATATATATATATATATATATATATGCTAGATATCTATATATATATCTAGTTGGCTTTGTCTCTTTGTCAAATTTTTGCTACTTAGCAACGAGTAGGGTTCGCCAGCTCACATGACTTTTGCCTCTTCTTCTATTTCGTCTCCTTCTTCTCTTTTTCCTTCTCCCAATCTCCTTCTTTTTTTTTTTTTGCTATGCACATGAGACAATGCTTTATCATACATACATAATATTCTAGGGGCCCACACACACACAATTCATTTTTTTCCTTTTCTTATACTCGTTTCTGTGGCAGCCAAAAGAGTATATTGATTGGCTGCAAAGCATTTGATTGCCTAGAGACTTGACATAGAATGGAAATATATTATATGATAATCTAAGTATTGCTTCATCTGATAAACTCTGAAGAGTTCTAAGACCATGGTCAATTCAAGGCGTTTCACGGACTAGATTCATTTGTATATCGTACCCTAATCATATGGAAAATGGGAGTTTAGTTCAAAATGGAGTCATAAGCGGGGTCTACAATAAAACATTTTCATCTGAAATTTTCCTTTAGAGTGTCTTAAATGCATAAAATATCAGTTCTGATTAAGGCTTCAGGTATTTCCCAGCCGGATACTCCCGACTAAAAAACACTTACTAGTTTTTGCCTGTATTCTTGAGCTGTGAGCGGGCATTGAGTAGTCGAGCCTTGGCGACCTTTTTCGCTTGTTTATCGTGCTCCTGTTTTGCGTGCTGTTTTCTTTGCTTTCCTTTTGCTCTTCGCTTATAAATGAAATTTTGTGGCACAATATTTTTGCAGTTTTTAAGCAGAGCTACGAGCCTGAGCTCAGACTGGGCTCGGTCTGGGGCAGAGACTGTTAAGTGGTTTTTTGATTAGAGCTACGTCCAAGATTTACGTGTCTCGCTGCATGGGTGATAAAAAAAAGAGAACTTGAGACAAGCGGCGTAGCCCCGTAGCACGACTGCCATTAGGACTTATGCATAACTGCCTTAACAATGAGTTAGCTGCCGACGAGCAAACGAGCCAACGAACCACTGAGCCACTGAGCCACTGAGCCAGTGACTAGTTGAAACCAAAAGTTATCGCACACTCGATAATTTCCGCTCCTCTCTCTCTCCCTCTCTCTCTCTCTCCCTCTCTCTCTCTCTCCCTCTCTCTCTCTCTTCCTCTCTAAAACTCACTTTGAATATAGAGTGGAATTTCTTTTAGCTAGCGCTAAGCTCTCTACGCCAACAGCTAGCTTTAGATTCCAATTAGAATTTATATATTTGCAACGAGTTGGCAGCTTTGCCCACTCGACACTTCTGCTTAAAGCGGTATCTAAATCATTTTTGCTTTTCTCCTGCTTCAAGGCTGTTCGGAAATTGTATTAAATCACTTTACGATGCAAAACTTTGCAGCAGAAGCAATGAAGCAGCTGATTATAATTGCATAAAGCAATATTCCTTGAGCCTATGCTGGAATCTATTTCATTTACTCTTGAATTTTATGGATAGCAGTTGACATGATGATTAGAAGTTGATTTCCTTAAACTAATGAGTTCATAGAAACTGTCCATCCTACAAACTCTTCCACTCTCTCTCTATCTCGTTTGCTCTCTGGGAAAGTTGTTATAAAACTTTCTAGCAAGTGGACAGCTCGATCTGGACTTTACAACTCCTGAACTAATCAGAACTCAAAGTTCTTTATATCTCACTCTCCATACTCATTACTTTCTTCCATTAGCATTACTTTCAACATGTTGACTGCACTCGCTTTGAATTTTTCTTCGCTGCACTTTTCAACAAGTTGGCAGCTCACCTTGAACTTACTTTAAAGAGCAGTCACAGCTCAACAGCTCCGCAGCCACACTTAAAATCTAACCTAATATGCAGCTCTTATACGCATCTCCCATGAGTATACCCCATCGTCGTTTCTTTTTATCTATCTCCCATGACCTGGCCATTTCCCTGAACATTTCAGCCAGTTGGCAGCACAGCTAGAAAATAAAGTTTACGGACTAGCACTTAAGCTGCTTATAAGTAGTATAAGAGTGCGACTGCATTAAAGTTTTTGTTTTTGTTCTCATGAATTTGATCGAATGCTCTGGCATATATTCCCATGACCTTCTCATCTCTCCCGCTCCTCTGCTCCCCCTTACCGGGGCTGCCCCGGGGACATGTGTTAGCTCCAGTTTTAGTTGAAAAATCAATTGATGTTTTCACGCATAAAATGCGAACCGAAAGACAATGTGTCGAAAAATTGTAAGTGTCATTTGACTCTTCCAGGCAGCTCGACTTCGTTTATGCCTTCAGCCTGTCACTGAGGAGAAGGAGGAGGACGAGGAGGTTTCCAAGTGCTGACAACTTGTCGCAAGTTGTAATTTTTATGCTTCATATACAATATATATATATATAAATATGTGCGTGTGTGTGTGTGTGTGTGTGTGTGTATTATATAGCTGATTCATGGCCACAATGACTCATGTTGAAATCAAGTTGCAAGCCGCACGTAACTCCACGGGATGGGGGTCTCGAGCAAACTGTCGAAAATGCCAACAACATTGTGAGGGGGAAAAACAATAATTTCAATTTTTCACGCGCATTTTTCGACAATGTCGGAAATAACTTACAAGTTGACAAACATTTTTCATCGTCGCCTTAGCCAGGGCGCCCCCTCCCCCTTCCCACTCCTGTCTCGCCCTGCTGCTTCTCTAACAATATATTTAAGTACCCTCGAAGCTCGCTGTGTGCGTTGGGACAGCGCTTTGAATGTTGATATGGACCGTCAGTCGTCAGCTCGTCTCAGTCAGCGAGACAATTAGACGACAATCTCCCACTAATGTCTCTTTCTTACGCGGCCTCTGTCTCTCTCACTCACTCTCTTTCTCTCTCTTTACTTGTCACTTGAGCTTACTTATGAAGCCAACCTTCAAGTGACGACAATTACGGAAAATGCGCTTAGTTGACAATGAAAACTTATATCCATCTAATAAATAAATTTTGAATGTGAAAAGAACTTTGCGGCATAATCGTCGAGAGGAAGAGAAAGAGAGAGATAGAAAGAGAGAGAGGGGGAAGGGAGCAGAGTAAATCGTAAGCAGTATATGATGCATGTGTCAGAGTATATAAAGAAGTGTATACGAATTTGAAAGTATATTCGAGTATAAGTATATATGCGTTTAAGAGCATATTCAAATAGGAGTATAAGAGCATATTTAAATATGGGTATAAGAACATTAATGTATAAGAGCATAATAACATAAGTTCATATAAGAGAGTACATAAGTATAAGAGTATGTGAAAATATGAGTAGAAGAGTAGAGGAAAACGCTTGAAGGCATATTCGTGAAGAAAAATATAACAGTATAAGAGCCGCAGGGTCTAAGAACTGTATAGTATGAAGGAGTGTCCGATTATTAACCTAAACAAGTATTAGACGTAGTTTAAGAGCACGGATGTAACGGTGTAGTAGAGTATAAAAGTATGAGTATAAGAGCGAAAGACTAACCACATATAATAAGAACAAGAGACTTTGTATAAGACTTAGAAACTTGACATCTTAGACTTAACTTTTGCTATATCCCGTAAAGCATCCCACAAACAATAAAAGATTTCAGTGATTTGAGTAAAATTGAAGATTTCAAGCGATTCATCATATATAATATGTATATGATATATAATATGTATTATATGTAGATTATAGCTCCATCTATCAAGTACTTCACTTATGGGCATTTACTAATCATCAACTCCCATGTTTACTTGTTATACATGCAAATAAGTTAACTAAGTCAACATTTTAGTTACCTAGTTGGCTCTTCATACGAATATGTGTATAGGAATAGCTCAATCTGAGTTTTCGCTTCCTTCAAACGTATTATAAATTCATAAAGTTATCCAACTAAATATATTTTTAGCTTTACTTTTGTGCCTATCAATCATTAGACATCGTGATTGATTCATTGTATCAAAAGTTCTGCTCTACCTACGCCGCATAACTTTTGCTCTATATTTGGCTCTTTCTTACTTTTTAATCTATTTAGCTCAAAGTTCCTCAAACAATTTCAATATCAATTTCCCAGCGTTTTTCCCCCTCCTCATATGCTCAGCATAATTCTCTGCATTTTCTCACGCTGAATGTTGACGTCACATTTCTAGTTCATAATTCGTTGGGACAGGCCAACAAAATTTATGAAGCATCCCATCGAATTGGACATGTGCCCACTTTTCCCTAAACGTTTGACTCAATTTTCATGAAAATTGTTTTTCTTCTTCTTCGGCTGCTGCTGCTGCTGCTGCTGCTGCTGCTTCACACATACCCTTGGGGAAACCTCGACGAGGAGTCAAATGAGCGCAATGCTTCAAAAATAAAATGCGCTTACCTGCAAATAGAAGAGCAGAAAGAAATGTTTTAGTTTAGTTTTCGAATGGAGGGCGGGGCGGGGGCGTGGGCGGGGTAGAGGCAGGCTAAAGACTTTAGAGATTTGAACACATGTTCTCGGATATGTCTTTAAAATATAATTAGTTTTAAAAATATCTATGCAAATGGAAAAGTGTGTGTGTGTTCTAGCTATATATATAGATGTAGATATATATATATATATATATATATATATATATATATATATATATATATATATATATATATATATACTTATGCATCACGGTTGACATTGAAGTGCAATCCATTTTTGGTATGCAGCTGGAGCTAGACTTGTGCATAGATGGCGAGCATGAATATAGCGACTAGATTATATTATTTATATATATTATAGATATATTATTTATATATTTATATATCACATATAACTTATAGCTCGAACATTTCAGTAACTCCTCCTCATATTCTCCTTAAATATACAATTTTAAGTTTCTAATAACAAACTAAGTGATTTCAGATGGAGACTATCTGAATAGATTTTACTTATATTTGTGAAAGAACAAATTCGAGAATGTAATTTTCTTTTGTATAATTTTATGCTATATTCATACTTGTTTTATAGTATATCCTGTTACTATATATCTCTTATATCAATTCAATATTTCAACAAAGTTTTTATGCACAATTAGCCATAAATATTTTCGTTGATTTCAATTCAACTTCAATTAATGGAATATGTATTATATTTTATTTACTGTTAGCACCTATTATATTAGCTCTCAGGTTAATCTAGCTAGTCATCTATGCTGTCATCTGCTCTGCTTTGCTCACTCTCAAGTCTCTTGCTGCGGCCCTTTCAGCTGCGTCTCATTATTTCTGATTTGCGACAATTTGTTAGATTTTACCCTCCTTGTATTCATATACATATACATATATTATATATATATGCATGTATTTTTTTTAAAGCATATATTACACGCATGCCACGCCTCGCTTTCAAAAGGGGCGGCCCGTTTGTGTGGTATTTGAAACTGAAATCCACTCAGACAGACAGACGAGAAGGCAAAAACACAGTCTAAAGGCGGTTTAGGGCGTTGTAATTTATGTTCAGGTTGAGCGACAAAGAACAAAAAGAAACACGAGTTGGGCTGGGCATGCACGACCAAGAGATGCCCTGCATGCCTCGATTCTATGGCGTTGGGATAGCGAAGCAAGCATTTGATATATATATAAGAAAAGCCTGACTCAGATCGATGTATGCATATATATAAAATATGCTATCGATTTGGCAAAAGTTATCGATTTCATGAAGTGAACTTGCTATGGCAGATAAGTCTGAATTACCAAGCCTTTAACTAGACAAATTCCACTATTTCTCAGATGTGATTTCTACACCAAATCTAACATCAATATTTATCGATTTGCCAAAAGTTATCGATAACATGACGTAAGGTTGCTCAGTCAGATAAGCTAAAATTGCCAAGCGTCTAGCTAGGTAGACTCCATTATATCTTGGATGTGATTGATAATTATCGATTTGCCAAAGGTTATCGATAACATCAACTTACTATGACAGCTAAGTTCTGAATTGCCAAGCTTCTAGCTAGACAGACTCCATAGTCTCTCATAGATTTTGATCGATTTGGCAAAAGTCATCGATATCATGAAGTGAACTTGCTGTATCAACATCTGAGCCCAAAGTTTCAAGCCTCTAGCTAGACAGTCCTCAGACTCCGATGCTCTCGCAGCTTTTTGCCATTTGTCACTTTACAGGGTATCAACAAAAAATGAAGCAGACATCTAAAGAAGAAGACAAGCTGAACAAGCTGTAGCAGCTGACACAAAAAAATGCATGTAAATAATAAAAAATATTTCACTTTATTTGCTCTGTCTACTTAAAGGATAGACAGGCTGGGGCCGAGGGCGAGGATAGGAGGATGCCAAAGAAAAGGAAATATATTTAGATGGAATGGAATAGAATAGAATGGCCCTAGCTAGCATATTTCAAAAATACAAACAGAGTGAAAGAGACAGTAAGTGTGAACGAAAGAGATAGATATATATCAAATTACCACAAGAATTATTGGATTTTTTGTTGACTTTAGCCCGGTTTACAGATGGATACAGAGAGGCGGGCGGGCGTGGCTGAGGGGCCGCTTGGGATAAGCGTCTGGCTTTGTTATCTTGCTTATTTACCGACGATACGAAGAACGCGCTAACAACGATTCATAAATGACATGAAAGCGAGCAACAGGCTAACAAAGTAGGCAAAACATTTCTCACATCTTCAAGAAACTAATATATTCTTTTCGAGAATCGAAAATAATTCCAAATATATATAGTAGCTCTCTGGGTTGCTTACCCAAAACATTCATTTCATTAAAGTTTGGACACAAAGTAGACACAGACGAAGATGACGAAGGTAAAGATTATGATGAAAATGAGACAATCGCAGTCCATCCCGTTCAGCTTTAACTAAAAAATTCCAAAAATTATTTTAAAAATGTTCATACAGGAATTTCAGGAACTTTTTTGAAGTTTCAAGGAATTTAGAGTTTTCGTACAAATATTTTGTAACATGAAAGTTTCAATATTAAGAATCATTTAAGCATAAAATTAAACAAAGAATTTTAGACGTATACCGAAGGGGTAGAAGGGGAAGGTGGTGTTGATAGACAGTACCCGAAATTTCAAGTCTTCAGCTTTTGTGGGAACTCAACGTTCATACGTACGATAGACTTTGTGTCATAGAATATATGAAATATTCTATATTTCCAGTTCATTCCTATATACCATTGTTCGGAACTAGCATTCGTCTCAAAAGTATTCGCCCAGCATAATAAATGAATGCATAATCTGTTGACTTCTGGACTTCAATTTTTGACCAAAGTTGATGATGATCATTTTATTTACAGTTGAGTCATATATGAAAATATTTGCAATTTCCTTCGTAAAGTTCATTCCTTTGTTGTTGTTACATATTCAATTATGGAAAAGTGCAGCTGCAGTTGGAAATATGCATTTCCATTAAAGAATTTTCTTTTGAAAAAACGCAACAGAAGCTCAACGCCAGCTATATAAAACTTCATAAATATAAATAAAGCTTATGTGAAATAAAATAAATTGCAGCATCAGAGGGCGGAAAGGGAGGGCAGAAGCCAAGTGCAGAAAAAAAGTAACGAGCAGTAAAAGCAACGAGTGACAAATAAATATATACAAAAATAATATATAATCGGATTGCATATAAAATAGTAAAGTAGACCATGACAAGGCACTCAAAGTAGCTTGAAAAGGAACGAGTAACGAGTAGACATGCCCAAAAACCTACGAGTATAATCGTAAAGAGTAGAAATGCTTAACAAGTAACGAGTAGAGCAGAAATTCCTACAAAGTAACGAGTATATTCTAAACGAGTAGAAATGCTTAAAAAATAACGAGTATAAGCGTAACGAGTAGAAATGCTGAACAAAAAAGAGTAGAAATGCTTAAAAAGTAACGAGTATAAAAGTAACGAGCAGAATTGCTTAAAAAGTAACGAGTATAATCGTAACGAGTACAAATGCTCAAATTGCAACTAATATAATAGTAACGAGTAGAGATGAAATGAATGACAGCAACGAGTGGGTCATCGCAGCAAGTTGGGACAAATAAGTGAACTAAAATCGAATATAGAAGTTAGAAGAATAACGAGTAGCGAGTAACATGTAGGAAAAGTAACGAACAAAAGAAGGGATTGCAATCAGCAATGAAACGAATGAGAATGCATTTCTTGCTGTTAGCTGTCAATAAGCGAAACGAGAGAAAAATGAACAAATGCTAGCGTGCCATAGAGCCAACTGACAATAAGTTGCCACACCCCCAGGCAGCAGCAAAAAAACGGGTAGAGGGGATTGTGGGGGCGGTGTAGGAGTTTGGAGTTTGCCTGGCTATTGTAGCGTGTAACTGTAAACCTGGTAAACCGAAACATGAGCCGGCCCAACTTTAGCTGACGGCCATAAAAAAGCACTTTGAAAGGTATAAATTGATAAATTGATAATATAAATTAACCAATTCGATGGCTGTGTGTGTGTGTCTGTGCCTGTGTGTGTGTTAAACAACAAAAGGCAAAAAAGTGGGCAAAATTGTGAAGAGCTGGCCAAACATTCAGCGCTGACGATGAGCGGACAAGGACGTGCCCCAGCAAATGCCAGGTGATGCTGACAACCCACACACACACACTCACACATCTACACACTCACACACTCGCACACACACATACACAACTAGAGGCTGTTGGCAGGTCCTTGGCTTCCTTTTTTCGTATGCCATGCAGCACACTTTGATGTTATATGATGTTGTTATGCTCGTAAAAATACTTGTACACACACACACTCACACACTCACACACACACACTCACACACACACACATTCGCACACTCACACACACACGTAGTGCCCACATAGTTGCAAATGGGGGGCGTGTGGACTGGGGCTGGGTGTGGGGCATCCCCGGGCTGTGCGGATATGTACGTGAACCACATGCCATGAGCTATTATCGCTGCGGCCACACAAACATTCAGCTTAAACAAGCAAAAATAAGTAGACTCGAAGTGAGAGTATACGACTAGCAGATATCCTGTACACGCTGAGAGTGAGCTCAATGTGAAGAGGCAAGCACAGCCTGGAGCCAAAGTTGAACGCTTGGCTCTTCAATCTGCATCAACTCTTGATGATGCCCTGCTATGAAAGAGGAAATGCTCGACTCATAGATACCCTGTGGAACATTACATAACACTACCGTGTGATGAATAGATTCATAATCAAATTATGGACTAACAAGTTGTATATATACACGTATACCAGACAAGCACATACCCTGTAATTATATACTCAAAGAGCCTATTCGTTTGCAGGATATCAAAGCTAAATTTTGTATTATGATAAGCAACTAAATCCCATGTCAAGCGTTTCTTGAGCCACAATTAGAATGAAAGACTTAGAGATACCCTGTAAGCTATTATATATATGCAGAACACAATTGTGTTAGCACATACCCTGTAAATGGTATGCAATTGATCATTTTTGACTAGACTGACAGATGCCCTTTTATTTGTTTATTTACAGGGTATAACATGCATATACATAAATTTATATGAAATTTTTATTCAGGGACTGCATCAAGCGTAAATTCTATGCACAAATATTTCAATGGAAAGGATACGTATTCATGGATGTGGATGATAGTTGGAGTATACCCTGTAAATATTCCTTATGTATGCTTTAAAATCGCTTTGATGGTAATACGCGACTAGCAGATGCCCAGCATATTGTTAATTAAAGCGAAATTCTAGTTATAAGTAAGCTGACGAGACTAAGAGATACCCTGTAAATGTGAAAATAGCGAATAGTTAAGCTTTTGAGTGTGTGATTGTTGCTTGTTGTGGATTGTTAACTTAACATTAACAATAACTCGAAGTGAGATACCCTGGAAACCACCATTTGGTGGGCGATTCAAGTTCCAAATTGAACTTCCTAACTGCCCGAAATGCTGCTACCCTTTAGTGAAGCCTACTTTCTATAATAGACTAGGGCATTCGAAACGAGCTGCAGCTGGAGCTAGAGCCGCACACATATTACTTAGTCGACGCAATGAAGCGCATGTCGTTTCATTTGGTTTGCGAGGAAATGTCAGGGGCATGTAAGCGGACATTCGAGAGCAGGCATAATATGAATATAGTATATATATATATATATATATATATATATATATAGGTACATATTTACATATGTATTCAGAGAGCATGTTATATGCATAACAATATATTCACATTTATGAACACGCTGTCATGTAGTTTAATTAGCTTGGCGTTGATTTTGCAACCACAGAGCAAGAGGCAAAAGGCAGCGGCAGAGGCAGAGGCAGCGGCAGAGGCAGAGGCAGAGGCAGCACCACAGCCTGGCCAATGCGACAAATCCTGAATGCGACAAGCCGCAAGCGAATAACCCACTTTTTTTTATGCCCAACCACTTTTTTGCTGTTGCTGTTATTGCTGTGTTTTTGCACCACTTTAAGGCCAAAAGCTACAAAATTTAAATATTCCTCAAAGCAGCTCGATTGCATTAGAAAAGTGCATTCGACCAGATTTCCCACTGACTGCAATGATACTCGCTTATAGCTAATTTGTGAATATATGTAGATATATAAAGGTAGATATAGAACTATTTCCATATATAGCTCGATCTCAAAAAGTGAATCAATTGTGAGTTGATTGTGATTCTAGCTTGAAAACTGAGAGAGATGCAGATGGAGCTCTAGCTTAAGTTCATATGAAGAGACTGATTGAGACATGGATATATAAAAAGAGAGAGAGAAAGAAATAGAGAGCCACACACACACATACACACTCAAGCACACACACAGACAAACGCCGCTAGCCAACTTGCCACAAAACCTAATATACTCTCTTCAGTCCTTTCAAACGAGCAGCAAAATGTGAATTAGAAAATTTCCAATTGGAATTGAAAATGCAAAATTCAATTAGTACTAAATTAAACTAAACTAAATTAAGTTAAATTTATTTATTTGCTATGTCAAATTGCATTAGAAATTAGCTTGAAAAAAGCCAAAACAGTGCTATAAAAGGTCGAAGTTGCAATAAAAAGCGGCTCAATGAACTCAGCTGGAAAACAAATTGAATTTGATTGTCAAAAGCTTTAAGCTGCTTACAGTTGTACAAACAGTCCACAAAGTGTTGTAAAATAACAACAAAAACAGTGTTGAGCAATTGCATATCAAGGATTAGAATTAGATTGTTGACGAATCAAATACAATAACTTTTGTGTGGTCGTCAAAAAGCTCAAAGGCAAATGGGCAATGCTTTTGAGTGTTGTAAAATAGCCAACAAAAAATGTTAGCTTAGTATATACCAATTGTGTTATGGCCTGAATGAATGATGAATATCATTTAAAGCAATGGAATGCTTTAACTCTTGCTCAGCTTAAACAATAGTGTTGTAAAGCAGCTTAAAATAGATTTGAATAAGCTTTGAACAGCTTGAATTGAATACTTGTGTACGCTTTTGAGATCACAGCGGAAATCAAAGCTCTAAATCACATACAGCGACCTAAATGTATTTAGCAGTGTTGCAAAACACATACAAAATAGTTTAACTTGGGTTGGCACTTATAAAAATTGTAAGCAAAAAAAGCTTTAATGAGCTTCCCAATACCATGTACTAGGCTGTAAAAACGTACAAGTCTGCAACTTAACAGTAAGCGATTTTCCAACACTACTTCAAGTAGAAAGCTCTGTTCGAGTAAGAGTCCTACCGCTTCTTCTTTACCTATTCCATTCCCCAACCACATCTTATGGATTTTAATTAACTCTTCTTCATACCCTGTCCACCCCCCGATTTCCAGGCATATATCACGCTCATCTGTTAGCTACAGCTCTCGTTTCATATAGTCTGCATTTTAAGTACTTTGCATAAATAATTAAGACCTCTCTCTATGCGCTCGCATCGCTTGATATCGTTTTAAATTCGCGTCCCATTTGATAAGCAGTTATTTAATTACAATTAAGTTCCCATTAATCTAGCTAATTAAAGTAATTAAGTGGAATATGCAACAGAAAATATAAATATCTGCCAACACAAATGGGAATCAGTTAAGCGGCTTAAACTCAAATCTCACTGCAATAGAAAGGAGCGCGGGAGGATGGGCGAGACAGTGAGGGGAGGAAGTGATGCACATATTTGGATAACAATTTGAGGCCATTTAAATATACCCTGTAATATGGGGGAGAGTGGAAGTGCTCTTATCATTATGAAGAGCTGAAGGCAGAGAATTTTGGCGAAACTCTAGAAGAGTTAAGATATATATATTGTTATTTCTGATATGAAAAGTAGAAGCAACAGAATTTTATCTCTCACTCATAATCTCTCACATAAATCTAATATATTGCAGTGAGGAACGTGCTAGTGAAATCTCATAGTTTTAAGCATTGAGCAGGGTAATTGCTACTCGACGACTTTACTTAGCTAACGATAAGTATCGGCTCTTGCCTTAAAGGGTAACTGCTCAGTCATCTAGCTTAGCATAAATTTCATATACGTTTTACAGGGTAACTGATATTTGTTCACCTCAAATCCTTAACGCAAACAATCTGTATTTGTTTATATAAAAGACTCAAAGTGTCTACATATTGTACAGGGTAACTAGTAGTCTAGCTATTCTTGCCCAAAAACGTTTCAGGTTGCATTACAGGGTAACTGCTAGTCGTCTAATGCATGTCAGATGAAGCCTCTTGCTGTCGCATAGCACATGAAGTTTCAATACGTATGCTTTGCAGGGTATCTACTACCATAACATTTCAATATACATTACAGGATATATACTAGTCAATCATCTTAATGCTGCATGAACTTTGAAGACTTGAGTGTGAAATTCCCATATATTTTACAGGGCAGCTACAAATCGCGCACTGCCATATTACAATAAGCATTACAGGGTAGCTGCTAGTCGATCAATCTCAAACCACTCAAATTTGTGTTTTGGTCGCGTTTCGAATTGTGGATTTGTTAGTATTTAAGCTCGATTTGCATTTGGCATTGTTGCGGTTGGAGAACGTGGTGAAGAAGGAGAGTAAGAGGAGGCGAGAGGGTAAGAGAGAGAGAGAGAGAGAGAGAGAGAGAGAGGGAGAGGGTAACACACAGAGAGGGTGAGAGAATATGTAAATGAACATATTTTATTAGCGCTTTGCTATTATATTTAATAGGATTTTAATGCGACACGTGGCCACGCCCCAACGCCTTTATTGTTGTTGTTGTTGCTGTTGCTGTTGTTGTTGTTGCCGTCGTCAAATATGCTGAAAACCGAAAATTGTCGCTTTATGAACTCGCAGCTAATTACCGACGTGTGCGCTGCGAGAGGGTTGCCTTTGCCAGAGAGTGCCGCGTGCTAATTGCTAAATCAAGTCAAGCAAAGTGAACATGGAGGGCCATGAAGGGTGTCATCAAGTTGAGCACAAAAAAAATACACACACACACACACACACACACGCACGCACACTCAAAGAGAGAGCAACCACAATTAAATTATGCGCTACACGTGGCAGAAAACAAACTGCCCCCTCTCCAGAGCTACCCCCCCCCCCCACACTCCACCCTTCACCCTTCACCCTTCAAGCCCTTTTACATCCCTTGGGTTGACTGACTTCCAGCAAATGTTGCGACAAACTATTTTTTTTTCTTCTTCTCCCTTACGTTACTGGTTTTTTTTTTTTTTTTGTGCTTTGTCATGTACTTTGGCTTGTTGTTACAACTCATTAGTTTCATGTAGCTCCGGCACTCCAGCCCCTGGCGGTTGGCGGTGCGGGCGGGTGGGCGTGGCACATACAATCTGGGCTGTGGCGTTGGAAATCCTTTGATGCAGTCGTAAAGTTTACAGCTCTCTGTCTCTCCAGCGACCACATGCAGTTGAAGTATACCATCGGGCATACATGACTGGTTAATACTCTGTAAATGTCAAGGAACTTGACAATTGGTCTACTCATGTGGCCGGAAAGTTTGTGTGGAAGTTGAAGCCAAAAGAGACCAGAACTAAAGTTAATGCAACACTTGGGGTATACACGACTGTGTGCATACCTTATCTTAGGTAGAGTTTTAGACTGAAATTTGATTGCAATCTATCAACATTCGATCTATAAAGATGATGCAAAAGGAAGTTCATCCTAGGGACATTTGATAAGGAAGTTACCCAAGAACGTTATCAAGGATATTACGTAATGACCTTATGACACTACCTTCTCTTACTTTGTACGACATCAATTGAACTTACCCCAACTTCCAGACTAAGCTATCCATCCATCTAGCATAAGGCTATAGACATTCGATCTATAAAGATACTACAAAAAGAATTTTATCCTAAGGACCTTTGATAAGGACGTTACCTAAGGACTTTACGCAATGATCTTACGTAGGGACGCTACCTTCTCCTCCTCTGTGAGGCTTTAATCAAACTAACCAACTAAAGTTGTGAATCACCTAGCTACCCCACCAACTTGTTCTACAGGGTATTCCATACTAGGAAGAAGGAAAGCAAAAAAGAGAACATATTGTCGCAGTTGTCGCCGTCTGTGGTTGCAGCGACGTGCTCTTGACGAGCTGCGTCTGACTGGGCCAGCAATATCCAAAAAGGAAAACAAGTCAAGGGTCGCCAAGCCAGACGTGCAAAAGTCACGCCCCGTCAACGCAGGCAAGAGAAGAGGGTATGCGAGTGCGAAGAGTGGGCAGGGTCTAGAGAGATCTAGAGGGAGGGCAACCACACACACACACACACACACACACACACACACAAAGTACTGACACCTACAACTACCTTTGGCTTTGCTCTGTTCGTCAGCGCCTTGGGGTTCCTCTGACCCATTACACATAGTCCCCCCAACCCTCATTCAACCCTCCAAAGGCATCCATAACAAATAACCTCCTTAGGTCGCCCCTTTCTGCTTAGACAAAAGCATTTGTGCCGAGAACGCTCAGTCAGCTAGTGAAGTTATTTGTACATATTTAATGATCTCTCTGTCAGTTTCTGGACTCGGGCAATTTATGGACATCTAAAACTGCCGCACGACCTACTCCCTCCTCCATCTCTGCCCCCTTCCTGACTAACCGCAACCAAAAGCTGTTCGCCCACCTGTTTGTCAAGGACTTTCCATTGTCATTTCCGTTTTGATGTTGTTTGCACTTCCTGCGCGCATTTCGAATTCAAATTAGCAATCGAATTAAAGAGCTTTAGGTATGCTCAATGTTGCCGGAAGCTTTAGCTCAGCTTGAAATACTTAAGGCTTTGACTGTTGATGCACTTAAGATCAGTTTGTATATAGAAAATATGAGCTTAGATTAAGTGTTGCCTGAGCTTTGGAGCTTTTACTTTTTGCTTTTGAAAGCGATACTTATTCGAAATTGTAGATTAGTTTAGAATATGACATTATATTCTGCTGCTATAGAGCTTATAGCCTCTGGCTTATTGCTGCAGCTGCTTTTAATGAGCTTAAAAGCTTTGGGTAAAAAGCTTTATCAGGATTACATATGTCCTGCTTTTTCATTTGTTGCTTTAAAATTCGTATTTCAGTAAATATATTCACAAGTATTATTTGAGAAAGCTTTAATGAGCTTTTGAGCTTTCAACATATATTTTAATCAAATTATTGCTTTAGGCACTTGTTTTTACAAAATCTTTAAGAAGGTATGCTTATACCGATTTTAACCAAGCTCAAATAACTAACGAGTTTTTAAGGCTCTTCTGAGCTTTTACTAGTTTTTTTTTTAGTCTTCTGAGCAGTTATTTAGCCTGATAACTGTTTTTCATATAAAGCCACGTCGCTCTACGTATCATCAATTTTTTATATGCCCACAATTCCTTATAATTCCTATCAAGCTAAAGCTGGATGTTACCTTAAAGCTTCAAATTGAATTAAATATAATTTATGTCAAGGAAGTATTTTGTGTTCCATTAGGCCATCTGCCAGCTAAACATGTGATCTATGTGTGAACTCTTTCTCCCACTCTTACTCTCTTCCTCTCTCTCTCTCTCTCCCTCTGTCTCTCTCTCTCTGTCTCTCACCTGCTGCTCTCTCTGTAGCCCTCAGCCATATGGCCTAGTCCCGCTAATCCAAAGGTTAGGCAGGTGTTTTATGAAAGTTGTTTCTGGCCTAAGGAAACGTAGAAGTAGAAGGAGCAGAAGGGGCAGGAGGAGGAGGAGGAGGAGGCGCAACATAAAGGCAGAGGAAGCGAAAACCGGTAACAAATTTTGTTTTGGCACTTTACGAGGCAATCGACACATGTGGGCACCGAGCAGCAAAATCAAATAACTTCACTAAAAATGTAAGCAGCTCCGTGGGGAGATAAAAGGGATACCGAAATGGGAGAGGGCGGGGCAGCGTTAATGGGCGTATGGGTACACCTGTAGTAAGCCAATAAAAATGCTGGCCAACAATAACATATTACGGCCGTCGGACAATAACAATGTAATTCGAGACAAGCCAAGACAGCCAAGAGGCAAAGTGTTCCCCTCTCCCTCTGCCGCTCTCTCTCCCTCTCTCTCGCCCAACTCTCTCTGTGTGCGTTGGGACAATACAATGAAAATGTCAATAAAAGTAGGCGAAAAGTGCGTAATAAAAGCTCGCAAAGCCAATAGAAAGACCGAAGGATGCAGAAAAGGAAAAAGAGCCAAATAAGCAAACAATAATAATCGAGTGGGCTTTGGCCTTTGGCCGTGATATGAAATGCTATAGGGAGCATATAGCTTTAGTTTAACGCTGCTTGAATTGCATTCCCTCGAAAACTAGTAAGGAATTCGATGTAAACTCGTTTCGTAGTACGTTCTTATGGCTTTGGTTTGTCACATGCAAAATTTAGTGACTGAAGCTTGAGCAACTGTTGAGTTATGCTTGGGAATTAGAATGGTATCTGGTGAAGGATTGTGGAGTTATGTGAAGTCATTTGAAGTTGTATGCTAATTCAGCTGCGCTTTATATAGTAGGAAGTGCTCGCAATGACGGAAGTAAGGCATTTGGTTATCAAAAATTTATTCCTTGATTATTATATATATTCTATGAGGTTTTTTACCTGAAATATCTTTAAATTTTTGGGAAAATATTTAAAATTTTCTGCTAAATTTATTTTGCATTTCCTTTGAATGCCTTTAGGCAGTCACATAACAAATTTGAAGGGCCTAGTTCAAGCAGCGTCCGAGTTATTTTGGGGTGAGTACACAGATTTGAAATATTTTTGGTATTGGAGTTTAGATATCTCCACACACCCTTTACCCACATTTTTGTACCCTGAACCCATTGGCAATGGGCAAATTGTTTTTGTGAAAATGTCTGTAAGAGGCAGAAAGTGGCCGTATATATAGTAATGATCACGGCGACGAGCTGAGTCGATATAGCCATGTCCGTCTGTTCGTTCGTATAAACCCCGAGATCTCCTAAACTACAAATGTTAGGCTAGAAATTTTACTTGCATGTAGTCGTGTATACCATACGCAGCACGAGTTAATCATATTTTTTCTGAAATCATCCAGTTTTTGTTATCGATAATAATCGATAATTTAACTTCGTATTTTAAGCGTTATTTGAATATTCTTAGAGCTAAAGGTTTCAGATTTACTGTGCTGATGTAATGCATACAAAGATTTTGCAGTTTATAGATTTTGGATACCACGCCCCCTTGCCACAAATTTGGAAAAAAAAAGTTTTTCAATTACTAAAAACTTGTGCTTAGGCAAATAAAAACATTTAGATGCGCTGACTATGCTCTTAGTCTTAAGAAACTTCCACTAGAACTGAAGTTACTCAAGTTCACATAGTAATGCCCAGCCTAGGTTCGGGTATTTTTGCTAGTCAGGCATTTCCGCCTAGAACCTTTGCGACTTGAGCTGTTACTATAAGCAATATGATGAGATTTTCAACTTTAGAATTTGCTTTTTGCAAGGTATATGGGCATCTTGTTTGAGTGCCTGAAGCTGCTTATTTACAGGGTATTTGGGCAGTGTGGCTGTGTGACCGAGAAGTAAGCAAAAGTCAAACGGAAGCTGAAGACACCTGTGCACAAGGCACAATCAGGCAGAAGAAGCAGCAGCATCGCTGTATGTCTTTATGTGTGAGTGTGTGTGCTTACACACATAAATATATGCATGTATGTGTGTGCTTGTGTCTGTGTGTGCTTGTGTCTGTGTCTGTGTGAGTTGAGCAGAGCTTCTGGCGTCTGTTTTATTTATTGCTTTTTTCCACTAATTGACAGCAATTTAGCAGCTGAAGAAGTGTTAGGCCGCAGTTGGAACCCCTGGCCAAAAACGTATAATAGGCCAAAACAATAAGAAGAAGCAGAGAAAGAGAGAGAGAGAGAGAGAGAGAGAGAGAGAGAGAGGGAAGACTAGAACATATAATATAATATGTGCAGTGGACATTGCGTGTTGTTTTCTCATCTTTCACCATTTTCTTTTCTCTCTCTCTCTCTCTCTCTCTCTCTCTCTCTCTCTCGCTCTCTCTCTCTGTCTTTCTCTAGGTAACTTTTGCTAGCTTTGCCACGCCCACCGACTACCGCCCATCGCCCCACTCTGTATATATATTTATATATAATATTTGGTTTAGGTCTGCCCTCTTCCATTTCGAACTTCGAGCCCAATAATTGACAGCTAATTTTGCGTCCTTTATTGCCTGCTGCCATTCGCTCGCGTCGCTCACTTAATTTATTAATATTTCTATATAAATTTATATATATTGTTTACTTGAAATGTCAAAGCTAATGCCCAATCGACAGCTACGCAATGGTCCTTTAATTATACACGGTTACGCCACAAGCGCCTACGCGCCTACGCCGTAGCGTTACGGCCTAACTGGAATTTAATGGATTGGATGGGGCAATTACGTGAGTTCAAAAAGCCAAAGCAACAACAAAAAGAAAATGGAAGAGAGTATGTGGAGAGAGAAGCCAATGGCAAAGGAAGCTATATTTATAAGACCATGAGCTGGGCTTCATAGAGAAATTATATGCTATATATATACATACTTATATATTGAGTCTATAATCAAGTTCTTCATGGCAAAAAGTTTGTTAAGGATATGCTTAAGGCAACAGGAATAACACTTCAAGTGAGACTACGCAATTCTAAGGAGTATACGACTATGGAGCACTGGTTCAAAATCAAATTTAATGGTATATATGGGTTTAATTCCGATTTGCAAAGCCCTCAGTTATATTCAATCTTAAGAGGGGGTTGAGGTATTGAGCTTTGAAACTTTGAAAGACACAGATTTATCCCTTTAAAACGAGGGTCCGCTGTTGAAGGCGAATGGACTACAAAACAAACATTGCAAAGAAACCGATTAACTCTTTTCGCTTTATGAATGAGTATAAGAACTGACATTTTTCTCATATAACTGGCGTCAAAACTTGTTGAAAAAGTATATTTACATAGAAGAAGCTGTAACTAAAGTCGTATAAAGCCAAAACAGTTATCTGATATAGCTTCTTTCGACTTAGTCTATGGCTATATGATGTCTTCTCTATATGCTAGACTTTACCCATATCCATTATACCGATAGAGAAGACATCATATAGCCATAGACTTGGTCGAAAGAAGCTTGAGACAAGAGAGCTAAGAATATTTAAGGAAAGAGTCTTTAAGCAAATTCTTTTAGCATGAGACGCGCATAGAAAAGCGAAGTACGAAATATTAGCAAGTACCAAAAGCTCATATTTCGTGCTGTAGTCTACTATGAGAATATACAAAAAGCTCATATCTCATACTGCGCTCTTCTATTCACTTCTCATGCCATAAGAATTACCTTAAAGACTCTTTAAGGCCTAAGAAACTAAGAAAAGTTTGAAAGTTTTAAGAAAAGCAAATCAAAACACCCAAAGTCAACTTTCTATTTCAACAGATTATACATTTTTGGTAATATTAGAGCAATTCCCAATGCTAGATGTTTTCGTATATCAGTTTCCATTTATGAATCTTTAGCTGAATGCCAAATGGCGCATGGAAATAGTTCTTAGGCCCAGCAAATCAATGACAAATGAAAGTTATGAGACGGAGCTCAATAAAAATACAGACTAATTGACAAGTGACAAAGGCAGAGAGAAAGAGAGATGGCGACAGCACATCAATGGGTTAATACCCTGTAATAAACGTCAATAAAATCAAATGTTGTTTTGCAAAACGAAGGCAAATTTCATTTATGGTTTTGTCCGCCAGCAGACTCGGTTCAAGTAGCTTGTTTTCGACTTTCAATAGCAGACAATAAATATGACTGTATGTAGATAAATATATATTACTATATATATCGAATATATATATGTATATATATATATATATATATATATATATATATATATATATATATATATATATATATATATATATATATATATATATATATATATATATCGTATGGCTTCCTGTGGCTGTTCAGCTCAGCATAAATGACAAATGTAAATGGCTTTCAAAGCCTATAAATTATAGAAATTCCAGGGGCCATTTCTACGGCTGCGATTGCTGTCGACAGACAACAACAACAGCAAAAAATACTCAAACAAGCAGCGGAGGGGGCGTGGCCCAGTCAAAAAGGAGCCAAAGTGAATGGTTCAGGCCTGTCGATGATGTTGATGATGATGACGACTGCCTGCCAGAAACAAACACACAAACACACACACACACACACACACACATATATATTGAGAAAACATTCAGGAATGTGCTACCTAGGCAAAGCTTCAGGCTAGAGGTCATGCTAGACTCAAGAGCTGTTATGCTACAATGCATTGCAGACAAAGCAAAGCGCGAACAACTCGAGATTTGTCAAAGCAAACTTTTTGAGCTTTACCTCAGCTACACAGGCAACGCTCATATGAAAGCTATAGACTACATAGATACCCTAGAAAATAAAGCCTTATAGGCATTGACATAGTTTACTCACTAATGAAAATTTCTTATAAGACTTTAGCCTGAGTAAATCAAATCAATTCAATGCCCGCTGCCTAAGCAACCCCATTATGTTACACGACTAGGGTATCTAAGCCAAGCTGACATAGCCAAGGCAACACATACATATAGCCCCGAGCCTAAGAAGAGCTTAAAGTGGAAGAGCTTCAAGAACTTCAAGAACTTTTTCTTCCTCACCGCAACAGGGCATTTGCTAGTCTTGGCTACCCTGTAAACTGGCTCCTGTGCGCTTGTTTGGCCAATCGACAAACAACGCCAGGCATCAACAAAAAATGTACGGGGCCATTGGTGCTGACTGGAGGGGGCGTGGCAAGGCAACGAATTCAACTTGAAATGACATTTGCAAAAATTTTAACGACATGACAAGATTAATCAAAACGAAGGCCAAGCCGAAAACTGTCTGCACACACACTCACACACACACACACACACACACACACACACACACACACTACAGCACACACACACACACACTTATGCCTCACACACTTTGTTTTTCTGCTGACAAAACATAAAAAAATTCTTCTCTTTTTTTTTGGCTCAGCGTAAAATGTGTAACACGCACGCATACGAAATTTTTGCGTACAGGCAAGGCTTCTGCTACCCTGTATTAATGAAGAGTGCGTGCAGCAGGCATATTAGTTTCTTATACTTATATAAAGTTTGTGCCAGCCGAGCTGACCTATGGAGACAAAATGTTGGCTATGTACAGGGTATAGACTAGTCGTGCACAGCCTATATACATATACACTTATCGAAAATTATATTCAATAATTGAAGTTATTGAATTCTGCCTGTTTTGTTTACTTAACAGGGTATCCTCTACTCGTGCATACCTTACAAACATAGAAAGCTACATGTACACATGTCAAAAATTCAATTCAACATTTGAATATGTTGAATTCCGCTAGTTTTGTTTACATAACAGGGTATCCTCGAGTCGTACATACCCCATTTAAGACGCTAATGGGAATTTACCTGAACGAAATGCGTATGTTTTAAGCCAAATCGCTTTACACATGCAGAGAGTGAAAAATTACAGGGTATATCCTAGTTGCGTATGCCCTAATAAGTCAAGAATTTACCTCATACTAAAGGCAAACTTGTACTTGAGCAGCGGTTACTTTATATAATGAGTTTTACTTAATAGCCAGGATATTTAGTAGTCAGGTATGCTCCATTTGCGGCTGGGAACATTTCGTCCTGAGTGCTGAGCGACAGGCGACAAGCGAGAAGCGACAAATGACGCGACAGGCGCTCAAGTGCGTTGTACCTATCCATCTCACTATGCCGCTCCTTCTCTCTCTCTCTTCCAATTACTCTCTCTCTCCCTCTCTTTCTCACTCACTATATCACCTCTCATTCAGCTAGGCCTTTGTTGAAAGCCATGACTATGCTGAAATTTAGGCAAATAAGAGTCGAGCGCCTGGTTTGAGGTATATAGATAGATAGATAGATAGTATATAGACAGACATAGATGGTATATACATTATATATATATATGTATATCATGTATATATATAACCATTGCCTCTTTGGCTGGGCGTTTTTTCATGGCCCTTTGCCAAGTAAAAATTGTTCATTCGGACGCATTTACTGACCTGCAAAGATAAATGGCAAATAATCGAGAATTAGTTTGGCTGCAAATTACAATTTTTTCTTTGTCTCTCTTTGAATAAATCAAATCATATTGATTAAATATTTAAAACATTTATTAGAGCTTAGATAAAAATACAAATGAATGAATATCATATTTTGGATTACGTTTGATAGATTTAAAGGGCTTTCATTTACACTCAATTTGAGTGGAAAAGAATTAGAGCTCTGTCCTCTGCTCTCTGCCCTCTCTCTGCGTTCTCTCTTTACTTAGCCTCTACCTCTTACTCTGCGTTCCCTTCTTTGTCTTTCTTGATGTAAGGATAAAACCTTTCTTTCTCTTTTCCTTGACTTCTCTTTATATATCTCTCCTTCTATATCTCCCTCTTTCTTTTCATTTCTATTTCTGATTCTCCCTTTCCTATTTCAATCTTTACTTCTTTTTGCCTCTGTCTCTCTCTTGTTGTTCCTTTTTCTTTCGACTTTATCTTTCCTCTTTTGACTTCATTATCATAAGCATCCTTGTCCTTCTCTCTCTCTCTCTCTCTCTCTCTCTCTCTCTCTCTCTCTCTCTCTCTCTCTCTCTCTCTCTCTCTCTCTCTCTCTCTCTCTCTCTCTCTCTCTCTCTCTCTCTCTCTCTCTCTCTCACTACTTCTCTCTCTTCCCCTTTCGCTGTCTTGATTTTTCGCCCATAGGCCTCCTCCTCTACATGCTTATTGCCCTCTCACTCTTATCTTCTTTTCCCTATCTATCTCTTTTTTAAATCCCTCTTTCTCTCTGTCTATCTCTGTCTCTCTCTCTCCCTCTCTCCCTTGCAGCTATTCATCATATTTTTTTATCATTGAGTGTCATTCAAATAAATAAAAAGAATCCTTTAAGGGAGCTTCACATTATTTTTTTTTTAGTTATTCTCCAATTTCTGCGTCTTTTGTTCGCTTTTATTCATTGCCCCAGTTTCATTTAGGTTATATTTTTCCAACTAAATTTGTACTTAGTTTCTTTGCTTTTTTTTGCTTTGAGGTTAAGCCGCAGCTCCTTTTTTTATTATCATGTTTCTCTTTCGCTTGTTAATCATCTTCTGTTGCCTTTCTTCGGCCTTTGTTGTCGCATCACTTTTGCCTTTCGTCCATTGTCTTCTTGTACTCTTCTCTTGCTGACTTTAGCTGAACTTTGATTAGGCGACATTACTCATGAACGCACTCCCACTACCACCGTCTACCTCTCCCTCTCTCTCCCTCACTTTTTAAGCAGCTCAAAAGGCTTGCTTGCCTGCAACAGCAAAAATTCATTCATCAAAGCAAATGTAAGCCAAGCGCGTGGGAGCGAGCACGCGAGCTACCGAAACTATATAACTGTAAAATGTTTCGTGCAGTTTTACATGCTCCTCATTCGCCTTCCTCATTCTTCGCTGCTGCCCTGCAGCTGTGTGTCTAACTGCCCCTCTCTCGTCCTCGCTCACTCTCACTCTCTTTTGTGGTCAATTTTTGCTGAACAATAACAAAGTGCTGCAAGAGAAAGAGAAAGCAAAATGCGCCGAACAAAGCCAAAGGCGCAGCAGAGCAGAGCAGCAGCAGCGCAGCAGCAGCGACCAATAATAATGCACTGCAGCAACAGTTATAATTGCGATGGGACAACACTACACTGAGCAAAATGAGAAATGTATAAAAGAGCTGATCAATTAGTATAGCGAAAATTGATGAATAAATTCAAGAAAGCAAGAATCCTCTAATAACATTTATTAATATTAATTATATTATATTGCATTTAAAAGGTAATATTCCATAAATATTGTTTAACTAATTCTATGCTTATATCATCTCTGATCTCTAAAAACAAGAGTTATCCCTTTATACCTACAACTAGATTAAGCTGCCAGTAAAGGTAGCAGAAAACCTGTTTAATAAAATATATAAAATATAAATATATTTATATATTATATAAGTATAATAAACAATAAAAAAGAAAGAGCGCCAGTGTTGTCAAAAAGTTAAAGTTAACTTTTGAAAACTCTAATCAAATTAAAAAATTTCTCATTTTCTTGAAGTGCTTTTCTCCTGAACTCCATTTTATTTGAAGTTTCGTTAAGTTCTTTGCTGGAGCGCAAAGGAAAAAGCAAAGATGGCGCGTGCAAGCCATTGATACGCTCCACTCCTCTCTCGCTCCCCCCCTCTCTCTCTCTCTGTCTCTCTCGCTCTCTCTTGCGTGTTAATCAACTTCATTAGCTGCTGCCATTGATGTACGCTTCAAGTAAAATGGGCGCAAAGGCGCGCCATTTTCTGCCAGATTGCGTTCCCGTTAACCCCTTTGGCCCTTTGGCTGCTTCTGCTCGGTTTGTCATATGACGGAGAAAAATGCGAGACACGCGTGACCTGCACTTTGTCATCTTGATCTTTGTCACGAACTGCCGCCCCTCGGCCCGCCTCCCTCCGCCCCCCGCCACCCTTTCACCTCACTCTCCTTTCGTCTCTTGCTGCTTCTTGGAAGGATTTTTCATCTGCGTAGCGTCGAGCGAGAACAATGAAAACAAATGCATTTCGAACACACACACACACACACACACACACACACACACACACACACACACACACACACACACATACTCACTCACACACACACACACACACACGGAGTCAGAGTGAGATATGAAATAATTTTTTATTAGTCGCCAGCAGACCAGACCGCAGGCCACAGCCCCTGCTTCTCCTCCCTCCTCCAGCATCCTCCCTTGGCACCCTTAAATTTTTCGCCGTGTGGCGGAGCAGTCGAGCAAACGAAACGAAACGAAATGAAATGAAATGAAATGAAATGGAAGCGAGCTGCTTGTTAGTGCAACAAATTACTCAGAAACAACAGTAAAACGAACAACCAGAAAAAACAACAAAGCACTCTTGAGTGTGAGCCCTGTGTTGATCGACCAGGAGATGCCCTGTGCATAGCTAACGAAGGTGAGATGATATGCACCATTGACTATAAGAACAAGATACCCTGTGGTATCCACAAAAATAAATGAAGCAATTTGTAGTCGGGTATGTTCAACTAGAGAATAACCCTCTCTTCCTTTTGACTTGACTCTCTCATATCACAGTTTATATACATATATCTCTTTATCTCTCTTTCTATCTATCTCTTTCCCTGTCTCCATCTTTGCCTTCTTCTCTGTTTAACCTTTTCATACCATAGTGTCCATTTCTCTATCTCTATCTCTATCTCTATCTCTATCTCTATCTCTATCTCTATCTCTATCTCTATCTCTATCTCTATCTCTATCTCTATCTCTATCTCTATCTCTATCTCTATCTCGATCTCTCGATCTCTCGATCTCTCTATTTCTCTATCTCTCTATCTCTCTATCTCTTTCTCTCTCTATGTCTCTCTCTCTCTCTCTATGTCTCTCTCTCTCTCTATGTCCCTCTCTCTCTCTCTCTCTCTCTCTCTCTCTCTCTATGTCTCTCTCTCTGTCGTTAGCTTCATTTCTCTCTTCATACATATTTCATGCATAGTCTATCATAACCACTTCTTCAATCCGATTTACAGGGTATACAGTTAGAACCAAAAATAAAACTACCAAAGTTGAGTTTCTCTTCGCGCTGACCTAACCTCAATTCCATTGCAGTCTCTATAGCTCCACCTATACATACGTCTAGCCTCCATTCCCCCCCCACCCCTCCCCCCTCACTTTTAACAAAAGGAACTCAAAAAAAAACAATAAAAAATAGTTAGGTACTTGCACACACTTTGTTCTGACTCTACCCAGCACCTCTTCTCCCCCTTCCGTCTCTCTTCCTCTCTCTCCCTCTCTCTCTCTTTCCTTCTCTACCGCCGCTGCTCGTCCAAACCCTTTCTCTTCCTCTGCGCCCCCCGCCTCCCCTCGTTGACCAAATGACTAAGAAAATTGCTTAGTCAAGCACTTTTCAGGCGTCGCTTTTATGTTTTATGACATTTTCCACTGTCTTCTGCCTCTGCCTCCTCTTCTTCTTCTTCTTCGCGCTCTTGTTCAGCTTCTTCGTCATCTTGTTGCTGTTATCACTGTCATAGCTCTTCCTCCGCATCGTCTAGCCCCTCCTCCCCGATGTCGGCCCCGTCGGAATTGTGGAATTTTAGTTGGTCAATTTAAAGCGTGAACAGAAAAACTAGTTTTCCATCTAAGCGAGCGCATTATTTTTAGCGTGATGGATGATGGCGGAAAACGGCAGGCGGAAGAGACGGAAGAGACGGAAGAGGAAGGCAAAGCCCGCAAGAAAATGTTGTGGAAAAGTGCTTAACGAATGCAATTTGTTTAGCAGCAAGCGCAGCGTTTAAGGATACGGCTTAAGGAAGAAATGCGCGAAAGATGTTCACTAAATGCAATTTCTGAGAGAGAGATATGTAGAGCGAGAGAGAAAGAGAGGTAACAAGAAAGAGGAAGAGAGAGAAAGAAAAAAAGAGAAACAAAAGAAGGAGAGAGAGATGGGAGAAAAAGAAAGAGAGAAAGAAAGAGAAAACGAGGGAAAGAGAGAAAGGAGGAGGGAGAGAGGACAGAAGAATGAGAAGAATAGAGAGGAGAGGGAGAGGAAGAGAGAGAAGAAAGATAGATATACAGAGTGACATAGAGAGCTGAAGAAAGAGAGAGAGAGGTGAGGGTTAGAGACAGCCAGAGACAGAAGAAAATAAACTATTTCTCTATACTTTATCACATAATTGAAAATAGTTAAGAGAGAGAGAGAGAGAGAGAAAGAGAGAGAGTGAGAGAGAGATAGAGGCCAAAAGGGCGAGAAAATATAAAGAAAGAGAACGCGAAAGAAGTAAAAATCTTTAACTCTCTCTCTCTCTATCTCCCTCTAACTAGCTAACTATATTATTAAAGAGACAAAGAAGAAAAAGAACAAAGAGAGCGAGTCAAATGGCATTAAAAAGCCAAAATAGTTTTCTGCTTAATCGAGCAAATATTTTAAATTAATTTTAGTTCAACAAATCGTTAGCAAATCAAATCATTTCAGAATCATCAAACAAAAGATTACATTGAAAATGCTTCAATTCTCTCTCGCTCTCCCTCTCTCTCTCTCTCTCTCAAGATCTACTTCTCTGCCTCCCTCAAGAGCTTTTATGGAGTGTCAACAATATTTTACCAAAGTCAATTTAAAAGCAATCAAAAATTGTTTAGAGCAATAAAACTTCTGTGTAACTCACGCAATCTCTTCCTCTCACACACTCAATCTAGCTCTCCCTCTCTCTCTCACTATCTGTCTCTTTTGTCATACAAATAAATATGAAAATATGCTTAGAATTTTCTGGTCTCTTTAGAAAATTGCATTAAAATGCGCTTCAGTCATATGCAAAAGCAACCCAGCCACGCCCAACGCCGCCCACATCTCATATTTCGAGGTGGGCAGCTGTTGAAAATCTCAATGCTGACCTCTGGGAAATTCAATTTGTGCCAAACCCTTGCCCAAACAAATTTCACACAATTTTCCAACAAATTTTCACCATTTTCCACGCACAACATATTTCCACTCAAAAGTTGAGCCACAACAAAACTTTTTTTCTATCTTTAAAATGCATATGAAAATCGGCTTGATGTTTATGCATATATATTCTATAGACATCTATAGCTTTAGAGAGGTAGAGTGAGAGAGAGAGAGAGAGAGGGTGGGGGAATAAAGGGCATATTTAAATGCATAAGCAAAGGCCAGGTATATCTTGGCCCTAGCGTCAAGCATTGATAACAATAGATAATCGAGTGCAGACAATTGCCTAATACTCTATGAATCATAATTACGTTTACGTTTAACGTAATAGAAATAAGGAAACAAGATTAAAAAGCTGACTGCTATATAATATATATAAGACAAACACAAGCTGAATGATACGACACCTAAGAACACGGCATACAAAAACCTGTCATGTGTGTGTGCGTGTGCGTGTGTGTGTGCGGTTTACTTGCGCCTGTCACAGACTTTGCCACAACGCGCTGACATTTAATAGGTGTCAGTGCCTGCGTGCGTGTGTGCGTGTGCGTGTGTGTGTATTTCCAACATTTTTTTGGCAAACATTGCCCACAAGTAGCAAGAGAGTGAGTGGGAGCGAGGGGAACACAACGCACTTTTTCTATTGAGAGGCTTTTGCTTTAGATTTGCATACAGAATGTTGCGTGCTCGCTCTAACATGCAGCGGCGTTCGGCTGGGCATTTGAGCGCGCGTTCTAAGCTGAACGCACACACACGCACACAGGCACACACACTGGCTGAGGCACACATGCATATGCGTGCGAGGCGCGCTCAATGCCCTGCATAGTGCCATCTCGCTCGCTCTTGCAAAGGGGCTTTCATTAAGCCGCAGCTCAATTTCGACTTGTCCTTGTTGACGATGCTCGGCTTACGTTTGGATTTCTTTTGTGCAGTTATTCGCTGTTTTCTTCTTCTCTTCTTTTTTTGTACCCTTTGCTATAAAGTGTGAGTGAGTGGGTATATTGTTGGTGTGGTTTTTTATGTGTGTGTGTTTTGTTTATTTGATTTGTGACATCAACAACAGTGTATTAGGGAGAAAGAGTGAGTGAGACGGAAGAGATGAATCTACCATATGCGTGTTTTGCTAGCTAAATGGGCAGACCTGCTCTGCCTGCTCTCTGTTATAGGGTATTACACTGTCGGTTACAGGGCAGCAGATGCGCTCTTGTTTTCGTTAAATTTATTTTTTTTTTTCAGTGCGTTGTCGTTGTCAGCTGCTGTCTCGTTTTTTCTTTATTTTTTCACATGCCGTGTGTAATTTCATCTACACACACACACATATAGACAGCGCTTTAACTGGTATTGTTGTTGTTGTTGTTGTTGCTGTCACGTGTCAGAATCATGCAAAAAACTTTTAATTGCAAAGTCGTTCAACAAAACAAAAAAAAAATATTTGCATATAGGAATAAAAATTAGAAAAAAAAAAAAAATTTATAAAAGTTTAAAAAAAAAACACACACCCTCACACACTCCCACACAGAGAAAGAAAACTCATTGCGCCTGGCATTTAATCAAAAAATATTCAAATATTTATTAATTTGCTTCAAGTTGAACGCAAAAGCAATTAAAACTTGCGTCCAACTGTTAAAATGCAAAAAGTTAAATCAAATAAAAAGCGAAATCTAATTAATGCATAACTAATTGGGCGAGTGCTAGCACGTGTGAGTGCTACTGTGACGTCATCATCGAGTGTGAGCGAGACACAAAAGGGCAGCAGCAGCACGCAAACACACACACACGTAAACAACAACAGAGCGTAAGCAGTTGAAACGTAACGCAAGCTGGAATGCCAGACAAATCCAATAAGAAAACTACACGAAACAGCTGCCTGGGGAGCCAGCGAGCGAGCGAGAGAGAGGGAGAGAGATAGTAGCTGGCTGACAACTGTTAACTTTATGCGCGGCCTAAGGCGAATCCAGGCAGTTATTGTTGCTGCAGCTGCTGCCCGCTGCCTGCTACTGTTCTTGTTGTTGTTGTTGTTGTTGTTGGTTCTGCTGTCACACGTTGCCGTAAATCGCAGCAGTAGCGACAGCAGCAGCAGCAGCGCTTCAGCACGTACAAACTTATGAGACGCAGCAACAGCAGCAGCAGCAGCAGCAGTGGTGGCGAATCCCAAAACTCGTTAAAAGCGTTGCTTGTGCACTTTCAGCTGTTGCTTTCCCTCTCTCACCCCCCTGCTGTCGCTCTGCCAGCTGCTGCTGTTGTCACTCCCTTTGTCTCCCTCACTCCTACCTGCAGCTGGCAATAATTAAATGATTTGCAGTTTATTTAATGTTTTGCCTTTTCGCCGCTTTGCCTACTTGCAGGCGCTTGCATTAGAAAATGGAGGCGAAACTGCAAATGGCGCTTGGCTTGACAGAGCCAAAGATTTGCAGTGAATATTGTAGAGTTTAACTGCAAATGATTTTATTTATATTATTTATTTAATTTTATTTACATTCATTTATATTATTTATTATATTTTATTTACATTTATTTAAAATATTTATCATATTTTATTTTTTTAATTTTTTCTACATGCTTTATTTGTACAAAATTTGCCCTGTCTAATGGGGCTAATTATGTGACTTAATCATGTTTTAATTATGTGCAATTTGTGGAAAACTTTTCCGACAGCTTACACAATGACATAATACTAATAATACCATCCGATAATTTTGGTTATAATTGCTTTTCAATTGTAAAAAAAAAACAAAAAACTAATAAAAAAAAAAAAAAACAGCAAATGAATTTCCATGTAACTAGAGAGACAAACAAATCAAATTGATGTAGTTGCAAGTAACGACTAGAAAATACCCTGTGCCTAGCACAGATCTAGACTATATTATTCTACTCTTATACCTGTCAAACTCTTATACGCTTAAAACAAAATAGAAAGTCGGCTTCATTCGTCTATTACCGCTGCTCACGCTGCAGCCACGCCTCCTTCTGCCCTGTTACATACTCATTGCAATCAAACTAATATACTCTGTTTAGCCATTTTCAATATATATCAATATATATTTATTTGGATTTTACGGATTTATGAGCTATGCTTTTCTCCTATTTTCTTTATGATTTAGTTTCTATTTTGCGGATTATAATTGAAACTGTCAACAGATTTGCGCTCCGTCGCTTTAATACTATTTCATATTGGCAAATTGAAAATGCCAACTGAGTGAGAGGGTGGGAGAAAGAGAGAGCAAGAGTGTGTGTGTGTGTGAGAGAGAGAGAGTTAGCTGTATTTGGCATGCATGAATTCAGAGATATTTAGAGAGCAACTCGACATTGCATTGAAATCAGATTCAAAGTCGAAAATTCGTTTGCATAGCAAATGCAATACGAAAGCCGATTTGGAGATTTCAGTTGTGAATATTTATATAGATGTATATATACATATATGTATATGTATATAAATACACACATATATAGATAGATTCATATACATATATATAGCATATATAGTTCAAGTTGCCTGAGCATCTTTAAGCAGTTCTGGCCCAAACACAAGTTCGTCTATTTTGTCTCTTTTTCTTCTTCTTCTACATTTAAATGTTTTCTAAATTTGCTGCTTCTTCTTCTTCGTCTTCATTTTGGCTTGTTTGTCAGTATTTTCATGGTTTTCTCTGTTTTGCGTCCATTGGCGCCATAAAAGAAAAGGAGAGAAAAAGCCCGACTAGAAAAAGAGAAAACATAACGACGACATTTTCATGGCTTTGTTTACATTTCGTTTTGATTTTCCTGTTGGCTCTTCCGACTTGCTGCTCTGCCACTCCCCCCTCTCCTGCCCCCCTGCCCATTTCTAGCTGAAGTCCCTTTGTATTATGTTGTTTACAAGCAAAAGTTCAATATCCGCTAAGAGCTTCCTCTTCTCACTCTCACTCTCACTCTCACTCTCACCCTTTCTCGTTCACTCTCTCAATCTCGCCTCGATTTAAGCAATTGGCGCTGCTTCCTCGTTTAATTAGCCACTTTGTCTGCAGCTCTTTTTACTGTATGCCCTACCCGGGCCATATTACAGGGTATTGGGTTGGTCAAGAACAGTGATTTTTGAACGAGCTTAATATAAGCTGAATTGAAGACTTCAAACTAAGTGGAATTCGCCTTGTCTACATTCATATTATTGAATATCGATAATTATCGATATATATCGATTGATATATTAGACATGACTGAATCTATATGTAGCTGCTATACGAGTTCCAAGCTGATTTTTAGGACAAGTAAGCAAAAAGCTCATCAAGCTCATCCTACTTTAACCGGTATGTTCAGGGAATACCCTTAACATATGATCTAAGAACTCTTTTCATTTGATCAGACTTTTTAAATAATCAAAAAAATATCATTAACACGAAAATTATATCTACTTTATATAGCATATACTTTTTCCCCAGGGTTCTCTCTAGTCTATCATTGCTCTTCAATGGAGTACCCCTATTTATTGGTGCTTCTTTATTTCGTGCTTCCTTTTTTTGCAATAGAGTCGGCCTTTGAGGCGGTTACAGCATTTCAATTAGTGCTCATTAATGTCTGATGGCTGAATGGGCGTAATGTATTAGTCATTGTTCATTGTTTATAATTGGCATTAGAGAGGAGACCACGGAAGGAGGCGGGGGGGCGTGGCAGTTACATTGTGCAGTCGTGTGCATTGGTCATTGAAATTGCTTTTTAATGTGTGGGGAGCGCTCGTTGCAAGCGAATAAATAAAAACACGTGGCAAATGTAATGGAACAGAGACAGACAGAAAGAGAGCGAGACAGAGAGGGGGAGAGATGGGAAGAGGGAGACAGGAGCTTGCAACTATATCAGCTGAACGTTTTAATTTACGCCTCGAGTCAAGCTATAAAATACATTATTTACAACGAGTCACAGGCGAATGCCAAAGGTTGAGCTGCCCTTCTCCTATTCGAGAGCTTGTTAGAGCTGTGCGGAACTAGTTCACAAGCATGGCATGAACATGAATATCTTTGATATGGGATTTACAAGTGAAGCGAATATGTGGCGAGTAAGGCCTGAGTGGAATGCATTTTACTGTATGATAAATGTATGCAATAGCTCATTTGAACTAGTTCGGAACGATGAAAAAGAAACTATATATATAGCTATGCATATCATGAACTCGTTCATATATTAATCATTCAATATACATTCATATAAGCAACAGTTCATTTGAACTAGTTCCGATTCAGATGAAGTAATTCTAGTGCAGCGAAATATATAAAAGTTAATAAATTATCATTTACATTTAGATATGTACATGTATGCATATGTAGTAGTTCATTGGAACTAGATCCAAATGTTACACAGGAAATCAAGCTAATATGTATACGTGAAATAGGTAAAGTTTTAAATATAATATATGCTATCATATGCATCAGTTCATTTGAACTAGTTCCGAATCAGATATATTAATTCAAGTAGAGAGAAATATATAAAGGAAGATGAATATTAAAAGAAATAGTTTAGTATATATGTAAGTTTCAATGTGATTATGTAGCAGCTCATTTGAACTGGCTCTAAAAGATTTGATAAAACTCCAGAGAACAGATATAGATATAGAAGATCTATTATAAATGGTGTCCACTGATTACATAATGTACACATATGAAGTAGTTCATTTGAACTAGTGTCGAATAAAACGATGTAACTACAGTGAAGAATAAATGCTAAAAGAGATTCACTGATCCCCTTCATTAAGTCCATGAACTTGTTCAGCTCTATGCTTCAAACATTAAACATGTTACGCATACGCCATGTAGTCAACCTCTCTCCCTCTCTCTCTCTCTCTCTCTTAGTCTCTCTCGCTCTATAAAATTAAATGCCTTTTGCAGCTGCAGCTGCAGCTCAAAGGCAATCAATGAAGTGCCAGCGAGCGTCAAAAGTCCCTAAACTGGGCGTGGCCCGGCAGCATGCAAATGCACAACCAACACACATCACACACACACATCACACACACACATACACACATACACACACACTCACACTCATGTGTGTTGCTTGAATGCCACAAGAGATATCGAGTTAACAGCAGGCACATTAAATTGCATAGAAATGTGACAGCACACAGGGCGTTGGCTACGTTTTGTCTCTCAGTCAGTCAGTCTCTCTGTCTCTCTCTCTCTCTCTCTCTCTGTCTGTCTGTCTCTCTGTCTGTCAGTTGTTCAGCCATTCATTCATTTATTCATTTCCTCATTCATTCAGTTCATTTCTTTACACGCACTGCAAAAGCTCCTTTGGTTTTTACAACTTTTAATTAAATTATGAGCTCTGTCTCTGTCTCTCACATTCTCTCTCCCCCCCCCCCCCTCTGCTGCAAGTCAAAGTTCATTGTAAAGTACATGGTAAAGTTTTCCCTTTAGGCTAAATCAATCCCTAACTAGGCGTATATATTTATTTAGCTCAAACTGCAAAAGTCAACAAAGCTTGGCTCAGCCTTAGCTGAGATTATTTATATTTGATCTGAAGATGGATATAGAGATATATAGATGATGATGATGTGAGTAAGATAGATAGACAGCTAAGCTTAATTCTAGATAATGCTGTAGAGTTCTTATTGATGTATTCTTTTTGAAATAAGGTTTCTTCCTTTTGAAACAAGCATAAGGTGCAAAGGCTTTTGTCTTCTGTGCCTGTACGAAGGAAGAAGTATCGTCCTTTAAAGCAAATTTTATAGAGACAATCTTTGGGGTGCAGTAAAACAAACTGATCTGTATAATCCTTTCTCACATGTAGAAACGAAGTGATATATGTATATGCTATACATTATACCACATCATTACAAATTTGTAAATAGTAATTAGCGCCTTTCTATGCAAATCTCATAAGGCATTAAGTAAGCCAGAAGCTGAGGCTTAACTCAAAATAAATTCATATAAATTGAAGTCACAATTGAAAAGCTTATCAAAGGGCTTAGTCTAAGATAAGAGCAAGTTAAATTTAGTGACCAATAGTAATTAACGCCTTTCTATGCAAATCTCACAATCAACTAAGCAAGCAGCTGAGACTTAGATCCAATTATGTTGTAATAAGGAAGTGTATTTCAAATGAATAGAAGTGACAATTGAAAAGCTTATCAAAGGGTTAAGTCTGAGACTAGAGCCAGTTAAATTGATTAACCAAAGATTGTAATTAACGCCTTTCTATGCAAATCTCATAGGTATTAGTATTAAGCAAGCAGCTGAAACTCAACTCCAAATATGTTTCAATAAGGAAATGTATTTTAAGTGGATAGAAATCACAAATGAAAAGCTTATCAAAACTTTATATATATACACATATAATATATATATATTATATTATATCTTATGCATAAGCTGACCATGGAGGAGTCCATCTTCAGTGAACAACAAACTCAAGACAATTTGCAAATATGATTGACTCGATTGCGAACATAATAGAATCTCTTTGCAATGTTATCACATACGTGAGTGTGCTGGCAAGTGTGTGTTAGTGTGTGTGTGTGTGTGTGTGTGTGTGTGTTAGTTATGTTAGTGTTTGTGCATCTCTAGTTGTTGTTGCTGCGGTTGTGGTTGCAATTGCTGCTATTTAATCATGATTTATGCACGAGGCGCGCGCGAGCTTCCAGCGTAGTCTTCAAGGCAGAAGATTGGTTGAGCTGCACACACACACACACACACGCACACACACGCACACACACACACACACATGTGTAAGCAGAGAGCTCTCTGAGACATTTGCTTCAGCTTTGCTACAGTGGCAACGCTCGAGTGACACTAAATCAAATAGTGCGGCCATCAGGCATGCAACGAGCCATGAGCCATGAGCTGAACCTGAAACCCAGCTGCAAGTGTATGTGTGTGTGTGTGTGCGTGTGTGTGTGTGTGTGTGTGTAGATGGCCTATCGGCTGTGGCCCGTGTTAATATTTGCTTGCGTTTTACATTGTTTGCGCACTGGCCAAAGGTCTTCGCCAAGAGACAGACAGACAGTCAGAGAAAGACAGAGACAGAGACAGCGAGAGATAGAGAAAGGGGGAGAGTGAGCGAGAGAGCAAAAGTATCTTTGCTTAGTTTTCATGCTTTGTTTGGCTTTTAGTGGACGACTCTGCGCAAGTGAATGACTGTCTGCGTGTGCAAACAGAGCTGAGCAACAGTTCAAGGCGGCGGCGGCAGCAACTGAAGCGAAGATGCAGAGGCAGCAGCAGAGACAGCGACAGCGACAGAGACAGAGACAGAGAAAGAAACTGAAACAGAGACAAAGTCAGAGAAAGAGACTGAGGACTAAGTAGCCGCCAGGGCGCGTTGTTAATGAATCAAGTCAATTTGTTTGCGATCTCAATTAATGCAAAGCAACAAATGTATCTGGGCAACATCTTAAATACATCTGTATCTATGCGGAGAATATCTTTTGCTGCAAATATATCTTAATTATTCTTAATATAGCTGAGCTAACAGCTAATATATCTTCATCTAGAAGATAATAATTGTTTGTAATATATGCATAGCTATCAATGTATCTGCATCTCTATAGAGTATCTTTTATATACATATATATGCATTGGCAAATGTATCTCTAACAAAGTCTCCACACATCCACAGACATCTCTAGAGAGAAGTATCTGATCCGTAAGAGAGTATCTTTTGGCTATATTTGCATTAGAAATTATGACAACTGCATCTGATCTAGTTGGTATTGTATCTTCACATACAAGAAAGTATCTTTTAGTTACAAATGTATCTATATGAATACATATATGAAATGTATCTGCATTTGTTAGCTGCAAGTGTATCTGTTTCTCTAGAAGAATATCTTTTGGCTGCAGTTACTCAGTTACAGATACAGATACGAATGTATAGCTACATATACATGTGAACCTGTAACTATACATATGTATCTATATCTAACTTAGTAACTTTATATAAAGCCAAAAGATATTCTTCTATAGATAACTGAATAACTTCTAAAAGTATCTCAGTTATGGCAAGTGTATCTGAGCTATGTGAAATGAACCTGCTTTAATCAATGGCATGTAGAGCGAGTATGTATCTCTATCCTTAAGAGAGTATCTATTGCATGCTATATACAAATGTATTTATATCTATATTTGATAACATCTATAGAGCGGTAACTTTTGGATATATATATATACTCGATATGTTTATAGTAACTTTAACTGACTGTATCATAGACATTTATAGCTACTTTCAGCATCTGCATCTGCATCTGTATCTGTATCTGTATCTGTATCTGTATCTGTATCTGTATCTGTATCTGTATCTGTATCTGTATCTGTATCTGTATCTGTATCTGTATCTGTATCTGTATCTGTATCTGTATCTGTATCTGTATCTGTATCTGTATCTGTATCTGTATCTGTATCTGTATCTGTATCTGTATCTGTATCTGTATCTGTATCTGTATCTGTATCTGTATCTGTATCTGTATCTGTATCTGTATCTGTATCTGTATCTGTATCTGTATCTGTATCTGTATCTGTATCTGTATCTGTATCTCTATTTGTATCTGTATCTGTATCTGTATCTGTATCTGTATCTGTATCTGTATCTGTATCTGTATCTGTATCTGTATCTGTATCTGTATCTGTATCTGTATCTGTATCTGTATCTGTATCTGTATCTGTATCTGTATCTGTATCTCTATTTGTATCTGTATCTGTATCTGTATCTGTATCTGTATCTGTATCTGTATCTGTATCTGTATCTTCCAGACACATCTATATGCCTATCTAATGTGATCAGAATAACGTTCTTCATGTTCTATCTCTAAATGTGAAATGTCGGCACATCAACATCTGTCTGTCATTAGCCTTATCAAAAGTATCTGCACATGATTGAAAGTATCCTTTACCCAAGAATCTCAATCATGGAATCTCTCTTATATGACATCCACTGAAATATGTATCGATGCATGTCTTCGACTATCTTCAGCTCTATCCAAAGTATCTGCTGCATCTTTCCCCACATTCCCATGCCGTTGTCTGCAATTGTATCTGGAATCTGTTGCTGTTGCTCTGTTTGCCATTTGCTCAGCCAATTTGTCTTGAGTGCTGCCAATGAAGCAATGCAGCTCGCATGTTTTGGTGTCTAATTGCGTTTTTGATACCTCTGCCAAGGGAGTGAGAGAGATGGTAGAGAGGGTGCGAAAGAGAGAGAAAGAGTGAGAGCAGTGTATGCAATAATCAAAAGCAAATTTGAGCGTTAATTGATGAAGTCTATCACAATCACTGTGTCTGTGTCTCTCTGCCTCTCCCTCTCTCTCTCTCTCTCTCACTCTCTCTGTCTATCGCTCTCATGGCATATTCATGATTTTTTAAGGGCAATGAAATGCAGTCTCAAGCAATTTGCAAATTTTGCTTCGCATGTAAATGCTGCAAACACTTAACGTACTTTGGCCTAATTGTAATATAAACAGAGTCAATTGCCTTTTGCATTGATTGGAAAGGTGAGAAGTGAAAGCGATAGAGAAGGAGAGTGAGAGAGATAGAAAAGAAAAGGATAGAGGTTGAGGAATGCAGACAGAGACAGAGAAAGACAGATAAAAAGAGAAAAGAAACTATAGATATATAAATTTTGATTTTTTGTTCTATCTCTTTCTATTTTTGCCCTGTCCATTTCTCTCTCTCTCTCCTTTGAATGAAGTTGTATTTCTCACTTATTTTTGAAAGCAAAAGCTTGCATTATAAGCTTTAAGTAGGAACTCTTCTGAGCTTTACGTATAGATTTAAAATGCATTTAGACAATCGCATTTACACTAATTAAGAGGAATGTAAAGCTTTAAATACCTCAACTTAAAGCTAGAGCAGGTAAAAGCTTTACATGTTTTCTTAAGTTTATGTGGGATACTTCTTAGAATGTTGTTTTGGCTTGAATGCTGTGAAAGCTTTAAGAAATTAAAGCTTAGTTTGTTTAAAGCTTGTTCAATAGTCAATCAAAAGCAACATTATGGAAAGTATCCCATTTAAAGCACTTTAAAGCTTTAATTTTTATTGCAAGTAGTTCAATAGAAATATGAAATTCTTCGCTTAACTATTACCAATTGCCACAAGTTAAGCTTGAATGAATTTATGGATGGATCTACGATGCATAAAGTAAAATTTCAATATCAGCGACATGAAAAATAGAAGAAAAAAAATCTAATATAATTAATTTAGAGCTTTAGCCCCAAAAAGGCTTATTAAGAAGCTTGCCAAATTCCAGAGTGTTTAACCAATTTTCATTAGAGATGGATAGAGAGAGAGAGAGAGTGAGATATTCTAAGGTAAAGAAGGTCGCTGGGCTGGCTGGCTGGCTGGTTGGTTGGTTGGTTGTCTGGCTGTCTGGTCTAAGGGCAAAGATTTATTTCACCCGGTTGAAGCAGAAAATTGCACGTAACAAAGCGTGGCAAACTTTTTGCAGCAAAGAAAAAAGCAAAGCATAAGCAAAAAAAAAAAAAAAAAAGCACGCCCACCACATGCCACATGCCACATGCCGCATGCCGCATGCCACACGCCGCATGGCAAATGGCGAGCACTTGGACTTGAAACGTTCGCTTCGCTTCGAACTGCAGCTGGAAGTTTCGTATTCGAATTGGGAATGTGTTGCCAATTGGAGCACCCTGCTACTGCTGCTGCTTCTTCTTCTTCTTCTGCTTCTTCTTCCTCTTCTGCTTCATCAACGGAAATTACAAATTGTTGTTTACTTTGCATTGCAAAACAACAACAGCAACAAATACAAAATACAAAATACAAAATGGAAGCAACAGAAGCAGCCTAGCAAAGGAAAATATGAAACGAAAATTCGAACGAGCTCCAATGGGGTGTGCACGACTAGCAGATGCCTGGCGTTTAGTAGGGGATACACAGTTCACAAATCAATTGAAAATCGGCTTCGATAACTGAAGTTTGTTATCGATTTGCTTATCGATCTTTGGACATTTGAGCTAAACTTAAATATGGAGTACAACCAAACTACCCCGTTGAAATACTTTCATAGAGTACAGGGTGCATATAAGAAACAGTCAAGAATGTGGGACATGGTAAATGAAATTGGTCAAATGAGGCATAGAGGGCTGAGCGAGAGAGAGAGAGAGAGAGAGAGAGAGAGAGAGAGAGAGAGAGAGACAGCGAGAGATATGGAGAGGGTCGTTGCGTGGCCATTTGCACTGTTTTAGTGTTTAGTTTAATGAGCTTTTCTTTAGCAACACATTCGACCGCAACAACTTCAAAGTACAAAACGATAAAAAGGCCGAGCGAGCGAGCGAGTCGAGCACACTTGAAGATACCCTATACATAAAAGCTATACAGATATATATCTGCTCTCGATATTGTTATCGATCAATTTGTCTTGCTGATTATGCACAAGCTTGTATTAGGTTTTTGCATTGAGAGAGTCTTATTAATACTGATGGAACTCGATAAAACAATTTATCGAATATCAATAGGTGCATGAGGAAAGTATGAAGCAGCGAGTGCAGCTATGCATTGATACAAATGATAGTTAGATTAATCGATAGTTAGATTAATCGAAAAATATATGAAAAATATATCTTTTATTATCGATAATCGGTTATCGACAATCGATAATGCTGACATCTGTTTAAAATTTAAGCCTCAGCCGCATCAATGAAACCGTAAATAGTAAAGTAAATCCTATCGATTAAGTATATAGAGTCTGATCACTTTTGAGTCGATTTTGCCAAGAAAACATGACAATCGATAAATACATTTACAGAATATGTAAAGAATTTGTTTAGAGAACTTTCGAGTATTGATTGCAGTAATGAATTCAGACAATCGAGCGATTAGCTCATAGAAAATGTATATTATAAAACGATTACCCCATATACTACATGGTAAAGCCAATCGATATATTGAGTTGTTGCTCTTTGCTTGACCGCTAATCATCCATTGTCAATAGGCCACAAATAACACCCTTTATCCAAAGACTATATATCATGAACATACCCACTGCCTATACCCATTACTTCAAGGGTTACAGGGTATTCAAGAAATAAACAACGAAAAATTGCTGTATAAATTGGGTCAATTACTTTTATAATCATAACACATAGAGAGAGGGAGCGAGTGGGACAGAGGGAAGAAAGTGAGAGGGAGGGAGGGAGAGAACAAGGCAAACTGTTTCACAGTTATTCCAAAGCAATTTGTTGCTGTTGTTGTTGTTATTTTTGTAGCTTTCTTTATGCACTGTTATTGCATGCCAATAGTTCATATAGTTCAGCTCAGTTTACCGTCTTCATCTGCCTCGTCTTGTTCGTTTTTTTCGGTCTGCACTTCCCATTCGAACATTTTTCTTTTTCTTTCTTACCTTGTGATTGAGCTAAGATAAACATAAGTATACGTACGTACAGTGTGTGCTAGCAGTTAATGAGCGGACACTTGACATGAGTGTCTATCAAGAGCAAGACAAAAAGCTAGCAACTATGGAGACATGGGGCCAATGGGGCAAAGACTTGAACTGATGACCAGCTCGGCCAGCTGTTGAGCTCCCAATTAAGCTAGATTCTGGATAAAAGTAGGCTAAAATAAGTGCTGGAAAACAAGCAAAAATATTTGAACTAACTTGAAAATTGGCTAGAATTTTTATAGGCTATTCCATTTGCAAATATGCTAGATCTAGCCTGAAATAAGCTAAGCTGGCTAGAGACCGCAGTCTGAAGCTAAGAATAATTTTTATTAAAATATTTTGAAATAATTCAAAAAATACTTTTTGAACTCTACTGTATAAAGCAAAGAAATATATATTTTTAAAATATATATTTAGACTATTTGATTAGATAATTTCAGCATAATTTGAAGTCCCTTTTGAAATTTCGTATGCACTTTGGCTGACAAAAAGCTGACAGCTATGACAAAACCATGCCCAAAGTCAAATGCGTCGCCTCCACGCCAAGCTTGACACAAAGCTGACAGCTATGCAACACATTTAGCTGGCAATTGCTGGGAATCGAGCTTCAGGGAATAGGCGAAGCTAATAGCATAAACATTTATAGCTAGCGCTCACTGTAACAGTAAATTTAAATGCACACACACACACACATAGACAAGTGAAGTGTGTGTGTGTGTGTGTGTGTGTGTGTCTGCAGTCAATTTAGATAAACAATTACGAGCAGAATTGCAGGAACTCTCGCTGAGGGGCCTCAAGAGCTGTTTTGGTGCTGCCAAACGTTCGAATCATTTGACCCGACATCAAGTGGAGATACATGTGTGTGTGTGTTTGTGTGTGTGTGTGCTGGAACAATGCAACAGAAGGCGGCTGAAGTCATTCGCCTTGTTGTTGTTTTCTTTTCGTGAAGAGCGAACCACAAAAATAGCGCAAGCAGCAGCAACAACAGCAGCACAATCAAAACTTTAAGTAGGAAATAAAACAAAACATAATCAAAGCGATACAAGAGAGAAAGAGAGAGACAGTAAGAGTGAGAGAGAGAGACAGAGTATGAAGCGGTAGCTAAAGGCGCAAAAGAAAGTATCTCTGAGTGTGAGTGCGCAACAATAAATTATTAGCTCGAGCAGAAGATCATGAATTGTTGCAAGCCAACTGGGCAAGGGTGAAGCAATGAGTAGAGGCAACGACTAGCAGATACCCTATAGCAAATGCTGAAGCTAATTGCAGCAGAGGGAGTTGGATATACTCCTTAGCTTAACTATCGATATTCATGGATTCATTTCATTTCATTCATTCAGTCATTCATTCATTCAATTCTTCTTGGTATAGCATTTGCAGAAAACTCGATTTGTAGAAGAACATATATACAAGAAATACATAGACATTATCATATATGAAAGCTCTACAAAATTTGCCTATCGATTTTCAGGCAAAACATATATAAATGAATATGCAAGCTTCATTTAAAGACTCAAGCTCTTCAAGTTCATGAGAACGAACAATAAATGCAAGCTCATCAAATAAATACAGTCCATACACCCCACATCAATACGGCCAATTGCTACAGGGTAGCTGAACAAAAAAAAACAAACAAAAAATGTTGGTTTCTTTTTGAAAAACACTTTGGAATTTTAATTGAAGGCAAGCCGCAGGGATAGCGATGCCGTTTTGCCTGCCATTTGCAATGCTGCAGAGATGAAGAAGAAGACAGAGGCAGATAAAGAGGGAGAGAGAGAGAGAGAGAGAGAGGCAGAGCTGTTGATGAAGAAGGAATAGCAGAACAACGAGCATAAATCATGCGATCGTCAGCTATATTTAAACGCATATATCAACAGACGGCGCATGTAAAGGCATGCGGAAGAGTTCAAGGAATGTTTAGATGTAAACTATATATATATATACATATATATTGGAGTACATATATATACATATATTTGTATATATGTATGTATATACTCCAAGTGTTCAAGTGTTACAAACCTTTAGCAGCTGTAAGCTTAAAAAGTTCTGCTCTAACAAGCAAAAGTACTTAAAGTCGCGTGTTGCATTCATCAGTCAGCTTACCTGTAAAGAGTTGAAGCAGAAAGAAGCATAGATAAGTAAATTATGGTATGATATAATATATGATGCTATTATATGGTATTATGATGTGATATGATATGATAAGAAAATATGATATAATATGATAAGATGATATATGTTATCATGGTATGACTTATTCAATAAAGAAAGCTGTTTATATTGCTAGATTGACATTTCAACTCTAGAGATATAGTTTGTCTACATATCTCTCTTGAGGGCTTCATAGACCATACAATGTATGCTCTTAGAGATGCTTAAGATCTACAAACCTATGACACAAGCTATAGAACGCAGTCCAAGTCAGTTCTGCATACTGTCTCGACTCAATTCGAACAATCGATAATTTAGTCTATCGATAACTATAGCTAACTCTTTCTACACTCTTCCACTTAGCTGCACTTTGTACAGAAACTAAAATATGCTAATTATATTCTTGGCGAAGGTTTCCGCATAATGTCTCAAGTCAAGTCTAAATTATACAATTCATTCACTTGAGCAATCGATAATTAATGCTATCGATAGCTTGGCCAACTGCTTTTACACTTTGAAACACTTCCACTTAGTTGCACTTTGTGAAGTTCAAGAAACTTTTCAATTACATTAGCAAAAGATCTTTATATGTATGCTTTATCGAAGCAAAAGTAATTTGTTATCGATTGCTTTTGTTATATTTTATTGGCGCAATTTCAATATTTTTCGGGTCTTTCTTTTTCGTTTTTCGGCCACAATTGCAACATTTACAACACAAACACGCAACAGCGGAGCAGCAGAGCAGCAGAGCAGCGACCCACTCTTAAGTGGTCCATAAGTCAGAGTCCGAGTCAGAGGCAAGTGAAACACAAGCGAAACAACAGAAACAACTCAAGGTCTGAGCTGCAGCAATGCTTGCTGAATTTGCGCCCAGAGTTCGACTGCAAGTGCAACTCAATTTAAGAGCGGGCAAGCGAGAGGGCGAGAGAGGGGGTGAGGGGGAGAGGGAGAGAGGGAGAAGGAGAAAATTGTATACAGCAAGCATAATTAATTACTCATAAGTAATTCCGTTGGCCTTAGGGCTGCTGTTCGCATAAATATTTCAATTGCAGCGAAATATGCAACGAGCAACACTGCCACAAGAACAGAACGACTGCAAGATACCCTGACTGGGAGAGCTACTCTTACTGTCAGTAATCCTGACTAGGATATATGCAGAGTGGGACTAGTAGATACCCTGACTGAGATATAACCTGACTATAAGACTTTCTGACTACAAAATATCCTGACTAGGAGTTAACCTGACTAGGAGATAGCCTGACTACGGTATACCCTGACTGGGGCTAGAAGACACGCTGACTGAGAGATAACCTTACTATGAGACTCTCTGACTACAAAATACCCTGACTAGGAGTTAACCTGACTAGGAGTTAACCTGACTAGGAGATAGCCTGACTACGGTATACCCTGACTGGGGCTAGAAGACACGCTGACTGAGAGATAACCTGACTATGAGACTCTCTGACTACAAAATATCCTGACTAGGAGTTAACCTGACTACGGTATACCCTGACTGGGGCTAGAAGACACGCTGACTGAGAGATAACCTGACTATGAGACTCTCTGACACTCAGACGTTGACTGGGAGGTTAGTCTGACTAGGAGATACGCAGACTGGGACTAAAAGACATCCTGACTGGGAGAGCTTCTTTTGCTGGAAGAAATCCCAACTAAGAAATACCCAGACTGACTGAATACATAGACCTGACTCTAAGACTATCTGACTAGAAGTTAACCTGACTAAAAGTTAACTTGACTAGAAGATAACCTACTAAGCCTAGGACACTTAGGACTAGGCTACATATATTTCAACATTCAACAAGGAAGGTAGAAGCATCAACTTAAAATTTTAAGTCTCTAACTTTGATGATCTTCAAGTTATGAATTGCTGTTCATTTAAAATGATCGATTTATTATTATCGAAAATTATCGAAAAGTGCTAAATTTCATTTAAAAAGATCATTTATCAAATTTCTGGACGGAAAGACAAATAGAAAGGAATAGTCATCCTGATTCCAGTACATATGGATTCCTTATATTGCCACGACTCCTTCCGCCTGTTACATACTAAAAGCTTAATGCTCTATAAACTAAAGTGAAGAAAATAGCTGGCAAAAAAAAAGCTAATTTCAGCTGCGAGCAGTATTACTAAACTGAGTTCACGAGCTGAGCATTCAAAGTTCCAAAATTGATCGAATTGTAAGCTTTGAGCTCTTAAAGCAATTTTCACTTGAAGCTGTTGATAAACTTGGCCGGGCTCTATGCGATTCATGAATATCATTTGCTTGCTGGCCAATGCCTAATGCCCATACATACATGACATGACTCAGATGAAAAGAACACATCAAAAACATATATATATATTTATATATACATATATATACCCTATAGAAAAACAAGAGAGAGAAAAAACTGAGGAGAAGAAGAAATTGAAACAGAATTAAGCTGCAAAATGCATTTGAGGCGGAGCAGGAGCAGTAGCAGTAGCTGAAGCAGGAGGAGGAGGTGGAAAGGAGGGAGGAGAACGTGCAGAACGGAGCCGTGAATGAATGAATGAATCAGTGAAACGAATAAACTCGTTCGCTGCACAGTTGAATGACTGCAAAGTCGAATTAAGCAGCAACAGCACACATAATAATAACGTGTGTCTGTGTGTGTGTGTGTGTGTGTGTGTGTGTGTGCATGTGTGCATGTGTTTGTGCCTCTCTCTGCGCTTCTCAGCGTCCAAATGAATCGAGCGCAATGAATGCAATTTTAAGCACGTGCTGAATGCGATTGCCGGGCGTTGTGCTCCATGGACCGCGACCGAAAAAGCGAGTAGCGACAAGCGAGAAGCAAAACAACAATATAAGAAAGAGGATGCGACTGCCAAATACCCTGTAAAAGAAGTTTTTTATGTTTATCCATGAATTTTGAATGAGTAAGTTTAAGACTTAATTGGGATAGCACATTAGAAGAGCTTTTATATGTAGAGAATAACTAATAAGTATTCTTCTTCTCTTTTTCTTTCTCTCAGGTAAAACGATATCTCAATTACTTTTTATTTAGCAAATGATTTCTAGCCTAGGATGCAATTTGGTATTGAGTGAGCAATAGAATCAGCAGATTACTAATTCTATAATACAAATAGATTTATGGAAATGGATATAGACACACACAAATCTGTTAGAAATCTCAAGTTTCATTAGGAGCAACAAATTTGTCAATAAATTTCGTAGGAGAAAGAAATTTCTGAGAAAGACCCCAGCTATAAAAGATATAGACTTTATAGACTATAATTATACAGAACAAATCTTAGAGCTTTATCTATTCCAAGTTGCAAATCTCCAGCTTGATGACGAGACAAAGAGTTGAGCAGATGGAAAGGCACAGAGACGAAAGCACAAACGATGTGATGATAGTCAGATATTAACCGGACTATTGGGAAGATGAATGGACTTAAGACTTGAGAAAAGTCGGCGAAGTGGACAGATAGATGGACAAAGGAACGGTGAAAGAGGATGAGAAAAGTACAGACAAAGGTTGGCGAAAGGGACAGAGGGAAAAACGAACAGAGGGATAGAGCTCAGAAGGATCGAAGAGACGAAGGATCAGAATGACTGATGGGCAAAGGAACGGACAGAATGTGAAACATGAAGACAGGCGAACCGACAGCAAGCCGGACACGGCACACAACCAATATACTCGTCTCTCTCTAAGTGCTGGGTATATAACAAATAACATATATATAACGCAGTTAGATATATACCTGGATCAATATAGTTTTATAGTCTTTTGGGCGAACAAACAATTCAAATGTCAAACGACATTTAATTAAGGACTCTGAACGCCGAAGTCTTGCCCTCTCTCCATCTCATTCTCTCTCTCTCTCTCTCTCTCTCTCTCTCTCTCTCTCCATCTCTTTCTCCATCTCGTTCTCTCTTTATATGTTAAGAGAGATAGTCAATAAGCTGGCTTAAGCCTTATCAATGGCCCATCGACTGGTTAATTAGGCAGGCCACGCCCACCGGCCTGCCATCACGCCCACTGTCATTGCACGTCGCGCTCATTTAAATAAATTAATGAAATTTTTCGTTTCGCTTCTTCTTTTGCTGCTGCTTCTGCTTCTTCCTCCTCCTCTCGTTTTTTTCGACTTTTTCGACTTTTTCGTGTAACTTTTTATGGCATTTTCTTTGCCTTATCGCCTTCAATATTGACACTGACAGCTAGAGATGGCGGGGGGGGGAGTTGATGTTCGTTGGTGGGAGGGGGCGTGGCTGTTGGAAAAATTGAGTTTTCGTGGTCGTGTCACATCGCGCACGCCTCATTTGAAAACGATGCAAGAGACGCGCATTTTTTCCTCACTGTTTTCAGCGTTTTCCATTAGCGCAAAATGCTGAGGAAATTGTTTATCTTAATCGGCTTCGATTAAGCAGATGTGGGGAGGAATCTATCTCTGTCTCTGTCTCTGTCTCTCCCACCTTCTCGCTCTCTCTCTCTCTCTCTCTCTCTCTCTTTGGCTGGCTGTCTCTGTTGTCTTTCACACATGGCATATGCATAGCTCTTGATATTAGCTGCTGCTCCTCGTTGACATCTTCGATTGACATTTATGTTTTCCTCATATTAATTTGTATTTATGTTACGCACACCGCCTGACTGTGGCCATGCCACGCCCATTGCCCATCACCCACCATACACCGCCCACTCATGTCTAGCTGTCTGCTTTGGTTACAGCTTAGGAATTGTTTTGGTTTCCTAATCTCATGTGACCCTCTCTCTCTCTATGCCAGGCAATTCATTAAAGCGCGGTGTTGCCAGTTTTCACTGTGGGACTTTAAGGCCAGTTTTCAGTTAGCCTTTTTCCCGCTAAGCATATTTTAAGGTGTGGGCATACATCAATTGAGAATCAAATTTGGTTTATGCGCTATTGCCAAACTTCACATTGTTGCTCTGTTGCCAATTTTCATTGAACTAAAGCCTGCAGACTTTTTACATTTAAGACTATCTATATGTTTATAATCACAAATCATGCGCTGCTGCCATTTTTCACTCGTTTGCCCTGTTGTCGATTTTCATTAACTTTTTTTCTTTCTTTCATTTCTGTCATTTTTTAGTTAATGATTCGCTTTTAGGCACAAAATACGTGCACTGTTGTCAATTTTCACACTTGATTTAATAGGCCGCACTTTTTACTCTAAGTGGAATTCTCTCAAGCAAAGCATCATATGCCATTGTCAGGCATAATGAAAGTTTCAATTGAAGCATTGTTGCCAAATTGCACTCTATATAGATTAAATATACCTCTGAATTGTATTTAATTATGGGATTTACTGTATTCATGCTATTCCAACCCAATTTGAATTTTATTTTAAGGATTGGTAAGTAAACATATCAGATTTGATTAGTCTATATGAGATATATAGATACTAATCACTTAAGCTCTACGCTGTTGTCACTTTTCATACAGCAATTTCCGCTGTTGCCCAACTTCACTTAAAATGTAAGTCCTTTGCCCTATTTAAAGCTATGTCTCCTGGAGAATTATTGATTTCCCTCAATTTCTATGCTTAACATACGAGATCCTCGTCCACTGCTGGCTTTCTCAGAACGCGCTGTTGCCAAATTGCAGTTTACTTTAAGCACATCATGCTTCAAATTGTATTTCTTGATTGTCAATCATATTTGTTGCTCTAAAATAGATCTAGACATATGCGTATATAGAAACTCGACACTGTTGCCCAACTTCAATTTACACTCAAAATAAATGAATTTGCTCCAGTTAAAGGCATATGTAAGCCATTCGAATGGGCCAGCTTGTAAACTCGTAGCCACACATTGACATGTTTCGACAAGTTGTTGTCAATGCGCTTATTAAAGCCAAGATTTGTGAGCTTGTGAGCTATCTGCATCGCCTGTTTGCCAGTTTTGGCAGCTTCAATCAACTGTCCACACACACACACACAGATAGAGAGAGAGAGAGAGAGAGGGAGAGAGATTTGTTGAGCTGCGAGGAAAAAGTCAAAAATTCTGTTGCAACATGTAGACAACTCTCTGAAGTGCTTTCAATGCCTTGCCTAGCCTGAATGGGTCTGGCCTGGTATGGCCTAGGCACGCCGAGGCAACTTATCTGTCAAATGCCAAAACGACAGCCCCCAAAAATCTATTAAGAGCGGCTTCCGCCTGTTGCCAAACCCAGTGGACAGCCAACGAGTGAGAGGCAGAGATACAGAGAGAGAGAGAGTGAGATAGACGGAGGCAGAGCGAGCTGGCAATTGCTCTGCGTTTGCTTGCGGTATTTTGGGTCTATTAAAAGCGCAAAAAAAAATGTAACTCCTAAAACGCACCCAAAACCATTTAATAAAGACCCTCAAATTGGGGTATATGCATTCATTATAAAATATATAATATATAAAGGTAATAATTGTAGGGTATCTGCTTTCTATGCAGCATTCTAGCATTCTAATCTATAGGTATCCTTTTATATACAAATATACAATTCTATAGTCTACATGGCTTATGATGAAAAAAGGATGAGGGGGTATACAGCTTATATATCTGTACCATATAATAAACCATATGGACTCTGTAGATGTTCTTCCATTATATAAAGTATACCTAGACAGGCAAGATATTCTTTCATAACAATATATATTCTCAAGGATTTCAAGATATAAATTATAAATTAGATGTTTTAGAGCTCTGTTAAAGCTCTCTTCTGATACAATCTTTGGCTATATCTAGTAATATATCGTTAACATTTTTAGTGATTTATCATAAAAACAAGTAAGAACGTTGCAGTCGGGCGTTACCGACTGCGGAATATTCATTCACAGTCCCAACGCTGTCATACATATCTAATTGATTTTGGGTGGTCAACCCGAGTATATTTTAAATTTCAAGTCTCTAGCGCTAATAGTAATCAATATAAAGCAGGGCCTGAACTAATTAAAAGTGGGGAATCATAGAGAGCTATTCCCGTTTATATCTCGTACATCTTTAGAGCTAGACTCTCCAAATTTTGCATATAGATACATGGGTATTTTATATAATTTTGATTTTTGTTATATTTTGAATATCGGCTCAAAAATTTACCGAATTCTCCTTTTAATTTTAGTTGCAAATGTAGCAATGTGAATGAGCTGGTATTTCTTAAGAAATGACCAAAATTCAATAGAAATGTAGATCATATTTAATAAACAAAATATTTGGCCAATTAGCAAACGCACCTGCAAGCAGCAAGCTAGCAGCGGAGCAGAGCGTTTTTCCTATACGTGTGCACATACATATTGATCGTTTATTCTATGCATACAGTCATATGCATATGTATGTATGTATATACATACATATAAAAGCGTGTCTTCTAGCATATTCTAAGAATTGATTCATGAAATTTTCAGCCGTTACTTTAGCTTACTTTTGTCAGATGACGCTCTCGAAGTGAAGCTATTTCGTTTTAGCTACCGTCTGATTGTATGTTGCAGTGGCGTCGATGGTAAATGCTATGCAAGTTGCGCTGGAATAGCGCGGGTTCTAATCTCGCTAATGCCAAGTTTTTTAAATGTCTATTTATAAATTAGTTATTTTATTGGGAAAATGATAGCTTGTTTGTCATATAAGCATAACATAACACATAACATTTTTGTTATTATTTATAAGTTTTTATAAGTTTTCATAAATTAAATTTTATTTTTGCTAAAATAACCCACAAATGCTTATAAGTACATACTTACATACATATTTACAAATGTCTGACGAATGTCTGCACACACAATTTCAGTATGCCAGCGTTTTTTACGCGTGTGCAAATGTGTATGTATGTATGTATATTCAAATGCGTATTCGAGCAATTCTAAGAATCTCAATTGCGATTGAATTGTCTTTGAATTTTCAGCCGCTACTTTGGTTTTTTGTTTACTATAGGTGCTGTAGCTGTAAAGTTTCGTGTTAGTTATATTGCGTAAGATCGGTGCAGTGGCGCTGTTAGCAGAGACTCTGCGCGTTGTGTCAGAAGTCCGCGGTTCGAATCTCTTGTTTTATTTTTTTTAACAAAGAATTTTTTTTAAAATCGAAATTTATATTGTTATAATATATTTTATATTTTTTAAATTTCTTAAAAATGTTTCGTTTTGTCTTATTAATGCCTATTAAGCTTATATACATATATATGTGAGTGACACACGCATATGAATTTTGCATTTGGCCGCTGCAAATGTCGATTTGGCACGCCCCTAGTGGGCGTAGATTGAGGTGCAGGTTCGAACCCCGCGGAAAACTTTTTCATTTTAATTTAATTTATATTTTTTAATTTACTTAAAAATGTTTCTTTCCTTATTATTAATGCCTATTGAGAATATTTATATATATAGGTGGCATACGCATATGAATTTCGCTATTGGGCGCCTAAAATCCGATTTGCCACGCCCCCAGTGGTCGTAGACCCATAATTTTTGGCCAGTTCTTAGAATGAGCTGAAAACTACGTAACTGTAAAATTTGGACGCTTAGACTCAAAAAATGTGAAAATTACAGGGTATTTTTTGATATGCCACGCTTCCAAAGAGGCGTAACAATTATTTTTGGGTCATCGATAGAGGAGATTATCAGTAACTCAACTATCCAAATTTTAAGCTTCTAGCTCTAAAACTGTAGAAGATATAAACTTTTGCGGTTTGCCACGCCCCCTATGGGCGTAGATATATCCGCCATAGCTTATTGATCTTGGGTCGTCAACCCGAGTATACATACCAAATTTCAAGTCGCTAACATCAATAGTGCTCAAAATATAGAAGAATTTGGAAAATCAATATATATTTAGATCCGATTTGCCACGCCCCCAGTGGGCGGGGATATATAGTTTTTTCTTCGGTCTTTATAGAATCGTAACATTTACTTACGTGCCAAATTTCAGCATTCTAGCTTTACAACTTTAGAAGATACAGTTTTACTCGATTTGCCACGCCCCCAATGGGCGTAGATATATCCGCCATATCTTTTTGATCTTGGGTGATCAACACGAATCTACATTTTATATTTCAGCTCTCTAGCTCTTCATCTAATATGATTTCTGGCATACAGGAAAATGCATTTTCCGATTTGCCACGCCCCTAGTGGGCGTATATGGAAAATTTTTACACTTTATAAATCGGAGACATATACGAGTATATGTTCCAAGTTTCAACTCTCTAGCTTCAATAGCCGCGAAAAATATTGCATTCATACGGACAGACGGACAGACGGACAGACGGACAGACGGACAGACGGACGGACAGCAAGACGGACATTGCACAAAACCAATATATTCATATCACTTCGTGAATGAATATAACAATCAATCTTTAAAATATAGTATCTCAGCTCTCCTTGCTTAAACACATTTCACTTTGTACTCAGTAGAAAGCCAAACTCTGAAGATTGTTTTGTTTGTTGCCATAACACTCACTCACACTCATTTATTGCTTTGAACTAGTTCCGGTCCTTTTTGAGCTAGCTCTTAGAAGTTAGCTTAAGCTTATTAACATCTTTAATCTGTCCATAGATACTAACATATTTTATTATTCTAGTTATGAGAGTATAAGTTATGAGGCTTAAGTGCTTAGTCAGTCTCCCCCTCTCCCGCTTTTAATTTGATTGCTTTATAGGGTATTTCAAGCTTTGCGCTTTCCATTTCTTTTTTTTTGGTAGCTAAAACCAAAACCAAACGCCAAAACCGAAACTGAAACTGAAAACGAACTCGAGGCACAAATCGCCGTCACAAGCAATTTTACGTTATCATGCAGAGCATCTGTCCGCCCGTCCATTCGTCTGTCCATCCGTCCGACCGCCCGCCTGTCCATCAATCCATGCGTCCATCAATGAGTGAGTGCTCACTCAGTGAGCTTTTTATGGTTAGCTTCGCCTGCGCTCATGTCACAAAGATTAGCCAAGTTGTCTGCCAGCAGCAACGTTTTATTTTCCTTCCCTTCTCTTTTTTTTGTTTTTTCTTTTTTTTTTTTTTTTTTTTGGGAGGGTAAAACCTCACCATTTCCCCTAGTTAACCTCACCTCATGTCAATTGACTGATGTGTGTCTGTGTGTGTGTGTGTGTGTTTCACATAGGTAAATAAGTAGCAGAGACTGCGGTAATCAACTTACTAAGCGGGTCACGCGGCGTATGCGCAATGCGTCTCCGTTTGCTGATTTTTGGTTTGTTTGCCGATGGCTTTCACAGATAATGAAGAAGCAGACAGAACGGAATATATATACCATATACTATATATATATATGTGTGTGTATATGTATATGTGTTGCATAGTTTATTGTTGTGTGAAGCAGAAAAATAAAAGAGAATATACAGACACAGCTGATTGACTGACTGATAGACTGAGTGACTGATTGAGGCAACAGCAAACAGAAGGGCAGTGGAAAGAGGCATGCGTGATTATGGCTAGAGCTGGAGTTAGGGTTAGTTACAGTCGTGCACAGAACAATAGCGTCTCATCAGGTTGAACTGATTGATGAGAATTGACAAGGATTGAACGCTTCACTGAGTGAGTGTTGAGTCCTATTTGATGTTGAACAAAAGTAAAGCGAGATAGTGAGATAGAAAGAGAGACAGAAAGACAGAGAGATGTATTTGTTCACAAATAAAAATGATTGATAAGGATTGACATTGATTGAATAGTTGACAGAGTGAGCGTTGGGCTTTATTTGATGTAGAAAGTAGAGCGAGAAAGTGAGAAATGAATTTGCTTCTAAATAGAAATGATTGATGGTGATTGATTGATTGACTCAGTGTAGAGGAAATCAGTGAGAGGCTTTATTGGTGCTAAACAGAACTAGAGCTAGAGATAATCAACTCTTTGCTAATAAGTAGAAATGATTGATGCTGATTGATTGATTGACCAACTGTTTGCAGTGTTACGCCAGAGAGCTGAGTAGATAGGTATTACAAGAGGAGCTGGAGTAAGCTATTTAAGCTCATGCAAACAACTGTTGTGTTAGCAAGTAGAAATGATTGAAAAGCACTGATTGATTGACATCATAGCAGTGAGTCACTTCTGTAATGTTATAGATTTACAAATAATCAGGCATTATTGATGATGATTGATTGATTGGCCAGCTGCTTGAGGAGGCAGAAGCTAAGTCCAACTAGAGCTGAAGAGCCAACAAGGTCTTTGTCTTGCTTTGATTTCATTTCTAAATCTCTGCCAAACATATTGACGACTTCCGCATTGCTCAACACTATTTAAGTGTTGAAAGACACGCACACACACACACACACAGACACTTGCAGCTCTTGCACTTGGCTAGACTTGAACTTTTGATGCGGCTTTTGCTCATTTCTGGTTCCGATTTGATTTGCAGCAACTTCAGCCGCAGCCGCTTACAGCTGAATGACATTCAGCCTTCTTTGATAGCCACACACACACACACACAGACACATGGATCCATTTCATTGATGGATTAATAGCACAAAAATTGCTGTGGAAATGCGTGGGCGTTAACAAAGGCAGGCTGAAAGCCAACAGAACTGAGAGCGAGCACCGAACTCAAGCTTCAGCAATAGCACCAAAAAAAAAAAAAGAAAAAAAAACCCCAAAACTTTTGCTTTCAAATGGGCAAATGGGCATTGTGGTTGTGCGGGGCGTGTCTTATGGCTCTTAGCTGCTATTTCCGCTTATTACACACACACACACACACACACACACTCACACACATACATTCGCGCTTAGCCTTTGGTTCGTGCTTGTGCACTTCATCATTCAACTTACGAGCCAAACGATCAGCCTTTTTGCTGTTGTTGTTTTTGTCGTCATCGTTTGCTGTTGTTGTTGTTGTTGTTGTTGTCGGCTCTTCATCATTTTTATGACGCTCATGTGACAGTCATTTGTATTAATGTGCCACACACACACACACACACACACACACACACATTGACATCATAAAAAAGTAAAGCTCCCGCCCCACTAAATCAAACTTCACACATTTTGTTGAGCTTGCGGGCTTCCGCTGCTGACTACACACAACAAACACACACACACACACACACACACACACACGCACACACACACAGCCTGCCACGCCCACTGCGTGCATTGGCCGCCCACTCTGTTTGCGGTTTATCGATTCAAATTGATTTTGCGTTTCCGCCTTTTGTTGCCTTTTGTTGTTGTCAACGACATCCTTGGCTATGTCTGCGTCTTCACACACATGCACACCCCAACACACACACACACACACACACACACACACACATGCACCTCTTTGGCACACCCTTTCACAATTTTTCTCAATTGTATTACGTTTTGCTCAAAAACCATTCACATTGCAAGTTTTTCCTTTTTTTTCTCTTTTTTTTTTTTGTTAAATGTTTCCCCCAAAGGTTCGCTGACTTCCTCCCTCTCAGCCCCCTCTACAGCTGCGCCCCTGCCCAGCCCAGTCAGCCCTTTGACATACACACATATATATGTATATGTATGTCTTCGGATACGTATACACAAAGAGCTGTCACAGCATTTGCCTTCAAGTATCGCCTTTGCAGTCGTCGATTTATTTCTCTTTCGTGTATTAAGCAACAGCAACACCCTCAAACACAAACACACACACATACATACATCAATTTACCTTACACACACACATATACAGTCTGAGTAGCGTATCATATGTACATCTAATAATATGCTATAAATCGAACTTCAATTGCATTTAATACTTTGGCAAATAAAACTTTTTCTCCTTCTTGGCTTTGCAGCTAAGTTTGAGCCTTGATTTGAAGTTAGCTGTTAGCTTTCGTTATCCTTAGACGATTATCCTTAGACGGCGTCTAAAAGCTAGATATATGATTGATCTAAGAGATGATAATAGAGATTTGTCTACATCATAAGATGATCTAATCTAATACCAAATATCTATAGATATTCATATATAGTATTTTTTGTATTTCTTTCTTCTTTCCCTTCCATAAACAAACATCTTAGATCTAGTCCATATTAAGCTGAGATTGAGACCGAGAGTCTTGGCTAGAGATGTTTTTACATAAGAGAAGGGAGATACCTCTCCAGCTTCCTTCTTAAACAAGGTACATTCCCCTCCAGCATTCTCTCTTTCGCTTTACTCTTTCTCAGTTATGGTCATATATGGTCATATATATAGTATTATTGGTATCTATAATAGCCCCGCCGTTCTCAACTTCCATAAGCTTCACATATATCCCTAAAAAAAAGTTTCCCTTATCTATTATCACCTACATTTCGCTCGGTGCATTCAGCACAGCCTAGTTCGCTACATTGAGTCAGGATGTGAATATAAATAAGGAAGTGTGCACTAGGCGAGCGTATCCGACTAGAAGATACCCTAAATATCGTGCTCAGCACCAATTGTATAAATGCTAATATTTCGAAAATTTGTCAAGATTTTGAGTTTGTTATCAATTCGATTGGTTATTTGAATCAAACTTAATCTGTGTACAGGAACCAAGTTTAAGATTTCAAGTACTTAGCTCTTATACGAACTAATTGCTCTTATATTCCTATAAGAATATGTTCAGTGATTCAAATATGCAATACCTCTATTGCTTGTATACTCTTATACACTTATATACGTATACGTATACGTATTAAATATACACTTTTGTACTCTTATATTATATTCTTATATATATTAATATGCTTATACTTTTTCTCACATATTATAATCCATATCTATTTTACTGTCATACCCATATTTGCACATTCTTATATTAACACTCCTTCAGTCTCGTACTTCTTAACTTGTGTACTCTTATACCTCCACACTTATATACTCGTATATTCATATGCTCCTTAACTTCAATAATCGAATATATTTCTTCATTCCCACGTATACTTGTGAACTCTTGTAGTCTCATACCTTTCACTATTCACTCTTATATAAGTATATATTATAATATACTCTTATAAACATATGCTGCTTAACTTTAATAATCGAACATAATTCTTCCTTCCCACTTTGACTTGTGCATTCTTGTAGTCTCATACCTTTCACACTTATACCCGTATATTATCAACTCTTATACTCAATTTTACATATGCCTTAACGCTTATACTTTACTTACACTTATACTCTAAGACTCTTCTACGTTCACACATTAGGCAATGGCCACATTAAGCCTCCTGTTAATCCTGCCTCCTGCTCCATACAAATCAATATGCCCGGTTTCAGCCCCATATCAATGACTTCACAGGGTATTCTCAACAACAACAAACCTCGACAGGAATCGGCAAATGGCTGAGGTAGAAAAAAACAGGAGAGCAGGCCTCAACTTCTACCTCTAGCACATACATTGCGAATGGTTATTTATAAACATTAAATATATACAGACATACACCCATACATGCATATATATGTGTATATCTTTACTGTATATATAATAATATTTATGTGTTGATCGCATGAAATGCGCGCTGTATAAATTTAGCCCGACTTTTATTCGACAATATTTTCCTTTCTTTCTTTCTCACTTTTTTCTCATTTTTTTTTTTTGCCAATTTTTTTTTTTTTTTTTTTTTTGTATTTATTTCAGTTGTTGTTGTGCCACGGGAATTTTGATGGGCTCATTCGCTCACTGCTTCTTCTTCTTCTTGTTCTTTGTTTAAGCCTGGCCAGCAGGCGGCAAGGCGGCCAGGCGAGGGAGGAGCGCGGCTTTTGCTGCGTTTATTATTAACTGTCGCAATGTTTTTTCTTGCTTTTTTTTTTGTTTTTTTTTTTTGGAGGGACGATAATAAAAAGCGAAACGGCACGGGAAGGGGGCATGGCAGTTGGGGGGGGCGGGGCAAGTGCGAAAAGAGGAAAAAAACATCATATATATAAATAAAATACATAAAAAAAGTGAAATAAAAATTGACAGGAAATACGCGTGAAGTGAATAAAGTGAATGAAATGAATGTATTCGTTATTCACATTCGCATTTATTGATATGTGTGTGTGCGCATGTGTGTGTGTTTGTGTGTGTGTGTTTGTGTGTGAACTATTAACTGTAGCACAAGGCGTCGTCTGCCAGCTGGCGGCTGCATTATTGTCGCCCCGTGGTCGAAAGCCTTTGCCCTCGCACAGTGGAATGAATCGAAGAAAATTGCAGTCCTAGTTTTGAATGAGTCCATTGTAAGCTGCAGAGATTTGTATCTGCTTCAAGTATTAAGTAATGCTTTTCCTGCTTTGCTATGCAATTTTAGCCAAAAGGGAAGCATAAGTGTCTAGCTCTGACTGTTTAGGCTACATCATTCAATCACTCCGTCAATCAGTTTACTTGCAGTTCATCAGTCATTAATAACCTATTCAATTAGTCAGACTAAGTCAGTCTCGCTAATCAGTCCATAGTTAAAACGGTTTAATATCAATCAATCGGTCAGTCAGTCAATCAAACAATCAATCAATCAGTATGGTATTCATCAATCAGTCTATCAGTCTAGTATAAATTAATCAATTAGTCAGTCAGGCAAACGGTCAATAAATAAATCTATCAATTAGTCAATCAGTCAGTCATTGAGTCGACCGTTAGATCAATCAATCAATCAGTCAATCAGACAGATATCAACCAATCAGTCTGCCAGTGAATCAGAAAAACAATTCAATTAGGTAATCATTGAGTCATTTGCTGTCAAACAATCAATCAGTAAATCAGTCATTAGCTCACTCAGTCAGTCAGTCCGTCAATCAGACAGGTACCAATCAAGCAGTCAGCATGTGAATCAGCCAAGCATTCAGTTTTTCGATCAGTCAATCGTTTCATCAATCATCGATCAATCAATCAGTCATCAGTCAATCAAGCAACCAATCAATAATTAGCTGGCTCAGTCAGTTAGTCAATTAATTTTTTGCAGTTTCTATTCTATGATTGATGCTGCATTCATTTGAGCAAAACGAAATCCTTTCAAGTTTCAGCTTTTGGTCCCACTGTGACGGGTCTTTGTCGTTGCGGTTTATGTGGTTGCGCCTTGCCGCAGAAATCGCGCGCCCGGACGCGTGCCACCAACTGAGTGCACCACACAAAATACAGAATAAAAAAAAAGAAAAAAGAAAACAAACCCGAGGATCATAATAAAGACATTAACACCAGAGGCAAAAGCTAAAGCTAAAGCAAAAACAAAGCAGAAATTAGACGAGGAGAAATCTATTAAAGCTATATTGGATTTCATTTATGGCGGAGCCCTAAAGCAAAAACACATTACTGAAAATACTGAGCATGAGTCAAGTACAGTGGGCGCTCGCATGTGTGAACATATTACTTATAAATTGATGTTGAATTTTCAATGATGTTTCTTTCTCTTTCTCTCTCTTCATTTTTCCATTGTATAAAAGCAAATGAATCGGCAAACTCTTAGCATCGTTAGTCGTAGGGGTTCTGAACCATTTGGTGAGCCGGTTCAGTTCTGAACTTTGAGCTGCAGTTCACTTCATTGCTAAAGTTTGGTATGCATATGTGAAATATGTCGAAAGAAACATCTTTCAAATTAAGAGATTCCCCAGCGAACCAGTTCATTTCTCAGGCTTAAATAGCCTTAGGGTTTCTAGGGTAAAAACATCTACAAATAGATATCATACGAAACCTTTTTTCGAACTGGTTCAGCATTAAGATATCAATTGAAAAAAGCTTTTTTCCAAGTTGATTGAAAGACTAAGGAACAGTTCAACATAATATGATCAATAGGAAATCACTTTTGAACCAGTTCAGTTGTGAGCCTTCAACTGCAATGCATTTCATTGCTGAATCTCAGGAAGCAGAAATAAAAATATCCTAATAAGCAAATTAAATTAAATTATTTCAAATTAAAAGATTTCCCAATGAACCACTTGTCGAAGTTCTCAGTTCTCAGTTCTCAATAATATATATAAATACCCTCTGGGGTTTCAATTGCAAAAACTTATAAATAAACTCGTTTTTCGATTGTCAATTGATTTACCATTTGTTCAGCCTATTTAGTAGTACGACATCAGTTGAAATCTTTCCATTTACCTCACACTCTAAACTAGATATTCCACTGAGAGAAATACATTAAAGAACTTTTAAATTTTGCCCAGGCGAATTGTAGTGTTAGTCGAACTGGTTCAGACGCAATTACTTATATTAAGGATGAATATTAAAATGCAAAGAGAATTAAATATGCTAAGCCCAAAGGCAGCTGCTTAATTAAGCTTGACTCCTGTCAAACAGACTGCCCATGCTGGGGGTTGGGTGGGGTTGAGCTGGGTTGCCTGCGAATAGGGCTTTGGGGCATGCAGCCAATTGTGGCATGAGCCAACGATTTGACTGCCAATTAAACTCACTTGCGCGCGAGCATATAAAAAGCCATGACAAAGTGCGCTCAAGAATTTGCGAAGGGCGAGGGTGACACCTAAGGGACGGCGGACGGCGGACAGCGGGCGGAGGGCGTGCCAAGGTAGGGTTTGTGGTGGGGTGGGGGGCTGGTCCTATTGCCTGACAGCTGTCAATCAACAGGCACCGAGTCTAGACGAGCCGTTTAATGATATACATATGCACAGAGAGTCAGCCAGGCAGCGGCTGGAATTGTTCCTTCAAGCAGGAGGGGGTGGGGGGCCACCAAGCCCCCACAAGCCTACAGGCCCACTTCAAGCAGACGCTGCGAGGCACGTCTCAAAGGCAGCCGCAAAAGCAAAAGCATTGACAAAAGCGAAAGTGCAAAGAAAACAAAACACACACATGCTTAAATTAAATGCAAAATACATTTTAAAAAAAGTGTACATGTATGTGTGTGTGTGTGTGTATAAAATAAATAAATGAATGCCAAAAGCAAATCATAAAAAAGACAAGACAAAAAGCTGAAGCTGAAGCTAAGCAAGGCGTGTGGGCAGAGCAGAGACTAGGAGCGCATCTGGAGCATAATGAAGCAGCATTCAATTTAAGATTAAGAATGGGAGTGGCACTGAGAGGGCGAAAAAGACACAGAGAGAGGGAGGGAGAGAGAGAAGGTAGGGGCTAGGGGGCTAGAGGGCTAGCCAGCATGGCTACGGGAGCAGACAGACAGACTGTAGCTGGAGCAAAGGCACTTGAACGCAATCAACGCAGAACAATCACGTATCTATGAGAAAAAGAGTGTGTAAGGGTGTGTGCATGTGTGTGTGTGTATGCATAGGTGTGTGTGTGTGTGTGTGTGTGTGTGTATGCCTATGTCTGTGTTATTGTAGCTAAATTAAACGCATGCCATAATAATGCGATTCTTCTTCATTTCAAAAGGCAACGCAACATATGCCCAACAAATCAAAAGGTAAGCAAAAAATGGAGCTTGCACGACTAGCAGATGCCGCTTAAAAAGTGAAGTAGGAAAAGCCAAAACTAGGAAATAACCAAAAGGTAATCAAAAGTAAGCCAAACTTGTTGTAGAAGACAAATATATATTGAGCTTTTATCAACCCAGTGATAAATAAATGAAATGGGATTAGGAAGTCGGTTTTATACTCATTCAAGCAAGTGAATTGAGTATATTCGTTTTGTGCAATGACCATCCATATTTTTATTTTATTTGAAGACATTAAAGTATATTTAGCCTATGCATGTACACTATTCCTAATCCATTGAAGCTACAGAATTGAAATTTGGAACACATACTAGTTGTATGCCCGCGAATTAAAAAAATAGCTAGATTTTTCCGATCCGCCCACAAGAGGCTTGGCAAATCGGTAAGCGCATTTTTCGGTATCTCTAAAATCCTGGTAATTGAACTGCTAGAGATTTAGAATTTGGAATGTATACTCGAGTTGACCATCCAAGTTCTTCTAGAGCTTTACAGCTAGAAAATCAAAATTCAACGACTAAATTACTATTGATTTGCACAAAAATAAAATATATGTATATACCAATTGTGGGCGTGGTAAATCGGAAAATGGAGTTGGCAGCATTTGGGTTGTGAATGAGTATTGTGCAGTCGGTAGCGCCCGACAGCAACGTTCTTACTTGTTTTACTATATTTGATCAAATGTGAACTAATATTCTCGTCCATATGAAACTCATCCACTTCATCCTGCAAGTACAGGGTATATGTTGGATGACGGGTGAATGAAGTTGACTCCGACACCTCGCACAGGCCAAAGCTGACAGCCACAAGAGGCAAACGCGTCACCAAAGCCAGCAGCTGCACAGCTGAGAGCAGCAGATGGGAGATGGAAGATGGGAGCTGGAGGATCGCAGGGAAGATGAAAGAGGAGAGATTGAATATGGAGGATGGAAATGGAAAATGGAATCTGGAATCTGGAAATGGGAGCTGAATTTGAAGATGGAAATTAAAAAGGGAAGCCAGAGATTTTGAGAGATGGAAGATGACGGCAGCAGATGGAAACTGGAAGTGAGAGATTTGGAGTCTGAAAACAACAGAGGAAAAATGAAATCTAGATGCAGGAATTGAAATATCGAAGTGAGAACTCGGAGACGGAAGCTGACGCTTTTCTTAATTTTCTGCGCAAAAATAAATCGCATTTTCTGTCTTTTGTTCTGCTTCTTCTTCCTTTGTTTTTATACTCCCAATTCCAGAGGCAAGCAAAACAAAAAAATGTTTGTGTGACAGCAGAAAGAAATGAAATTTGTAATACACCTAACTCAAGGGGTACACTTAATAACGTGAGAGAGTTTGTAACCAAAGCAAAGTTGGAAATGTTTAGGGAACCCGCTTAACAGAAGCAATTGCTGTTAGATCAATTAACATGAGTTATGATAACAGTTGCAGCTAACAGTAACAGTAACAGCTTAACAGTTGCAATAGTTACTGTAATTACCATAACATAGGAGCGATGTTAAGGTAAAGCAACTGAAGAGAGTCGATGAACGTTAACAGCTTTAATGGGACACAGAAGCTTTGCTATGCCAAATGTTATTAACAGAACAAAGTTACATGCATTTAACATAGCAGCAATGTAAGCATTTGCTAACAGATTGTTAAACCTCTTCAGTACTTCAGAGAGGCAGCAATTTAACAGAGTCGATGCATGTTAACAGCTTTAATGGGACATAAATGTTGTTAACAGAACAAAGTTACATGCATTTAACATAGCAGCAATGTAAGCATTTGCTAACAGATTGTTAAACCTCTTCAGTACTTCAGAGAGGCAGCAATTTAACAGAGTCGATGCATGTTAACAGCTTTAATGGGACATAAATGTTGTTAACAGAACAAAGTTACATGCATTTAACATAGCAGCAATGTAAGCATTTGCTAACAGATTGTTAAACCTCTTCAGTACTTCAGAGAGGCAGCAATTTAACAGAGTCGATGCATGTTAACAGCTTTAATGGGACATAAATGTTGTTAACATGCACTTAACATATCAACAATGTAAACATTCGTTAACAGATTGTTAAGCCTCCTCAATTAGCTTTCAGTCTCTGTTAGGGTATTTTAGCGACATCAAGACGCATTTAGCTATGCTCTTTAGCACCGACAGTGAAAATTGGCATGTGTGAGACGTAAAAGCACAGAGCAAAGGCAGAGAATTAGAATTGGGGTGGGCAAGCGCTGATATTTTTTTTTTGCTTGGCTGAACATGAAAACCAGAGTTGAGGCTGATGCGAAGCGAAGGCGTTGACAACAAAACCAAAGGCAAATGCCAAATGCGTATTAGGCTTAAAATACGCAACCATAAAGCCAGCAAGCTAATCAGCTTAAAAACCCATGTGAACCCTATATGGATAAGACTTTAACAGTTATAAGACATTATATATATTTAAAATATATGTATGTATATATATCTAATTTTCGATACATATGTTGGGGTAAACTAATTCATTGAGCTTTTGTTGACTTTATCAATTGAACACTTTGAAATGAAACAAATTCTTATCAGGAATGAACAAACATATATACATACATATGTTGTCGTAGGTCTATTTCTGATATAACTGTATACACTTTAGAACTTGTTAAAGTCGTATACATCAGCGAGCTACTTTTGAGACTATGAACTAAAATATTGATATCGATTTTTATAGATAAACAGAGGAACTAAACAATATAATTGTGAGATAACTAATTTAAGCTATGAACTAGTTCAAAGTTGTGACATTAGGTGAATTGTAAACTATAATCGAAACAATGATAGTACAAGGAAATGACTAAGAGACGATTAAAAATTAAAGGTTCGAGGTTCGAAAAACGAACTCGAAGCATAAAATGTTATAGAAGCTAAGAGCTATAGCTGTAACAGAAAGAAAGAAAACTGCAATAGTTCATTTTTTAGTTCACATTAACAACTCACAAAAATGAGTTTGTTCATTTGAAAAAGTCTTATGATCCACTGAAGAAAAACAAATATTTTATATAACTAAATTAAAAAGTAAATCAAAATTGAAAATTTGTTCGTCTAGAACAAATTGAAAGTTAAATAGTAGAGGGAATACCACTGCTAAAAACTAAACGAAATTAAATAAAAAGAGACCCAAGGAATATACCTTAATAAATGTAGAAATGGAAGGGGAAGCGCTTTAGCATGCAATGCTTGAAGTGTTCCAGGCAAAGCAATATGAAGTTATGAAATGAAAATTTCTGCGCACTTTCATTAAGGGTATGCCCAAACTCTAACATTCCGCTCCTCTCCTCATCCCCCCTCTTGTCCTTTTTTTTTCCTTGGGTATATTTATATTATGAATTTCAGCTGCTTAAGCGAAGCACTGGGTGAGCTCTTTTTTTATGACATTTGAAATTAGTTTTTCATTTAAATGATGTGCGCGGGTCCCAAAAATGTTAAACCTTTTCCAGACTCTCCCACACTCACTCTCTCTCTCTCTCTCTATCTCTCTCTGTCTGTATATCTGTAAATGTAACTTATTTATTATTTTTTTCACGCCCAGCAAATTAAGTCAATAAAATGCCAAAAGAAATTTATGCACTGAAAGTGTTAAAAAGCAAAGCAACAAATGCCACAGGCAGCTGGACAGACAGAGATAGAGTGAGAGAGAGAGAGAGAGAGAGAGAGAGAGAGAGAGCGAGCGAGACTGTGGGGGAGGCAAGTCCTAATTTCCGCAGCTTTTGGCTGTCATTTAATTTGATTGTTATTTCCTCTAGACGCGGCTCCAAAACAAAAGAAATGCCCAAATGTTTTTGGCCTGCATACAAATTTCTCGCATTAGCCGGGCATCCAAAATCGAATTTTTGGCTGGGCTTTGTATTATAGTAACCCCGCTCGCACCCTCTCCCTCTCCCCCTCTCTCTCCCTCTCTCTCTCTCTCTCTCTTCCTCTCTCAGTCTCTGTCTCTGCAAATGGGCAACATATTGAGCCAGCTTCATTCATTGCCAGCTCATTCTATTCGTTTCGATTGTGGACGCATCTGAAAATTTCATTCATTTTCAATTGTCTGGCCTAGGGGAGGGCAGCTGTAAAAGCAACCCCCCTAGAATACACACATATATATATGTATATATAGAATAATGAACCTTGCAACCACCTACACAAACCACCCAACCACCAACTGAAGTCAGAGCACTGCAATTGAGCATTGGCGACTGCACCATACTCGCTCATAGCTAAACTGTGGAGCATCGATCGAAGATCGACCAATAGGTAAGATCTATAAGATCTAAATTCGGACTATATATATCATATATAATATTGTAATTGATATATATACCATATATCGGAGCTACACATACGACTAATATACTCTCGTTGCTCCTTCGTGAGCAGGCATTAACCTCCACTGCATCGCTTCAATCAAACTTTCTCAAATTTCTTTTCTCGCTGCTCTCTTAAGATTTCGCATCCAATCAATCGAACCAAATCGAAAATGGTTCCGAAACTGGTTCAGGGTTGTTTTTTCTTCTCGTTCTCTGTCTTGGCTCGACTGACAGAGCGAAGTTCGATTGATTCTAAGTTCAGGGTACTTTAAAGTGCACTCATGACTGATCGATGTTATAAGAATTGCTAGATTGATTTAAACTGATTGAATGATTGATAGACTGACTGATGCACACTACAACTGATTGAGTTACTTATTGATTGAGTTCTTTGATTGATTGAGAGACTATCGGAATGAATGATTGATATTAGCTGAATGACTGATTGAATAAAAGACTTATGGACTGTATAAACTATCGGCTGACGGACTGATTGACAACGTGATAGATTGATTGATTGCTCGATATCGCTAGATTGATTAATATACTGAATAATTGATTGTTTGATCGATATCGATTGTTTCATTAATTTACTGAATAAGTAATTGCTTGATTGACTGATTGAGAGACTGGCTAATGAATGTGTGAATATGAGAGAGTGATTGAAAAGCTGAATAACAGACTGCTTGATAGACCGACCAACTGATTGATTGGCTGCCTTACTAACAGACCAAAGAGCTGAACATAAGCTTGATTGAGTACCACATTGATTGACTGATTGATGAATATTGCTTGATTGCTTCATTAATTAATTATATCATTAGTTTGCCTTTCTGATTGATCGAAAAGAAACTTTCTCAATTGAACGGTCCCAAAGAACAACTGGATGAATCAATGATTGATTCACAGAGTCTTCTTATACAGTAAGTCCACATTCCAGATATAACCATTTATAGTCTCTTTGGCACTCGTGCCAGTGTCGTCAAGCCAATCGAGCGCGTTTACCAACACTACACGACAAGAGAAGCAGGCACATAGCTTGCACTGCTATCAGCTAATCTCGAGTACAAATTGCGTCGACTGTTTTTTTGTTCTTTGAAGAACTTATTGGCAGCTGCTTTCTGTTTTCTCTGCTGCTTCAAGTTCTGCTTCAACTTCTTCGTCTGTTTGTGCTGCTTCTTGATAATGCAACAGACGCTGAGGGTTAACTCCGATATGAAAGGGCGGTTGGCACATATATATATATATATATAAATATATAAATATATTTTATTTTGGGGTGGTGTTTACTAATGGTGCATACGGAATTTTCATAGCTGCTGGTGGCGGTGGCGGTGGCGGTGGTGGCTGTGGTGCAGTTGGTGGTAGATCTGGCGGTGGTGGTTGTACGCCACTAACTATGTCATCTGCTGCTACAACTAAGCGCATGAATATCTTACAGAAACAGAAGCTGAAGTTGAAATGTTCTTTGCTATCAAGGAGAGCTAAGAAAATGCTGCAACTGCGCACAAAGTGAAAATAGTATATTGGTTTGCTTTAATATTTATCTTGCTGTTCACATAGAGTTGATATAACTTTAAATTTGGAATCTATATATGTGTATTATATAGATAAACTGTTTGATATGAGCTTAAGCTATGACATGATCTTAAGCTAAAGCGTTAAGAGTAAATTTCCATGAACAAATTTTTTATAAAGATATCTTTCAATTATATCATTATAGATATAAATTGAATGATTTTTATAGTAAACTGACTTATAAGAATCATTGAAGTTTTGTCTAGAATATAATTGAATGTATAAGGGTATAAAATTTATACTTCAATATACCCCAGTCTATCCTTATCAGATATCAATACTACAACTATAAAAACTTTCTATGATTTCCAAATATCTGAAAGCTTATCACAATAATAAAGTTTTCCTCAATTTAGAAACTACGTGAAGAATTCTTATAGTAACTGACTTTAAAGTTATTATAAGAATCATTGAAATTCTGTCTAGAAGGCAATTAAATAAATGTATAATAATATAAGATTTATGCTTCAGTATGCCTTCCTATGCTTCCCAAATATCTTATAGCTCATCAGTATAATAAAGTTTTTTTCTCATTTCTCAATCAATTGCTTATTTTCTTTATAAATTGTAAACTTTATGCAGAAAAGTTTTTAGTTGAAACCGCTTTTCCTTATCTCATTGCTTAAAGATATCCTGAAGGATAGCTCAAGTCTTCAGACCTCAAACTCTCACTCAAACGCTGTGGCTCTGGTCCCAACAATAAGCTGCACACACACACACACACATCCATACACTCACACACACACACAGAGATATTCTGTCGCTTTTGTTTGGCTCTGTTTCTTTTTCTTTTTTTTTTTTTTTGGGGTTTCCTTCCTTTAATTTTTAGCACATTTGTCTTAGATTTCCGAGTCAATTACATTTGATATGTGTGTGCCGCCACTCTCTCTCTCTCCCTCTCTATCTCTCTCTATCTCTCTCTGTTTGTCTGTCTGTCTCACTCTAACACTTTAATAAATTTTGTAATTTTTCTTTCTGCAGCTCAAACGAAAAGTTGCTCAATTGCTGCTTAGTCAGCTGCGTTGCCCGCGGCACTGCCATCAAAAGACGCAGCTTAAGACCTGACACCACATTCAAGGCCCCCCCCCCCACCCTTTGCATACCCTGTCCCTCCTCCATCCCTCTGCCCTAATACCAACACCTAATATACCCTACACACACATATATATGTATACTTACCATTCTCCCACTCTGTCGGCTTGAAAATTGAGCATATTTCTTTAAGAGGCCCTTTGGCGTTCTACTTCGTTTTCTCTTCTTCTTCTTCTTGATTTATTTTTTTTTTTTTTGACTGTGGGAAATCTCTTGAGCTGCTGTGCCTCTGCTTGCTGGGTGGTTTCTGTGGGCGTGGCAAGCGAAAGTTTGTTGTTTTTTTTTTTCGGCTGCTCATTTGAAATATTCGCTGTGGCATCTAGCAAAACCAACTTGGCAGCCGAGGCACGTAATTCAAATTTAAAAATGTTTACATGCCTTGCATGGCAGCACATACCCTGTACTGGCCGCCCACTGCCACGCCTCCTTGGGCAATCATCAGCAAAGAGATACATATACATACATATATGAATGATATCAACACATGCAGACGTATGTCAACTGCAACAATTTCCACTTGATACTTGCCTCTGTGACATTTCCTTTCAAGACTCGCAAACCTCTCGTCAGACCGAGCGAGAGGGGCAGAGAGAGAGCGGGAGTGAGAGAGAGAGAGGGAGAAGGTAGATAGAGCTTGTGCTTGTCGTTCTTACCTGGAAAATAAATTTGTAGAGAGAGAAAATAGTAGACAGAATAATTAGTAAATGAATTGCTTTTGATTGCCAAAAAACTTGGCACACAGAATTTTAGATACGATTCCTAGAAATGAGAAAAGTTCAAAGTTGAACGCAAGCACGACTAACAACACTACCCTGTATAGATAATTTGTGAGAATAGTTGGGATTGTGATTTGCATGGACTATGTGTGATATTTTGCAGAAGCAGGCATAGTACATCTAGCTTAAAGCGCTATTAATTACCGGGTTCAATGGGGTTTACCTATAAATAACTACTACTACTAACTTCTTTACTTCAACTATCAGCCTCACATTGAATATCTTTAAGCTAACCCATATAGGTCCTGAGTTCAATAGGTTGGGTAGGTCTGACTCTCCCTGAGACTGTGCCAAATGAAGTAGAGGCCAGCTTAAGTGCAGTATATAGTTAAGTCAAAGATATATATACAGTATTATTATCTATATACATTATTATTATAGCAATACCAATCTCATTTCATTCGTGCGAAATTCGTAGTTTTTTAATTTTTAATAAAGTTTAAGTTTTAAGTCTGACGAGTTTGATTTATGAGCCCTGCTTTGACTTCTTAACTTCGTTAACTTCTTTCCAGTCTGAATAGATAATCTATCATAATCTATATATTCAGCCTAAGAATGGAGAAGAAGCCATGCATAGCTCATTTCATAAAACTAAATAGTTTCATGAGTTCTTTTCACTTATTGAAGCTGGCCTGATATATCCTTAGCCATAACAGCCATAGGGTATATGAAAGGACTCGAAACTCAATCAAGAGTCAATGAGAAACTTAAAGAGTCACAGTACTCAGACTCGAACTCGAATTCGAATTCCAGTTGCAATCAATTTTAAGCAAATGAATGAAGGAAATATATGGATACACATAGGTAAATAGAAACATACGTCTATATATATAGATACAGTAAACCAGGTTCTATAGCAAAGCCACGAAACTAGACCCGGAAGTTATTTTCCACCAACTCCATTCAAAAGTGTGAAAGTTCGAATAGGTTCCCCTAGGGAAATAAGAAACTAAGATCTGGATAATATTTCACTTTAGTTTGTTTTCGAGAAAGTTTTGATGGAAAGTGAAAAGTTAGAATAGGGTTGTCCAACGTATTCCACTGGGAAATAAGTTGAAGTCTTTGGCTGAGCTAAAGTCAAAGCTTTTAAGGTTGCGTCCTAATTAAGTCTTAAATTATATTTGTTTCTTTTTTTCAGTTTTTTGTTTTTTGTAGAGCTCTTAACTTAAAACGAAGGAAAACGCAAAGCAAAGGTGGATAGCGTACAAATTGGGACCGAGGAGAGCACAGAGAGATGAGCGTAATTAGTGCAGAGCTTTTGGCCTGGAGTCATAATCTGATACCCAACTCCATTTTGCCTTAAAGCCCTCCGAGCGTTGTGGATATGTATATATAGTAGTTTGAAATTTTATCTCGTGTGAGTATGAAATGTATCCCTAAAAGGTGGCAGTAGCCACAACATAGTGAGAAAGGAACAGCAGTAGACGGGCATATAATGAGAGTGAGAGCCCCACACATGTGGTCCCTTTGAAGAGAGGGCGCTCTGTGTGTTATTCTAAAAATATTTCAAGCTTAGAATAATATTTAAGTATATCTTATGTTCCATGAGAGCTAAGTGTTAAGTACAGCTCTTGCTAAAACTTTTTATATAGCATAAGTTAGACAGAATACTAAATGTCATATAACACGCTAGCCGAACTCGGACACCTGTATAGATATACTGATGGAACTTGATACGGCCTGGGCATTTAGCTTCAGTAAGAAAGTGTTCCAAAATGAGCTGAGTGGACACACTACATCATATAGCTACCTGTGTGAACTCAGCTTCTACTAAAGCTACATAAATGAAACTTGGTACAGATGCTACCCTTAGTTCATATAAGAACTTCTTTGAAAATTAATTAAATCGGAACACTATAGACACACTATATCATATAGCTACCTGTGTGAACTCAGCTTTCACTAACGCTACATAAATGAAACTTGGTACAGATGCTACCCTTAGCTCATAAAAGAACATGTTTGAACATTAATTAAATCGGAACACTATAATGAATAACTGTCTATATGAACTCAACTCTCAGTGCAATTTTCATGATGAAATTCGGTACAGTTGATGCTTTGCTCATTAAATGAATGAATATTTAGTTATCACTCCAATCAAACTACTCTATCATGAAGCTGCCCAAGCGAGCTCAGCCTTAAGGAACACTTTCTACATCAAAGTTGTACAGCGCCATATTTAAACTCAAGTTTGAACATTAATGAAAATCAATCGAATCTGTAACACATAGCTGCCATAGTACATATTACTCTATCTCTTGAGGGTAGATTTGAGTTGTGTGGATGCCTTGCAGAAATTTGCCAATTCCATCACGTTTCTTGGTCTATTAAACTCAGCACAAACAGTTTTTGGTCTACTTGAAACTTAACTAAGCAGAGCTCCTGCTACAGCTTGAGCAAAAGTAACTCAAATTGGAATGCAAAATGCGAAATGAAAATGTGGCAACAAGAATTGTAAGCAGATGTTTTCGCTCACAACATTTACTTATAAAAGTATCTCAAAAATGTGCAACAACAATAACAACAACAACAACAAACAGCTGGCCATAAAATGTGGCATGATGTAGTCTATAGCAGGCTGTCAGGCAGCTTGAAAGGGAGGCAACAGTTCATGGCACGCTTGGTTGGCTTCCAGCCAGGAGACGACACTCAGAAACCGAAACCGAGACCGAGACCGAGACCGAAACCTCTCTCGCTCTCTATCACCCTCCACGGCCAGCTCCCTGGCCTCGCCGGTGCCTGAGGCTCAGGTAGCTGCAAAGGTCACAAACACCAGGTAGGTCAGTCAGTCGTTGCCGCTGCCGCTGCCGCTGCCGCAGTCTCTGCTTCAGCTTCGAGGCTCAACGTCTGTCCAATGGCTGCCGGCAAATCAAACATTTTTTGTTTGGCCTGACTACGATCCCAAGCACATACAAATATATATATATATATATATCTACCTATTGCTCTCTCTCTCTCTCTCCCTCTCACACACACTCTTTCGACATGTTTTTGTTTCATTTTCACTTTTTTTCAAGTGCAGGCCCAAATAACTGCAAGAGTTTGTTTTCAGGTTTTTTATTTGACTTCTTCTTCTTGTTTACTTGGGTGTTTTTTTTCATATTTGATAAGCACATGTTCCACATTTTGTGGCAAGTGCGATAATTCCGATATTTCGATTCGTAACGCGGACTCAGAAACAACAACAAAATTCTTCTATCGCTGGCTGCGATCGAGCAGCAAAGGCATCTGGAACATCTATCATGTGGCTGGCATATGGTTGATGTCGACAGAAAGCGAACATGAAGAGAGGGAAGAAGAGGAGAGGGGGAGAGAGCTTGTGGGAGGGCAAGCAAGTGAGAGAGAGATAGAGAGGGAAGAAGAGAGTTATGCGACTTATGCTTATGATCATGATTGTTTAGTTACATGAGAGAGAGAGAATTTGAGAGAGAGAGAGAAATGGAGAGAGTATGAAAGAGAGTATTAAGAGTGGGAGAAGAGATAGATAAAGTTATAGAGTGAAGATGGAAAATGTTATGGAGCAACTTTCCCTGCCTTTCTCCCTATCCCTCTTCCTCTATCTATTTATGCCAATTAAAGCGCAACCCTTTCTTTCTATAATCTATATTTTATATTAGTTTTCTTCATGTTTCGCCCTTCGTTTGCCATGTCTTCTTAATTGTTTTTAAAGCCTTCAGTCATAAGCCCAGGACAAAAAGTCTTTAAGCGTAACAGAAGCCAAAAGAGGCACAGAGAGTGGGAGGGCAGAGCAAGGTGTAGTTAGTTATGTGAAGGCTAACTGGCTCAGCTCCATTCAACATACTTATTAAAAATGGACAATTGGGGCATATTAGTTGAGTTAAAGTGTATGTAACAGACACAAGCAAGCGTAGATGGTTGCATAAAGCACAGATTTTTTTTTAATAGTATATAGTATATAATAGAGTAAGAGTAAATGAGGAATATATGAGGGCAGGAGCATTAGGGTAGTAGAGTATAAGAGTAAAGGTGTATATGAATATAAGAGTAGTGGAGTATAAGAGTAAAGGTGTATATGAATATAAGAGTAGTGGAGTATAAGAGTAAAGGTGTATATGAATATAAGAGTAGAGAGGTATAGGAATAGTGAAGTATAAGAGTACAGGCGTATAATACTAGCGGGTATAGGTACTAGAGTACTAGAGTATAAAACTAGTGAGTACAGGACTATAAGAGTAGTGGAGTATAGGAGTAGTGAAGTATAAGAGTAAAGAGTACAGGAGTATAGGAGTATAAGACTAGGGGGTACAGAGGAGTACTAGTACTATAAAACTAGTGAGTACAGGACTATAAGCGTAGTGGAGTATAAGAGTAAAGGATTGTTAGAATATAAGAGTATTGGAGCATAAGTGTATAAGACTAGTGGAGTATAAGAGTAAATCAATTAGTAACTAACTAGAACGAGAGCTATATATTTAATTAAATGTGTTTAGCTTGTGTTTTATCTAATACCTATTTCTACTTTCAATAACAACTTTTTTGACTTGCTTTCAGAGCTAAAGACATCAATAGTTGATCTAGCCCCATCGAGTATCCCTTTCACACTCATCCTGGGCTACAGGCTATCGCCTGGTCGAGCACTGCCGCCTGGAGCACTTTTACTTGTTGTTCTTCCTCTTTTTTAGCCCTGATACCTTTTTCTTTGGTTTTGTTTTTGTTTTTAATACCTGTCTCCCCAAGTCCAATGTGTGGTGTTTCTGTTTCTGTTGTTTGTTTTGTGTTTTTTTTTTTCTTCTAGCCTTGACAATTGAATCCCCACAGTCAGTTTTGTGGTATTACACACTCACACACACACAGTCACAAGCACAGCCACACACACACACAGACTCTCACACTCAGAGACAGACATTGAGAAGCCCACTTAGTGGCTAGACCCATGCGTCAAGCCGTCAGGTTCCGGAGTTGCGTTCCACTTTGCAAGCTTTGCGGCTAAGCTTTACATGTTCCAACAACTGCAATGCTTCAACCTTGTTGTTGTCGTTGTTGTTGCTGTTGTTGTTGTTGTTCTTTTGTTATTGGGTGTTAGGGTGCTATAACATATATTTTAATATACATACATATGCTAAACTCTGTTTGCGAAACATAGTTTGATAAACTGAGCTAGATGCAAATCATAAATGATGCCAAGATAAAGTTTATAAACTGCTAAACTACCAGCTAAGGTCTAGAAACTCAAGGAACTCGTTCATTATAGCCAAGAGCTAACTTTTGGAACATTAAAGTGATGTCAAATGTAATATATATCTATATCTATATCTATATCTATATCTATATCTATATCTATATCTATATCTATATCTATATCTATATCTATATCTATATCTATATCTATATCTATATCTATATCTATATCTATATCTATATCTATATCTATATCTATATCTATATCTATATCTATATCTATATCTATATCTATATATATATCTATATCTATATCTATAGCTATATCTACCCGGTCAACTCTTTACTTGACAGGGTATCTTTACCCTTTCCCTTATCAACTAAATTTGTTGTTTGTTTATTTATTTATTTTACCTGTGTAAAATCTCCAAGCAACAACAATCGCATTTCTGACATGATTAGTTTCTTTTTACCTCTAGACATTTTCATATATTTTGTATTTTTTGCCTTTCTATTTTCAACATTATTCTCCGTATTTCTTTTTTTGTTATGCCAGCTTAACAGGCATGTTTGCATGTTTCTCGCTCTATCCATTTAGGAGCTTAGCTAGTTTTAGCTTTTAATTGCTTGACTGCCTGTTTACATACATTTTGCACACACTGTACGACGTTCATGAGTGCGAAGCGTTTTGGACTGCATTTGCCCGCTCTGTCTATCTGCCTGACATGAGAATATCACTGAGTTGAGGTATTTTGTAGTCGAGCACTCCCGCTTAGAGCTACCTTGCTTACACCAGCACCAACTCCAGCTCCAGCTCCAGCTCTCTTCAACTCGCAACTCAAATTAAGTGTTTATTGGCTTTGAATGAGGACTATTAAATCCGAAGTTATTTACATTTTATAAAATGTTTTTATAGAGTTCTTTCGAGAGTTAAAAAATAGAATTGTACTTCAAGTTGAAAAGGTTAACATCTAGGGCCATATAATTGGGTGTAGTAGCTCAGCTCAAAGTGCTTTGCATTTGCATCCAATCTATCGCTTCGTTGAGCTTTGAGCTCGTGGCACTTGTGCATAATTTAATTGCATCCTCAGCAGATGCTAAAAAGTTCTCCCAACTTCTGGGAAATGCTCAAATAGAAATGTTTAGCTCACATAATGCTAATAGATGGCCAAAAAAAAGTGACCGTATACCTCGTACCAGCTTGTCTGGCGCACATGCCCTATAAGGGCGCTCAGCGCTTAATATGTGTGCTAATTTTGCTGCAGCAAGTGCACAAGTTGTCATTGTGCAAATGGATGCCACTAGATCATCTAACTAACTATGCACTTCACATAGTGGTGGCAACACTAAACTTTTGGTAGTACTTGTGTTCTGCTCTGGGCTCAAATTAAAACATATTTGAAATTTAGTTGAATTGCATCTCTGTATCACAAATCTGACTTTGTGAACTCAGTTAAATGAATGAATTTGGTACGTTTAGCTTTAATAAAAGCATATTTCAATATGGGTAAAATCGTATCACTATATCATTAAACTGACTACGTGAACTCAGCATACACCGATGCTATAAGACTGAAACTTGACACAGCTTTTGCTCTTAGTTCAAATAACAACATATTTCAATATGGGTAAAATCGTATCACTCTATCATAAAACAGACTCTGTGAACTCAGCTTACACTACTAATACAAAGATTAAATTTGACACAGCTTTTGGTCTGAGTACAAATAACAGCATATTTCAATATGGGTAAAATCATATCACTATATAATTCAACTGACTACGTGAACTCAGCATCCACTGCTGCTATAAGAGTGAAACTTGACACAGCTTTTGCTCTTAGCTCAAACAATAGCATATTTCAATATGGGTAAAATCGTATCACTCTATCATAAAACAGACTCAGTAAACTCAGCTTACACTACTAATACAAAGATTAAATTTGACACAGCTTTTGGTCTGAGTACAAATAACAGCATATTTCAATATGGGTAAAATCATATCACTATATAATTCAACTGACTACGTGAACTCAGCATCCACTGCTGCTATAAGAGTGAAACTTGACGCAGCTTTTGCTCTTAGTTCAAACAACAATATATTTCAATATGGGTAAAATCGTATAACTGACTAAGTGAACTCAGCCTCGACTAGTGCTATAATAATGAAAATTGGTATGTCCTTCGATTTTAGCTTCATTAACAACATATTTCAATATGGGTCAAATCGCATCATTATATCATACAACTGACTACGTGAACTCAGCATCCACTCATGCTACAAGAGTAACATATGGCACAACTTTCGTTCTTAGTACAAAGAAGAACATATTTTAAAATGATCACATAACATGTATCATATAACAACCTACGTGAACTCAGCTCCCAGTGAATACTTCTTGAGGAAATTCGAGTCAGCTGCTTGTATAAGCTCTTAATCGAACATATTTAAGAATTAGCCAAATTGCATTACTTTATCGTATAGCTACCCATATGAGCTCAGCTCACAGTTTGACTGCGAGGTTGAGCTTTGACTAGTTACGTCTTTTAGCAGCACTTAAAGCAATTAAAATAACTGCCAGAAGACTTCTAGCCACAAAAGAACGCCCTTCGTTGTGCATATGTTATTTAAATTAGGTCGATGCTATTAAATATTTAACATTCCTAGCAACATATTTGCGCTTGTTAATAATTAAATAACTCATATGCCTAGACTTCAGAAACTTTGGCCAAAAGATTTTCCGTTGATTGCATTTGGTATTATTTGTCGAAATCAAGTATTTATGCCAGAGGGCGATGGATATTCATGTAATGCCAAACCGAATTCCCAGGCAGCCTCTTCAAAATGTTTACATTTTGCGTTAATTAAATTAGGTAATTAAGATGCCCCCTCCAACTCCCCCTTCCCCAAATCTCTCTCTCTCTCCCTCTCTCTCTCTCTTTCTCTCTCTTTTCATCTCTTCCACTCTCTGTCTGTCTTTTACTGTTTTTCATTTCTGTGAAGCTGTCACCAGGGCTGTCAACTTGCTTTGATTTGATTTATTTCACAAGAGTTTGACTCCGAATGCCAGAGGAGGGTCGACACATAGCGAGCGAGTTTGGATAGGAAACCGCACGTAACTATTACGAGAATTGCTTCAAAAAAGTTGCTGTTATTGTTGCTGCTGTTGTTGTTAGCCAAAAATTATAGACAATCAACGTCCGGGCACACACATTGAAGCGCTGAGACGCATCCAAAAAACCAGGCCCAACTCAAGGCGAGGCGCATTTAATTTCACTTAAATCTTTCAATTAAAACTTTTAATTGATTTCATATACACACACACTCACACACTCGCACACACATGAATTGCTTTCCTATACTCTAGTAGGGGATGCTGCGGGTGCTCCATTATCCCTTCTGCCTTTCCTATTGACTTTTTGTTGTTTTTTTTTGCTATTATCTTGCGGCAATTAATAAAAGCGCATAAAACACTCATAAAATTCAATAAATTGTCAAGTTAATAGTTCATAATTATGCACATACATACATACGTACATACACATACATATATAATTAAAAATAATATGCAAACATATTGCATTAAAATTATTAATTGAAAACATATTTCATTAGCAGAACAGGTAAGGCTTAGGTCTGTCGTACCAAACACGAGATACCCTAGATATGTAGAGTAGAACTAAATTCAATGTGTTTTTACAGGGTATGCAATCAACAAATAGATCAATTCTATTGAGAGACAAAGCAAATGAAAGCAGGAGAGCTAAAGGTACCAGATATACTCTATATATGATTGACAAACATATATACTAGGAATATATCATATACTCATTTTATCGTGCTATATAGTTGATCTACCCTATATACCATAGGGTAGGGCATACCTGTATATATAAATTATAATAAATATATGTACCCAATGTATTTAATATACTTTTTATACTCGATGAACTCTATATACCAGATATATTCAATATATAACAGAAGTCCTATATATACCCATATACCCTACAAATCACATATGTGCTTTAAGTTAGTAAGATAAGTTACGTACTCTATATGCTATAAGCTTTACATAATCCAAACCCTAAACCCTTTTATATCCAATACATACATGTAAACTATATACCCCATTTACTCAATATACCCTAGTATTTAGTATCATATAAAAGCTTTTAATTATGAACAACATATGAAAAATGTAATTAGTTCAATTAAATAGAAGCTGGTCGTAAATCAGGGAGAGAAACAAAAAATTGGAAGAGAAGAGAGAAACGAATGGCAGAGAGAAATGTCAAAAACGGAGTTATTTAGCCAGAGAGAAGAAAGAAGAGAGAAGCGAAGCAGAGAGAGAGAGAAGAAATAAGAATGAATCGAAGGACAAGCGAAATAAGAAAAGCGAAATGCCAAAAAATGAGAGAGAGAACAAACTGAAAGAAGCAAAGCGAATTAAGATAAGTCAAAAATAAGAGAGAAGCGCAAGGATAACAAATAAGACAACAGCGAGCCAGCGAAAAAAAGAAGAGAAGTTACCGATGCAAAATAAGAAAACAGATGCGAATGACGAAGGAAGTAAGAAGATAAGAAAAGAGCAAACTGGCAAAATAGAACATTAAGAGAGAAGTTCACTATAAAGAAGCTGATAAAAATAGAAGCGAATCAGCAGCAAAACCAATTAAAAGCCAAAGTTAAACGAAACTTCGTTGAAACGAGTTGAAAAGCAAATAAAATTAGCTTCTCTCAATTAAACAGTTGTTTGATTGTTTGCTCACGCACTTTGTTTGATTACCAACTGAATACTCCACAAATATATTCATTTATGTTCAGCAAATTTCAACTTAACCACTGAAAAAAAAAAAAAAACACTAAAGACCAATAAAGAAAATATGATGAAAGCACAAACAAATTCAACACAAATATTTGAATAATGAAAAACATAAAATAAATTAATTTAAACTAAATATCAATATTAGGGGAAAAAACATAAAGAGAGAAATGTTTCTTTTTACAATGAAATTTACCTGACTCGATTTTCTATTTACATTCGTTGAAGAAGGTAAAGAGGTGGGGTATATTGGTTTTCTAAGCACATGCTCACAAAATGACAAAGAGTATATTGACTTCTCTCTCTCTCTGTATATTTATATATATATATATTATATATCTATCTTTCGCTATATAAATTTATATTTCTCTATATATCTGTATCCTTTTATATATATCTCTTTCTATTATTAAATCTCTCTTTCTCCTATAACTTTCTCTCTCTCTCTCTCATCTATCTGTCTCTCTCTCTTTCTCTTTCTATTTTTCTTTCCTTCTCTCTATCTATCTATCTATTTCTATTTGTTTAATTCACTCTCTATATATATATATATATATATATATATATATATATCTGTATATCTCGCTCTCTCTTTTCTCTGCTTTTCTCTCTCTGTCTTCCACTCATTTTCTATCATTCTGTCCCTTTATCTATATATCTATCTCTTTCTATTTATATATTTCTCTATCTGTTTTGCTAGCTTTATCTAACCCTATCTTTTTATTTCTCAATTTTTCTATATCTTTCAATTTCTGTCTCTCTGTCCCTTTTTCACTCGTCTGTTCTCTGCCCTCACCTCACTTTAGAGAATCATTTCGTCTGATACTCCACACGCACTTAGCTACTACTATAAACCCCCCGACCTACCTATGAGCGAGTATTATGCAGTCGGTACTGATTCAATTGTAAAGCTCGAGCACATTTCTAATTGCAGTTGGAGCAACTATTTGCATGCATTGCATAAAATTATGCACAAATTTCACATTTCAGATCTATTTTTTTTTTCTTTTTGAGTTGAAAAATCGATTGATGATGTGTGGTACTGTGTGCGTGTGTGTGTGTGCCTGCGTGTGTGTGTGTGTATGTATAATTAAAACGGAACCCTGAGGAAATGCAGATTTAACGCCCAAACGCTTCGACACTTTTGGCATTGACATATTTCCAAAGGCGAAAACCTCTTCAGAATTTGCATATAAAGAAAAAACCTAAAAATAAAATCTACACTGAGCAAAATCATGAAGTAAATTATGACTGATGGGCTGGGGCTTGGCTCTTCTTGTTGGCAAAATCCCAAAATACGTTGCCCAAATAACAGAGTTCGAGCCAGGGCTGGTGAACTTCTGCCAGCTTTGGGCTAAAAATGATTTTCGTTAGGGATATTCCCTGACGAAAATAATTAAGCTTAAGGCAGCTTACAAGTTTCATCTACTCAAAATTCAATTTTATATTCGGCAGTGCTTGTAAATAGATTGTCATACCCTGTAAGGCTACTGAGCATGTGTGAAAGGGTATATTGGTAGCTATATATATATATACGGAAAGGGTATATATATTTTATATTCTTGATAGAGATCATAATAGACGGAATTATCTAGAGTTGAGTATTCTGTATATGAGTAGATGTGTATGAGAATAAATATAAGACTAGAGTATCAATATAAAAGCTATAGACTTAGTAGAGAGCTTAAGAGCTAGAGACTTAAAGTTATTACCATGTGCAGCTCAAATTTCCTACAAATTATCGATAACTCATACCGATTCCCATGAAATCGATTAAAATCAATATCGGACTTTAGTTATTTGACCAAATTCTGTTTAATATAAGAGCTTGAACTATCTAATCGAGAATGTACATTCATCTAGAGCATACTCTACTATCAAGTTCTCTCATTTTTTATATCTACTCTCCATTTTGCTATCGATATATGCTTTACTTCTGCATTGCCATGTGATTCAGGGTATCTTTGAGGCGGTCAGACCTGCCCAGTGCACGTTTGCCTGCTATTTTCATATTCGTTGCTATTATATTAATGATTTCTTTTCGGCAAGTCAATTTATCAAAATCTCACCAAAAATCTCTACATGCAAAGCTCCTCAGAGTCTTTGCTCCCATAGTCGTTTCCTTCAAGTTTCCCCAACTTTTTCATTCATCATATTTCACAGAAAGTTTTTCTCTGCATTTTCGTATTTAACTACTTTTGTATTTTTGAGCTCATAGATCATATAGATTTATTTTTTTATTTTTTATCTATATGTTTAATTTTTACTTATATAAATTTTATATTTTTAAAATTTTTTAGATTTTTAAAATTATATTTATTTTTATTTTGATATAAGTTTTCGAATTTTTTATTTTGATATATTTTTATTTCCATATATTTTTGTGTATTTTATATATAGATTTATTTTTTAGTGTTTTTTTTCTTTAAATTTTTTTCCGACATCAATTTTATATTTTTATACATTTTTAGTTTTTATAAATTTTATTTATTCTTATATTGATACAAATTTTAGATATTTTTTATTTTTTGTATGTAGTTTGGTATTTGATATAAATTTATATATTATTTTAATATATTTTGCTATATATTTTTTTGTATTTATTTTCATGCTAATACAAATTTTAGAAATTTATATTTTTATATATTTTTATTTCCATATATTTTGATATTTTTTATATATTTATTTAATTTTCAAATTTTCCCCATTTTTCAATTTTATTATTTGGTGTATTTAATTTTTTTAGTCATTCCTTAAATGTTCGTATTTTACTTTGCTCAGCTTTTTTTATATATTTATTCCTTTGTTTGATTTCTTCTGTTGCATATGAAGTTTATGCGCTTTAAATACAGTGTAGGGTCTCATATTATATATCTATATTGGTGCGTGTGTATATGTGTGTGTCTGTGTGTGTGTGTGCAGTTGTTGTGCTTGGCAGTCTAAACGCCATGATAAATTAGTTGGATAGCCCGTTTAACTGCGTGTTTTGCTTACGTTTATGTATCGTGCCACGCCCCCGCCCCCGCTCCCCGCTGGCTCTCGTGCCCGCTTTAAACGCCAACAGCTGACAGCGTGTGTGGGTGCGTGTGTGTGTGTGTGTGTGTGTGTGTCTGTGTGTGTGGTTGTGTATGATAAATTAACATAAGATTAGCGATCAGCCGCAGCAACAGCAGCTGCAGAGAAAGCGAGAGCGAGAGAGGGAGAGTGAGAGTGAGAGAGCAAACAAAAATTAGCCCAGCACTAAAACAAAACAAACGGAATGAGCGTGGGAAGAGTGAGAGGGAGAGCGGTAGTGACTGAGGGAGTGGGAGTGAAGAGTAGAGAGTCAAACATAAATGAATAATGTGCACTAAGCGTAAAACCCACATGAGAATTGAAATTAAAAGGACAATAGATAAAACACACGCACGGACGGACGGGCGGACAGACGAGGCCCAAAAAGAAGACGAAGGCGACAGACGGGCAAGTTGCCCAAAAGTGGGAGCGAGAGAGGGAAATATAGACAGAGAGAGCGAGAGAGTGTGAGTTGAGTTTTGTGAGTTTAGTTTGTATCGTAAATAAATAAAAATGAAAACAAATAATCAAGAGAGCAAGAGAGAGCAGAAGAACGAAAAGGAGAGAGAGAGAGAGAGAGAGAGAGAGAGAGAGAGAGAGAGAGATAGAGTATGTGTTTGTGGAGGACAATTACTTAAGCTTCAATGCTTAAATATTTTATTAACGCAAAAGCATTGATTTAACCAATAGTTTTTTTTTTTTTTTTTTTAATGAAATGCATAAAGTGTAACAACCATAAGATACCCTGTAAAGGTCTAACATGCTATAACTCCAAGACACCCTGTAAACATAGTCAAGCAAAGTGTATTTCACTTCGATTGGGGTTTTCAAAATAATATCTAACATAACACATAATAAGCAATGTCTACGAGATACCCTATAAACATAATTTTTATGTTTATAAATTTTATTAAAGTTTATATTCAAAATATAAACCAGAATCAATTTGTTTAATAGACAACAGCTGAAAAATACCCTGTAAACATATTAGACTATACTTTTACCATTCTCATATATTTAAATATTTCAGGCTTAACTCATAAACAGACACAGTTTTTGCATACACAATTTGATATATCGAAATGAAACGACATGAAGATACCCTGTAAACGTGTAAGTTATCATTTTATGGCCAATACTGTAACCAAAGAAAGCCAATATATATATACATATATATAGTATTTATCTATCCCCGTACCCTGTATATATATGAGACTATTCCAATTTTCCATCTCATTGCTTAAAGTTTTTCTCCCTGCTCTTTAAATGGCACTCGAAAGACTTGGCAAACTTTTTGCTTAATCACTTTGAATGACAAATGTTGCGAGAAACAATTACCAGAGATGAGCATTATATAGCTGCCACGCCCCCTCTACCAGACCCACCCACCCAAACATTTCTCTCCACACTTTTCATGGCAGTGCCAAGACGAGCTTGAGACTTGGATAAAATGATTTGCTAATTTGTTAATGGCTGCTCAATGTTTAATGGCAAAACACACAGAGTGAGAAAGGGAGAGAGCGAGAGAGAGCGAGATAGAGACAGAGAGCGGGCACGCTAGAGAATAGTTGCAATTCCCAACAGCCAGTTTTGGCATATTCTGCGAAAAGTTTGCGTTTCGAATGAGTTGGGAAATTGTTGTGCGAAAATTGATTAAATTGTTTACTTTAATTGTGTGTGAATCTTGTTGCTGTTGATGTTTGTATGCGAGAGAATGCCGAGCATTTAGCAACAGCAAGCCGTTGGTACTGCACCCACTGATAAGGCCATCAAAATGATGATAAAGCAATGTAAATGCTAGATTAAACAATTATCAAATGAAAGCCAATATAATATGTACATATGTATTTAGAAATAAGAATTATGCAAATATCTGAAGAACGAATACCCTTAATATCCATCCAGTATTAGTTTATTACTACTCATCTTTGATATTTCAAACATTTCCATGGTAGCTTGAAGAAACATTGAGCTGATGCGACTACTTTTGATATATGTCATAACTCAAGTCAAAAGTTATATATGAGCCAAGTTTTGGTTTCATAACTCTATTGAAAGCTGAGTTCACTGAGGTAGCTATGCGATGTAATGATGCAAAAATACTAATTGACGGAAACTATACTATATTCAAACAAGGAAAACAGTTGTACGAAATTTCAGCTTCATTGATTAACTGCAAGCTGAGTTAATTAGGGTAAATTAATTAAATAGTGGTTTAAATCAAATATATTTTATCATATGTTACTATTTGAATATACCTAAGCCAGTATACCGAATTTAAATATCCAAATTTATATAGAAGCTGAGTTCATCAAGGCTGCCTCAAGATATAATCCTTTAATCGAACTGAATCAAATATATGCTTTAACTGTAGTCAATAATAGTTGTTGTACCAAGTTACAGCTCAATCGTTTCATCAGAAGCTGAGTTTTAATAGGTAGCCCTAATTTAGAATGCATGATTCGGACTGAATTTAAGAAATGTCCTTACTGGTGCTCTAAGAAGTTGATATACCACCTGGCAGCATAATCGCATCATTAGAAGCTGAGTTTACATAGATAGCCTCAAATAAGAATGCTTTGATTGGACTGAATCATATATATGCTCCAGCTGTAGTCAATAATAGTTGCTGTACTAAGTTACAGCTCAATCGTTTCATCAGAATTTGAGTTCATATAGTTAGGTGCGAGATATAATGATTTAATCGGACTATGATCTGATTGGAGTTGTAAGAAATTGATGTACCCAATGATAGCTTCACTACAAGCTGAGGTTACATTGGCAACTCTATGAAATTCTAGGAAATTCTAGGCGCAAATACAATGAGTCAGTATTGTTAGCATTTGAATATGCTATGTCAATGGAACTTATAGGATAACAATGCTAACATTTTGCCTTGGGAGGGTATTTATTTGCAAAAACCAGTTATCTTCGAGTGTATCTAAAACATGGTATATCAGCTATATAAATAAAAGCATATCTATATACATATATAAAATATGCTATATCTCTTTGGTATCTGTTATCTGGGACTTTGTTGCGTTTCCTGTGCATTTTGCGACATCAAAGCAAATACAGCTACAAATCCAAACACAAAAGCAATAAACTTTATATTTGCCATTGGCTGCAAAATGCGAGCGTTTATCAAATGGGGAGAAAAAGGGATGGAGGGAAGGGGGGAGGTGAGATAGGAGGAAGGTGTGAGAGTTTCCGAGGAATAGCGGTTAAACGGCGCAAACAGAGAAAATAATTGAAGAAACTTTACAAAAACAAGTTACTCCAAATGGGAATCCAAAGAACTGAAACCGAAACAGAAACCGAAACCGAAACCCAAACCGAATCTAAATACGAACTGAATCAATGAACAGTTATTGCTCGAAAGATGCGACAACAGAAAAAGGGAGCAGAAGAAGAAGCATGAGAACAAGAGCAACAAAACTGGCAATCGAGTGGAGCATCCAAATGGGGATCAGAGGAAGAGGCCCCTCCCTCTAAAGGGCTAAGGGGGAAGGGGGAAGTTGTCATAAATGCCAACTATTTTACAGACAGCGAAACGCTTCATACAATCAATGCTGACGATGATGACAATGACAATGACAATGACAATGATGATGATGATAATGATGACAGCGAAAAAGGGGAATGCGAATTGGTTCCAAATGGAGTGGAAGGAGTAGAGAGGTGGGAAGAAGGAGATGGGGGGGCAAAGTTCAAGTATGTGATAGACGGAATTGGTAACGGGAATCCAAAAACAGCTACAGCAAGCGGCAAGCAGAGAATTGCTTATAGAGTGCGTAGCATGCGCACAGTGTGGCAAAATAGGGATAGAGTAGGGGAAAAGAATATATGTATATTGAATATTATTGGTATAATAGCTCTCTCTCTCTCTCTCTCTCTCTCTCTCTCTCTCTTTTTACTTAAGTTGATGTATCTCTTCTCATTAAATTTCTTCAGCTCTCTCAATCTCCTCAATCTGCAGAGATATAGCTCATTTAATCTTCATTTCTCTCAAGCCCTTCTGCTCGCTGAATGTCTCAGTCTTACGTTCTCTAAACCTCTTCTGCTCTCTCAACTTTCTTTCTATCAACCTCTTCTCTACTTCTCTTTATCTCAACACCTTCTACTCCCTCAATCTCTTCTTTCTCTTCTCCTCCCTCTCTGCTTTCTCGATCAAATATTGCTCTCAACTCAAAATATATTTTGTTCCACTGTTCCCATGCTATGCTATGCAATTATGGCTCGTCTGTCTACCATCATCATCATCTACTGCTGCCATATAATCATTATCATCATCATCATCAATATCGTCTTGTTATTTAGCAACAGGGAATATCATCATCGCCAATTGCTGCTGCTCCTGCTTTTCTGCTTTTCGCTTGTTGCTGTTGCTGCAGTTATCATTGTTGTTGTTGTTGTTGTTGTTGTTGTTGTTGTTGTCGCATCGAGTGTTGCCAGAAAACATTTTCATTGCGATTGTCATTTCGAAGACAGCCAAACAACCGACCGCTGTTTGCATTTCGGTCCGTCATTCTGGGGCTGGTTGGGGCATGGCATTGCTTATCAGAAAGCAAACACAACCAACACACACACACACACACACACGCACACGCACCGCTTGCTATATTGGGGTTACCGTTATCTTATTACTTATTGATTTTGTGTTATCAGTGGAGACGTCGCGACGCGTTTTCTCAAGCATCAAAAAAAAAAAAGAAACGAAGAACTGAAAAAAAACTTAAAAAAATTGATGCGCCAGCAAAGTGAAAAGCAAATTGAAAAGAAGATGCCGACGACCCTCCAGACGTCGTCCTCATCCATTCCCCGCTCTCTCTCTCTCTCTCTCTCTTTCACACACACACACACTGGCTGCACTCCTCCTACTTCCACCCCCCCACCACCACTCGCCTTTGCCTTGCAATGGGCCGCGCCTCATTACACTTGGAGATACCTTCAGAGCACTCGCTGATAAGCGCGCGTAGCTTGAGTGAGGAGTCAGAAATCAGGGGGAGCGAGCGAGAGGGAGGGAGAGCGGAAGAGTGGGAGTGGGAAGTAAACAGCGATTGTTGCTTTCTCAGCGTGCTGTTCTGTCTTTTGATGCCCTGCGCGCAGCGCTTAAGCAGTTGAGGTATATTGCAATCGTAAAGAGAAGTTTAGCTATATATATACGATATATAGATAAATGCATAAATATGCCATATCTAAACTTGATTTGTTTATATTTACAATTATGTCTTCAGGCTAAGCATATAGTTAGTTTTTTAACAAATTCATTCATTCTCCTTTGTTATATCTTGATAATCTGTTATCGATATTTTTCTCTATTGTTATAATCAATTAGTATCGATTGTAAAATGATCTTATTACTATAAGAGCTAGAGACTAAAATTTGATTGATCATGGACTGCATATTCATCTCTGAATGTTTGTCAACACACATTTTTCACTTCATCGATATTTATCGATTGTACAATTGTGGGTTTTTCCAATCATAGTTCAATTATTAATATGGCAAATATCTCAGCCAACATATCCGCCATATGCATCAATAGCATTTAAAAATTTAATCGATAATTATCGATTGTAAAAACAATAATTTTAGCTCAGCTCGCAAAGCTAGAGACAACATAGATATATTTTATTTAGGTTCTGACAAAAGCTTGGGCAGTTTGAAACATTTCTTATATAATTTACAGGGTATCTGTCACTCGGTCATACTACTCGATTGCTTCCACAACTTCTTTGGTTCTTTTCTTTACTTTGTTGCGCATTTTATGCGTAAAATTGATGCGAGCTGCACGCCAAACCGCAAAGCAACTGCTTAAGCAAAAGGCGGGAGGCGTCAAGTGGAGGCTGTTAGGCCAGGGGGCGTGGCTGCCAGACGCCTTTCGCTGATGATGATGATGATGCCAACGGCAATGGCTTTGTCTTGTGCCCGAAGATACTTAAAATGTAAAAATAGAAAATAGAAAACAAATAGAAAGAAACTACAAGAGCAAAGTGCAGTGCTGATATTAAGACGGGGTATGCGCAACTAGTAGATGCCCTCTAAAAGGTCAATATTGAACAGAGGAATTTCCATGATTTATTTGAAATTTCTTGTTGTTCTCTATGCGAGTTAAATGCATAGAATTAGCTACATCTAAAACTCTAATAGTAATTAAGTTCATTGAGGTTAGCTTATGCATTATTGAATAACTTTTGAATCTTTTTATCGATTGCATTGAAATTTTTAAATTAAGTTGAAAGGATGTTTAGTTAGACGTATGTCAAATATTTCAGTTGTAGCTCTTGAAGTGCCCGAGTTCATTGAGCTCAATTCTAGATATTAACGCATAACTCTGACATATTTCGATTTATTCTTCTCAATATTTGTACCTTTAGTTTATAGGGTATTTTAGGCAGCTATAAACCGCAATTCAACAGCTCTAGCTACGGCAGACTGCGAGTTCAATGAGTTTGGTAAGCAAAGAACTTTACTTCATTGAAGCAACTGCCGCTGCCGCCGCCTCTGCCGCTGCTGCTGCACTTCACGATGCGCCAAGAGGCGGTCCTTGAGCGAACCAGATACAGTTGAGTAAAGCACTTTCGATTGACTTTGTGGCAACTGTCAAAGGCATAGAACAAGATATGCTATCTGACTGCTCGAGACACGGTTCTCATCGAATTTATGGCATTGATTTCTCGTGTAAGAAACGAATTCGAGATAAGATTAAAGATTACACAATTCATATATGTGTGACAAATCATTTCAAATTTAGTTTTCTTTATTTTCATTTTCCCTTTGTCTTTTTCTCATTTCATTTTTATTAAATCTCGCTTCCCTTTTACTGCGCACATCAATATTGCAAATGGAAAACTTTGCTCTTTTTGCGAAATTCATTTTTAATCAAAAAATATGCTAAATAATTAAATGCATTACAATGGAAATTGAATTCGCAGTGCAGCTGGCTAAATTTTGTAAGAAATTTTCTGGACCTTTGGCTAGATATCAGCGAACGCAGCTGAAACTTGAATTGCTCATTTCGCACAACACAAAAGAAAATGATTGAATGTGTAGAAATAGCAAAAGTTCTCTAAGCCGAAAAAGTAAAAAAGAGATTAAAACACAGGAGTTTTTTATTTGGCTAGTTGAGCTGGCTACAAATCTAATTAATGCCATGACAGCTATATGAAATAGTTGGGCGATTTTCACTGTTTCTACATATGTTTAAGGCATAGCTAAAAAAAGTCACTGTCCGAAATTTGGGCGTTATATCATTACTGAAAACTGAGTTCACATGGGCAGTCTATGATGGAGTGTTACAATTGAACCCAAATTCAAATATGTTCTTACGGCCTCTAAGAGAAGTTGGTGTACCAAGTTTCAGCTTTATACATGCACTAAAAACTGAGTTCACATAGATAGCTATATGATGGAGTGCTACAATTTAACTCATATTGAAATATGTTTCCACTTCATAGATGAACAAGTGATGCACCACGTTTCAGCTTCCGAGCTGCCTTGGAAGCTGAGTTCACATAGTAAGCTATATGATACAGTAATGATATTAACATGATTTCGAAATATGTTATAGTTGGTACTAAGAGCAGAAGCTGTGCCAAGTTTCAACAAATAAACTATTCTAGAAGCTGAGTTCATACGGGTGATTATATGATATAGTGCAGCTATAAGGCAGATACATATATAATTTAGTGTCATCTTCTTTAAAGACATTTCACAAATTGAAATTCGCTTTTCACTTTGTCTATGCCATCAAAGAAAGCCAACCCGATGGTGTTGCTAAGGCCAGAACCAGGGCCACGGCCAGACTATGGTTGCATATACGAAATGCGCTTTCTATTTATATATACATAGTATTTATATATAGTGCATATACAAGAGATATGGATAGATATATACATATATGTATATGCTGATGCTTGGGGCTAGTCGTGAAAGAGCAGACAGCGCAGCGCGTTCATCGTTTGCGGCTGTTTTTTCAAGTTCGTTGCCTCGCTTCGCTGCCACTTGACATAACGGTCTGCCACGCCCCCTCCCCCCTTGACCGCGCCAGCCCCTAGTTGCTCTCCTTGTGTGCCACCCTTTCTCCTCTCAAGATTCGCAGTGCAACACCCTTACTTCTTCTTTCTTGATTTATGACCAGCGGCTCCCCAAATATAAAAACTCTTTTTGCTGTCTCCTTTCGCAGTTTTCATGCAACAAGTGCGGCAAGATGTGGCAAGAAGAAGACACAGAGACAGAAGTAGGAGCAGATACAGAACCAGCAGCAGCAGCTGAAGTAGTTATTTTTCTGCTTTTATCTGGCTGCAGATCAAAATCAGTTTGTTGACTTCTTTTTGCCGCAGGCTTCAGTCAGCAAACGACATTTTCCATACTTTTCCCATGACAGCTATATGATATAGTAATCGGATCTGCACGATATTAACATATATTCCAACAAAAGCTGAGCAAAGCATCTACACCAAATTCTACACTCTAAGCTAAGAGCTGAGTTCACAAAGCTAACTCTAAGAAATCATGATATGATGTATTTGATTTTGATATATTTTACATTTGAATTCGTAAAGTGCAACTCTAGAAAGTTTCAGCTTTATAGTTTAGCTGTGAGCTGAGTACACATAGGTTGTATAGATGATATAATATTACTACTCGTTTGATTTTAGCATATGTGCCAATCGAAGTTGAAGTGAAGCAGCTGTACTAAGTTTTATCAAGAAACCTTCTCTAAGAGCTGAGTTAACATGGGTAGTTCTATAATATAGTGTTACAATCTGAGTCATTTGGAAATATTTTCCTTATAAAATCAAAAGAAGCCTCTATTGAAAGTTACACAAAGAAATCATTGCCAGAAGCTAAGTTCACATAGTTATTTATGTGTTCGAGTGTTACGATCTGACTCATTTTTTTTAAATATGTTCTTTTCTAACGCAAAAAAAGGCTCTGTAATAAGTTTTATAAGAAAAGCTTTACTGGAAGCTGAGTTCACTTAAATAGTTTTATGATATAGTCTAACTATCTTTGCCCTTTCTATATTTCTTTAGTTTTATTTTGTATTTCCATATATATCATTTCTGATTTCTATTGATTTCTAGTATTATTCACTAGATTTCTGGCATATCCCTATTTGTTGATAAATTCTACCACCCAATTAGAATTTCCCACGTTCTTTAGAAATTCGAAGCTTAAGCAAATTTGTATATTTTGCTTTTGCTTTTGCATTAGTTCCATCAATCATACCGATACGAATTGTGGTTCAACTTGTGGTACGTTTTTATTACAGCTCGTTGTTTAGGCGGCGGGGCGTTAGGCACGACAGAGAGCGAGAAAGAGTGCGACAGAGAGAGAGAGCGAGTGGGGGAGTGGGCGAATGGGCGTAACACTCTGAATTCTAAACCTTATAATCATGACAGCCAGACACGCCAGAGTTGAGCTCAAGGAGCTTTTGGCTCTTGGCCAGATGTTTCGTTTCGTTTTCTTGCAGGGTTGCTTTGTTGTTGATTTCTTAGATACCCAGCAATCTAGGTCTGATGGGGGCGTATAGGCTTAACTGCCTTTCTCTATTCAAACTTCTAAATTCTGAAAAATCAATAGGTAACTCAAGTCTGACATCTTTTTAGAAATCGATTATTATCAAAATTGAAAATATCGAGAACTATTACAGCTATTTATGTATAATTTTCTATATAGACTCTGGGCTAGCATATACTTTAGAAGAATATTTCCTTTTCTGACTAACGCAAATGTTGTTGAAGAAAAAAGTTTGAGACTTTCGCACTGGAGATTTTCGATATATGTACATGCTTAACAAGTACTTTGTCTATTCAAGAGAGGAATACGAGCAGAACCCATCTGGGTTTCTCCTAGAATTTGTTAGGTAAAAGAAGAAATGCGACTAAAAGTCGCAACTTTTTAAGATGGAAAACTGCTAGAATCTATACAGAGACAGTTACAAACAGGGTACCTGCTAGTCGAGCATACCCCGTTTGGGTTTCTCCGAGAATAAGGTAGGAAAACGAAGAAATATGGGCAGCTGCTGATATATAGAGATAATTTATCCAGGGTAGCTGCTAGTCGAGCATACCCCATATAATATTATTCTAGGATTACCTAGGAAAGGGACAACTTCTTAGATAGAGAAACAGCTAGAATCTATATGGAGACAGTTACATCCAGGATATCTGCTAGTCGAGCATACCCCATATAATATTCTTCTAGGATTACCTAGAAAAGGGGCAACTTTTTAAAGAGAGAAACAGATAGAAGCTATATGGAGACAGTTGCATCCAGGATAGCTGCTAGTCGAGCATACCCCATCTTATAGCTTTGAGCGGCGCGCTTTCAGTTCAGCTTTGTTGTTGTTTCGTGTCTGAAGTTTTGTTATTATATTAAAATAATATAATGATTATTATTGCTTCAGCTTCAACTGCTGCCGCTGCCGCTGCTGCTGCTGTTGCAAGTTCTGTTCTAATTGTTGTTGTTTGTTTGTTGTCGTTGTCGTTGTTGTTGGCATTGCTTTCTGTGTGTTTATAAATCATTTGAATTCCTGTTTCTTCGCTTTTCCACTTGGCATATCGCAAGACAATTTCGTGTGACGCCATATTTGTCAAATGACGTTTAAATTTATGAGCAAATGATATATGAGTAACAGGCAGACAGGCAAACAAACGCACACACACGCACACAGATATACACACACACATACACACACCTCTCTCTCTGCACACACCCTTGAAACACACATTTTTTGGGTGCATTTGGCGTTTCGAGTTTGTTTCACAAGTAAAGTTCAATAGCCGCACACACACACCCCCATACACACACACACACACCCTCACCCTCACTCTCTCTTTCTCTCTCTCTCGCTCTCCCTCTCTCTTTCTCATGCGACTACATATTTCGCGTCATTTGATATCTTAAAGTTAAAACATATGTGAGCCATTTCTCACGCATGTTACCTCTCTGTTCTCTCTCGCTCTCTCTCTCTCTCTCTCTCTCTCTCTCTCTCTCACTCTCTCCCCTCTCTCTTTCTCTTTGTCTTTCTCACTCTCACTTTCGATCGCTATTTTGTTACACTTGTTATAGCAAAAGAATTCAAATCACTTTTAAAGTCTTAAAAACCATTTCGATTCTCTGAATGGGAATTTATTTAGTCCAGTTTTTTCTCAAGTGTTAAGAAAAAACTAAGCTGAGTGTTTGAAGTGCCTTTTGCCAGCTAGGGACAGACCCTATACACAGCCCCTATATACAGACAGATATACCCTATAAAACTGGCAATACTTAGAAACGTGCGTAGAGTTCGCTTTAAAGCTTGGCCTAGCTGCTGTGCCTTTTATTTGTGCCACAAGTGTAGATCCAATAGCACACTTTATAAAATAAAGATCTATATGAAAAATTCTAATCATCATTTGCCATACAAAAGTGACTTAAAGACATATTAAATAGGTGTTCTCGTTATTTATGCCATTAGTGTAGAAGCATTTGAGCACTTCAGAGATTTAAGATCTGTGTATAACCTATAAAAAGAGTTTCTAATTATCAGTTGCCATAGCAAAGTAATTGAAAGCCATGCTTAATAGGGTATTCCCATTATTTATGCCACGAGTGTTGAAGCTATGGGACACTTTATAGAGTTAAAAGCGAACTCTAATCATATAGAAGACATACTAAACTGGATATGCGTATTATTTATGCCAGACTTTTTTTTTGAGACTTTGGGGCACTAATGGAGTTCAGATTAGTGTATATAGTCAATCAAAAGAAATTCATTCGAGTAAAAGTGCTTTAAAACTATGTTTAACAAGGTATAACTAATATTCATGCCATGAGTGTACAATTGGGGCCCTCTACGTGAGTAAAGATGTGATTATTTCAGGAACCGTAACGATTATAATTTTTTTTTTAAATAAATATATACATATATAAATTGATGATAAAAATTTAAAATAAAAGTTAAGATTTGAATTTTGTATAAAAATATATCAGCAACAATTTTTTTAACCTATAAATTAATTTTAATAAATTTAAGTTAAAAATTGCGGATTAAAGCCTATCCTAGTTTTAAATTTGCCGTAACAAAATTAACTTATGTCTATTTTACCCTCTAAGCAAACAGAATTCAATATATCTCAAAAAAAGTGCCTGAAATCCATGTTTAGACAGTGCGCCTATTATTTATGCCATCAGTGTGCCAACATTGCATCCGCCCCCTCTACAAAAGCTAAAGCATTTCATAACATAGTTTAGTTTATAACAAAAAACTTTTCATATACATAAGTGTTATACACACATGCATGCATGCTCATCTCATAGACTGTTATACTGTTATACTTGTCTCTTAAATTCATCATTCGACAGCTTTCGAGTGGAGCTTAAAATGCGCTCGCTCGCGTTTTCCATTCGAATGGCTTAAGCTGCAACTGAAGAGTTAAGCGCTTTACCGCTACGTGCGTCTTGCCCTTCCTCTTGCTCATCATCTTCTTCTACTTATTTATCTTCTTTGCTCACCTTATGATAATTGTTTTGCATGGCAAGCGGCTGAAATCCATGGATGCACGCTGAATGCGTTCAACAGCTGCAAAGAGAAAGAGAGAGGGAGAGAGAGCGAGATTAATAAGAGACCAGAAACGGAATAAAGTCAAAATGAAGAGCGCAAGAGGTTGCGGTTCGAAGTTGGAGTTTGATTGATCAGACAAAAACCCATGTGAGAAGAGAGAGAGAGAGAGAGAGAGAGAGAGAGAGAGAGAGACAGTATGAAGAGTGAAGTGCGGAGCGAACACGTTGAAGTAAACAAAACAACGCTTGGGCGCGAACGAGAAGGCAACATAATAAATCAACAGAGGCAAATGAAGTAGAAGAGTGTGAGAAATAGCAACAGAGAGAGCGGGAGGGAAAGGGAGAGATGAAGACTGAGAGAGGGGCAAACAACGGGCGCGTAGGCGCTGAAGAACAATAAACAATAAAAAATAATAAGAAAAAAAGCGAAAAAATGTAAAAAAAAATGTTGAGCGATGAATCAAAAGCAGCAACAACAACAACAAAAACAGCAGCAGCAGCAACAACAAAGGCAGCAATAAAACGCAATTGAAACAACAACAAAATACGAAATAAAACGCGTTAAATTAGCCAAAAAAATAAAAATATAATAAAAAGAGGCGAAAAAAGTAGCTCAAGCTGAGCAGCGGCCGAGGAAGAGGAAGAGGAAGAGCAAACAAGAGCTCGAAAGCAAAGGCATCAAAAAAGTAAAAAAAACTAACTGTTTTCTTAGCCAAAAATCCAATTAGATTTTTTGCGAACTATGCGTAATTGTTCGTTGGCAAAAGAATTCTGATATTATTAAGCTCTATATACATATGTATGTATAAGCTAGTATATAATTTTTCATTATGATGTTATATTAGACTATATCTATATCTATATCTATATCTATATCTATATCTATATCTATATCTATATCTATATCTATATCTATATCTATATCTATATCTATATCTCAAACAAATTTCAATATAAATATGAGTTTATCCAAAGGATTGAATTCCTTTTATATGGTAAGTTATCTGGAATTTCTTTTTGCTACCTCACGAAATTCTTTATAATGCGACTAAGTTAAACTGAATCAAGTATAAACTACTCTTATACAAGGTTACATGAATACCGATATGATATAAAGCATATATATACATACATATATATAAATTGTTCCATTTCTGTCGCTGTTTTATCTTCAAGTCTTTTGACTCCATTAACTAGAAAGTTGCATTGCCTTAGTTAGGCAGTCCAAAAAGTCTAATTAGTCTTATGTATACTTCTACATAATCTTCTAATTATATGTATCTTTATGTCTATGTTTTCTAAATGATGCGATTCATCATCTTCTACTGTCTGAACATTTATTTATTGATCAGGGAAGCTGATGATGAAGAGACTCGACAAACTGTACTCGTGACAGCCCACAACAACAACAACAACAACAACAACAGCAGCAGCAGCAAGAAGAAGAGGAAGAATAAACACATGGCGTGTGATGAGCCCAAGGAGAAGAGCCGGAAGAGTGAGGGGAGGAGGAGAAGACTGTCAAGGAGGCAGCGGAAGAGGAGGAAGGGAAAGAGAAGACTTGAAAAGAGTCTGGGAAAGAGGCAGAAGGAGAGAAGGCAAGAAAACAAGACACAGGGAAAGAAGGGAAGAGTCGCAGGAAGAGGCAGGAGAACAATCTAGAGGAGACTCTGGGAAAGGGGCACGCAAAGAATCTGGAGAATCTGCTGAGCCAGGGAAGAGCTGACTTGGGATAGAGTCTGGGCAAAGAGGCAAAAGCGACGGGCAAAAGCGATTTTTGCCAAAGTTGGGGCAGCTGCCTTCTTGGCCTGGGCAGCAAAAAATGTTGTTTGTTGTTGTTGTTGTTGCTGTTGTTTGCCTTAATCATCGCCAAAAACAAGTTTTGCTGTTTGTTGTTTGGCTTAGCGTTTAAAGACCGAAACAGCAGAGCAAATGCATTCGAGAGACTCGCGTCTGTCTCTTTCTTTACATATCTCCCTGTCTCCCTCTCTCTTTGCTTGTGGCGTCCAGTTTCAGTGTTGATCAATTTTATTGTTTTTGTTGTCGCTCCATTTCAGTTGGACTCCAATTTCAATTCCCTTTTTATGTTCCCAGTTGTTGAAGATGTTTTCTCATAAGGATATATCCAGAACATTTATAGATTTAGATCCCATTTCAAGAAACTTCTTATAAATTTCCTCATTTCAACTTTGTCCCCATTTCGAATCAAGTTTGATTCCAATTTCAATTCCAACATTTATAGATCTCCAGAACATCTATAGACTTAGAGCTCACATATCCCATTTCAAGAAACTTCCTATAGATTTCGTCATCTCAACTCTGTCCCCATTTCGAATTGCGTTTCTTTTATGTTTTCTTCCAGAATTCTGAGCTCTATTTGCTTGGCCTTTTCAGAGCGAATCACGAATTCTGCTCGAATCACGTTTCATTTCACGCTTTAGCCACATTTTGATGGCTTTTTCAAGTTTGCCAAAAAGTAACGCAAAGAAAGCAGCCAAAGCGAGAGAGATGAAGAAAAGTAAACTTCTTCTTCTTCTTCTTTAGCTTTGTTTCTTCAGTTCTCAGGCTCGTGATCCGTTGGTCGTGTGAAGAGCTTTTGGTCAAAATATCTCTGCGGCCACTCGAGGCTGTTGATTTAATAGACTTGTCCATGCAAAAAACAAGAAAAGACCCAAAAGGCCCAAAGGTTCCGAGCAATTAAAATTCCAATTAGTTTTCAACTCTTTACATTTCATTCGCTCTTCAAATTAGTCGATTAGTTTCCCATCAACAGTTTATGCAAATTTAATAAGAAGACGCAGACTTCACTAACTAAATTTGTGAATGTTTCCAACTCTCCAATGCAATCTCTGAGGAGTTCCATTAGTTTTTTTTTCCTTGTTTTCCCCCCATTTATTGTTTAGAAATAATCCTAGGAATTCTTCTTTTTACTCTGCTTAAAGCAGCTTTTGGCATGCGGCGCAAAGTTTTTAACAAAAGGAAATAAACCATAAGACAAAAATATTATAGAAAACTTTTCAAGAAACTTTAAAAAGTTAAGCTTAAGTCTGCTTAGAGCAGAAGAGAGTCAGCATAAGAAAGACAGAAAGAGAGAGAGGGAGGGGGAAAGAAACATGATGAAGAGAATCCCTTGAAGAAAATATAAATAAATTATAATCTCTTCCAGTAAAAATTGTAATAAATTATAATTTGTATAAAAACTGTTTTTTTTTTTTTGCTGGAATTCGCTTCGATTTCAAGAGAAATTGCGACATTCACGAGTCAATTTGAAGTGATTTGAGCTGAAATTTAGTTTCTTTTGCTGTTTGCTCCACTTTGATTATATCTTTCTTAATTTGACATTTTCGATTCACTTCCGCTCTTTGCTAGAGAAACCGAAGCTTTATGGCTATAACTCCAACAGTTCCCCTGTGCTTCTTCCTCTTTCCACTACTCCTACACACACGCCCTCTTCTGTTTTTTCTCCTTTTCCGTCCCCTTCCCCTTTTCGTCACCCACAATCATAATCTTCCACAATGCCAATATCTTTTCTTTCCCTCTTTCTTCTGTCCTATCCCTATATACCTTTTAGTCCTATTCTCGGAGTCTCTCTGTTTCTCTGTCTCAGTCTCTCTGCATTTGACTCTCACTCTGAGTTTCAGTCTCCAAGTATCTGATTTGATCTCAATTTTAATATCATTCTCAGTCTCAATCTCAATCTTAGTCTCAGTCTGTAATTCTCAGTGTAAGCCTAAGTTTCTTTCTCTTCAACACCCTCTACCTCTCTCTCTCTCTCTCTCTCTTCCGCCTCGCTCCACTTGCAATTCTCAACTCCATCTCTCACTCTTTCAATTAGTCATATGCTTCTCCATTTCTCCATTCACCTCAAATTTCTTGGGATTTACATATATTTCATTTAAATTTCACATTTTTCGTCCTGTTGACAGCTAAAAATTTTAATTTAACACATTCCGTCTCGCTCGCACGCCTTGCTCGGCACACAGCCTGCGTGCTTCCTGCTAATCACCTTTGGTGCTGCCTATTCCATTTCTACGTCTACTGCTCTCATTCTTCTTCGGCTTCTTCAGCTACTTATTTGTCTCTTCATTAAAAGCACGCCAACAAAAACACACATACACATGCACACACACACACACACACACACACACACATGCACACACACACACACACACACACATATGCATAGCAGGCGCTTTGGTCCTTCTTTACGTCTAACTGTACTCGCGCTTTGCCCAAAAATAAAAATAACAACAACAACAACAGCAGCAGGAGCAAATGTTGCGACGCGTCTCTGCCGCAGCGCTGCTTTGCTTTGCTTTACTTTACGTCTGCTTTATGCTTCATTCGCTTCAGTTTTTTTTTCTTTTTTGGCAAAGATTTTGCGTCGGCAGCATTTGCAATAAGAACACGTTTTTTGTTGGAATTTTTCGGTGTTTTTTTTTTTTGCGATTTGTTTTAGTTGCCATTTTTTGTTGTGATTCATTTTTGACTACTAAATTGGCCGTTTTACGGCTGCATTTTGGTTTTTCTTTTGTTTTGTTATGCAGACATGAACCGGTTAAGCGGGTAATAATTGTTATTTTTAAGCTGCTGCGCTTTGCATTTTGCCATTCGATTGTTATTGCAAATACACAAAACACAAACAAATAAAAACACACACACACGCAAATGTATGTGTGCGTGTACAAACATACATATATATGTATATCAAATCAGCGCTGCAGGCTTTATGCTAAAAGAGCGTAAAAAAGAGAGGGATAACTTCAAATTGTATTTAAGCTGCAGGCGCAGGGCGAATAAATGCGTTTAAAAAGCAAAGAGTAAGAAACAGACACACATTCAGACTAGGCCTAGCATTAATTAAAGAGCGCAGCCAGCAGGCCTGCAACGTGTGCAAGAGCGAGCGAGCGCGATCGCAAGCAACAAAACACACACATACACCCACACACACACACACATGTCTTTACATGCACATGCATGATTTTAGCTTTAAGAGCGAACTCAACAAATTTCTATTTTAAGCTGCAAGCGCACACACACACACATCAATTTCTATTCAAGCTGCACACACACACACATGTTGATATTTATAGACTTAAGAGCGTCTGGCATATTTGCAATTTGAAGAGCAAGCTGTGAGCAGGTAGCGCAGCTGCAGCTGCTGCACATGTTAGAGAGCGTGAGAGCGAGCGACATGCGATCGCAAGCTGCGCTTAAGAGCACACGCACACGCACACACTTATGTATATTTAAGGCAATTTATGTTGTTGTTTCTTCCTTATTTTTCACACGTTGTTTTTGTTGCTGCTGCATTTGGCTGGCTGAACCGGTTCAACGGGTTGCCTCACACTCACTCACTCACACACACACACACAGGCACACGCACGCTTGCACTTTTGTTGTTTTTGGTATTTCTGTTATCTTCATCTTCTTCTTCTTCTTCATATTTTACCTTTGCTTAGTGCTTCGCTTCTCTTTCAGCTTCTGTTTTGACTTTGGCTGCTGCTGTTTGATTTTGCATTAATTTTGCTTTAATTGCATTTTGCTTGTGAACTGCATTCGTATTATCGCTTTACTGCTCGCACTCTCACTTTTCCACTAAAAAAAAAATATTTATCATCTTATTCTTATTCTTATTCCTCTTCTTTTTCTTCTTCTTCTTCTTCGTGGTCGCTCGTTAAGCGCTTAACAAAAAAAAACACGCGCGCATTTTGCAGAAAACAAAAAACCTTTTCTTCTTTTTTTACGATTATTATTACTATTTAGAATTTGACTTCGAATTTGGCTCGTTTTGCCGGCGATAACGCGCGCGCGACTGAGAGAGCAGATAAAACAAGAACTCGCAAAGTGAATTTCACACAAGAATATTTTACGGAATTTTCACGCTCTAAACTCGGAATCGAACCTCGCATCGAACCCGCTACGACGACCGCCTCGGACGGCTTTGCTTTTGCATCTGTTAACAGCGTGACTTGCGCTAACAGTGGACACTGCTAGGCGGCGCTGTTACGACAACAGCGCGCAGCTGCAACCGCGCTGTTAGCTCGCACGCAACCTGTAACGCACATGTTCGACGCGTGTTGGACAGCCAAGAGAGCGCATCTGGAGCGTAAGCGCCGGCTCTCTTAAATGTGTGTGCGGCTTAGCATTTTGCTTAGCTGCAATTAAACCGTTGCAATTTGGCAATTGGCAGACCTTTATTTCTTCGTACGCCAATTAAAGTAACATCACAAACACACGCACGTACGCACACACACACACGCACACGCATGCACGATGAGGGAGAGCAACTATTAGAGATGTGCCAAAATTACAGCGATTGCCACTGATATTAAGTTGTATGCGATGTTTAAGGAATTTGAGGAAGAATTTGACTAGAAGTTGATGGAAATAGTACAAAATTTGATACAAAATTTTAAAAACGGCAAAAATTAACGAAATTAACAAGTAAATATACATTTTAAATATATAATAAATATTATATACATACATATTTATTTGATTTTGAATATATCGTATACATATTATTTTATTCCTTCAGTAGATCCGTCCAAAAGTATGCCACAAATTTTGCAATTTTGTTGGAAGGAGCTGCATTTGTTTAGACAGGAATATCGATATATAATGAGTGTATACCCTGTAACGGTTAAACTTTTTACGGCATAAATATTTTAAAATTGTTTTCCTAAAGATTTAATTAAAACATTTTTTTTGTAAAACCTTTTGGTTAGGTAGGGTACTTGAATATAGTCGAGTGTTTGCTGTATACCCTGTAAAAAAATAAAAGTAATTCATATTAGCTTAGCGGACGATTGGGAATGTCTTGTAAGTGTAGAGGATTAGGATGTCGAATACCCTATAAAATTTGAACAAGTTGTTGTATACCCTGTAGAAATTTAAAAATTCAGACTCTAATTAATATTGATTTTTAAGTTATTTACGATTCTAATAACTTTAAGTGCTTGCTGTATACCCTATAAAAAAATGGAAAGGGCATTTAAGCAGGGATGAATATATTTGTTAAGAGATAACAATGAGTACATAGTCATATATATTCATAGTCATGCATCGTTATCGTGAATCTGTTTTATATTCATTTAAGGGCAACTTTTAATCCCATATACCCTATAATAAAATGACCTAAGACTGGGTAGGTCATATTACATTTTACTACCCAAAGAGCATATTAATATTACTTTCAGCCAAATTGAATTTACTGGTTACAGGGTATAACCTAGTCGTGCATAGGTAGAGTTTGCTTACTTAGCATTTCCTTTTCTTAGCTTTCTAGCCTTTTCTTCATTTTTGCGGTTTTCTGTCGTGTTCCAAAGTCTCTCAATTAAAGGTGTGGTGTAAGTGTGTGTCTGTCTCTCTCTCTCTCTCTCTCTCTCACTCTCTCTCTCTTTCTCTCCCGTTCTCTGTGTGACATTGTGTTGAAAGGCTGCGGCTTGGGCTGATTTGTAAGACGAAACTTGCAGCTGCAATAGAAAAAGCCGCAAAGCACGCAACAATTTCGAATTAAAACAGCACAAAATACTATGAAAAATACAATGAAAAATACCAAGAGAAATGAGATACCAACTAAATTGTTAGGCAATATGGACAAATTGATGAAATGATGAAATGAAAACGAATCGCCGCCAGCCACAAAATATGATCAAGGTCAAAGACTTGAACCGCCCCCTCTTGCCGCCTCCTGACTCCCCTGCCACGCCCCCACACTCCCACTTCCCTTCCCCCCTTTAATTAACGTGAACATTTCACTTTCTTTTTTATCAATTCGGGGCGTGGCAAGGCGCAGGCCATGGTCCAGGGCATGATAAGTCCAAACTTCATTGTTTGGCCCCTTTGAGTAGGAGGCGGACTCAAAGCAGTGGGCGTGGCAGTATCAACACTTCCGGCCAGCCTCTCTCAACGAACGGAAATCAAATGCAGGGTATCCAAGAGGAGTTGATGCATTTGCCTAGACAATGAGAAGCGCATAGAACAGCGAATAGAAATGGAAATGGAAATATAGTAAAGGAATTTTGCTTTCAATCTCCTCTAGTCCATTCCTAATTCTCTTCTATTTCTCTCTGGCTCCCTCAATCAACCTTTCGCGTTCTAATTTTTTCTCTCTCTCTCTCCCTCTCTTTCTCTTTTTCTCTTTCTGTCTTTCTCTCCTCTTTTCTCACAGTGTATCTCTCTATCGCCCTCTTTATCCTTTTCTTTCTCTTTCTCCTTCTTTATTTCTCTCGCTCTCGTTCTCTTATCCTTCTCTGTCTCTCACTCGCTTTCTCTCTCTACCTCTCCCTCTCTCTATTTTTCTCTTAATCGCTCTTTTCTCTGCCTTTCTCTCCTTTTTTCTCACACTCGCTCTCGATCTCCCTCTCTCTCTTTCTCTTTCTCCTTTTTTATTTCTCTCGCTCTCTTTCCTCTCTTATCTTTCTCTGTCTCTCACTTCCACTACCTCTCCCTCTCTCTATTTTTATCTCGTCCTCTCTCTCTCTCTCTCTCTCTTTCGCTATCTCTTACTTTCTCCCCTTCTCTCCCCCTCTCCGCACCAATCGAAGTCTCATCGAGGGCAACTGAATTTTGACATCTTCATCCGAGTTCTATAAGTTTTTCTTTTTCTTATCTTTTTCCTCTTCTCCTTCCTATTTCTTGTCGATATCGCGTCAATGACGTTGCTACCGCTGCCGCTGTTGACGTCGCTGCTGGCGTCACAGTCGCCGCCTATTGACGTCGTAAAATTTGTCATTTTATGGAAATGCCGCAATACAAATACGAAAAAAAAGAAAACAAACACAAATGTTTGCAAGCAAATACACTGAGAGAAATGAAGGCTACTAGAATTGAAAAGTAAGTAAAAGAGCGAGAGTGCTCGAGAGAAAGAAAGAGAGAGGGAGGGAGAGAAAGAGGGAAAGAAAGGGAGATAGGGAGATGAACAGATGGAGGGAGAGAGAGAACGAGATAGAACAGATAAAAAGAGAAGGAGGTGAAGTGAAGGGAGAGAGTAGAGAGGAGGAGAGATTAAGACAGAGAGAGAGAGAGAAAAAGAGAGAGAGAGAGATAATAATAGAAATGTTTTGATGAGGCAAAAGTAGTTCTGCCTATGAATAAAACAAAAATGGTTCGGTTCACGGTTCACTGTACACGGTTCACGATTCCTAGTTCACAATTCAAAGTTCACAGTTAACGGTTCGAGTAAAAAGATATTTACAAAAAAATCCCGCTAAGTGTGGAGATTTCTTGAATTTCAAAGTTTGGTATGGATTTCAAGATTTGCTTTGAACCGGAACCGAATCAGATCTGAGCAAACCCTGAACCAAACCTTAACTGAAGTAAAGCTCTACCATACCATACCATCTTTCCTCACTCGAATTCCAGAAGGAATTTCTGTCTTAATTCTTGTGCTTATGAATTAAACCTTTGCACCCAACAAGTACTTCGGTTCACGGTGCGAACCAGTGCCTAAGCAATAACATATTAAGACAAACCAGTTTGAATATAGCCGGACTGAATCTTAAGAGGAATCAAATCCAGTCCAGTCTAAACTCATTAAAATGAACATCCAATCGAACCACTTTTGACATTTGAAGAGATCAATTTTTGTTCTATTTGGAACCACCACTGAACCAGTTCGTGGAACATGTCAAATGCACTCTAAAAAGAGAGAGCACTTCTCTTCATAAATTTACTTTTTCTGAAACATATTTGAGTTTCTCTCTCACTCACTTACCTATTTCTCTCAGTGTATGCTCGCTCACCTTTTGTCCCGTTAGCTGGACTTGTCTTAGGGACATCCTCAGGTGTTACGTCAGAGGACGTGTGGGCGGCTAGCTCCAGCTCCAGCTCCAGCTCCAGCCTCGTCGCAGGCACGTGCCAGCTCCACTGACTGCAAACGCTTTTAATAAAGTAACAAAGCTGACAACAGAATCCGCTGACAAGGTGGGAGGGGGAGGGGGGGGAGGGGCTGGGCTGAAGGTAGGTCAGGTGCTGCAGGTGCGTGCGTGTGTGTGTGTGTGTGGCATAAATAAAAATATATATATTCTCTTCTTCTTGCTGGTTTTATGGTATGCGTATACTCGAAATTATTGGAACAGGAACTGACAAATGGGGCGGAAGAAGCGAACGAATGTTGTCGTCCGAGCTGAGCGCCCGCTAGGGAAGGTAGGGTATTCAGAGAGTGTAGGGCATGCAGATGCTGATGATGGATGGTGTACGGAGAGTGTAGGGTGCTCAAATGTGGTGGGAGATACAGATAATGGAGGGTAATCAGAGAGTGTAGGGTATCAAGATAGAGTTGAACAAGTGTTCAGAGTGTGTGTAGGGTATTCAGAGAGTTCAGGGGAATACATATAATGAGAGATGGTATACAGAGAGTGTAGGGTATTCAGAGAATGTAGGGCATTCAGAGAATGTAGGGTAGTCAGAGAGTATAACAAAGTGATAAGACTGTGTGTAGGGTATTCAGAGAGTTCAGGGGAATACATATAATGAAAGATGGTATACAGAGAGTGTAGGGTATTCAGAGAGTGTAGGGTAGTCAGAGAGTGTAGAGTATTCAGATAGTTTAACAAAGTGATTAGACTGGAATACTAGGGAATACATATAATGAGGGATGGTATACAGAGAGTGTAGGGTATTCAGAGAATGTAGAGTATTCAGAGAGTGTAGGGTATTCAGATAGTTTAACAACGTGATTAGACTGTGTGTAGAGTATTCAGAGAGTTCAGGGGAATGCATATAATGAAAGATGGTGTACAGGGGTATGTAGGGTATTCAGAGATTGTAGGGTAGTCAGAGAGTGTAGGGTATTCAGATAGTTTAACAACGTGATTAGACTGTGTGTAGGGTATTCAGAGAATTCAGGGTAATGCGGATAATGAAGGATGGTAAACAGAGATTGTAGGGTATTCAAATGTGGGTTTTCAGAGAGTCCAGCTAAGTTTACAGTTCACGGATAATTCATTTGGATATCAAAATGTATAAAGATATTATAAGGTATTCAATAAGGTACAGGGTATACAGAGAGTACATATTTATTATTTTCTCTATTTATCGATATATCTATATGTAACGAAATATGACATAGACATAGATATATATAGATATACCTAGATATGAACACATGCACATATATTGACACATTATAGATTTATAGACAGCTATAGATAGCTATCTACCTACCGATATATCAATATATTTTTTCAATATCTATCTATCGATATTTGATAAATCATCTATGTTGACTTCCATGTACTTTACTATCTATCAATTGCTTTTTTACCTTGGTTTCTATATATATATTGATAGATCTGCTATCTATCGATATATCGGTACATCTGAACATATGTCACAATATATGAACAATTTTACACTATCATGAAAACGATGAATCTCTTCATATTTCTTATTAGAGACATCGCTAGTTCTACATCTATCGATATTAAGATACTTCCATCGACCTCCTACGTAATCGATAACTATCGTTTTACCAATGGCTATTACAGCCATAGTACATCTCCCTTTCGCCCTCTCTCACACATTGTCTTTCTCTCTCTAACCTCACCTCAACTAGCTACAGCAAAGAATTTCTATATATATTTGTATATATATTATTTCAATTGATCTACCATGCAATCGATATCTATCGCTATACATCTCTCTCTATTTTGCATATTCAAAAAAGCCTTGAAGGCCAGGTTTGCATTGCCTTCAAGGCTTCGAATCAGTGCACGGCCCGTCGATTGCCCATTGCCTTTGGTCCTTTGCCTTGAGGCAGGACGAAAATCGTTTTTAAAGCGCCAATTCTGAAATATGAAGTAAGAATCTCAGATTTGTGTGTAACTGAAATCTGTTTTAACAATTGTTCTGCTGCTGGTGCTGCTCATGCTTCTTCTTCTTCTTCATGATCTGCTTGTTGTTGGTCGAATGAGAATTTCGCTGTTTGTTGCTTTCAGCATTTCCCATTTACGTTTCTCTTTGGCTTCACCTTTTCCTTCATTTTTATAGTTTACATGGAATGGCAGTGGAATGAAAGCGGGTATATCGAATGTTGAGGAAGAGTATGTAACGCATAGGTGGAGAGTGAGGTTTTAACAGATGTAGAAGAAGAGGAAGGAGAAGTAGAAAAAGAGGAAGAGGAAGAGGAAGAGGAAGAGGAAGAGGAAGAGGAAGAGGAAGAGGAAGAGGAAGAGGAAGAGGAAGTGGAAGAGGAAGAGGAAGAGGAAGAGGAAGAGGAAGAAGAAGAGGAAGAGGAAGAGGAAGAGGAAGGAAAAGCAAATGATGATGAAGAAGAAGCGGAAGAAAGAGAAAAAGAAGCAAAAGAAGAAGATAAAGAGGGGGAAGAAGAGAAAGCAGATGACGACGAAGAAGAAGAGAAATAACAAGAAGAAGTAGAAGACGAAGTAGAAGAAATAGAAGAAGAAGAATTAGAGGAAGATGAAGCAGAAGCAGAAGAATGAGAGGAAGAAGAAAAAGAGAAATAGATGAAGAAGAAGAAGGACGAAGAAGATGTAACTGGTAAAGAAGAATACGAAAAGCAGGTCATAAAACAAAATGTGGAAGACAAATAAGAACAATAAGAAAGCAGAAGAAGGATATGAAGCTGAAGAAGAAACAGATGAAGAACAATAATAAGAAGAAGAAGATGAAAAGACAGAAAAAGATGCACAACAAGAAGAAGAAGAAATATATATACACATATACATATGCTTTATTAAATGAATAGCTCAATTTGTCAGTTTCTTTCTCTCTCTCTCTCTCTCTTTCTCTTTCTCGCTTTCATCCACTCTCTGCCTCTATAATCTTTAATTTCCCTCTTCCATTGTAAGCTCTGCTGCTACTTGCTTTACAGGGTATCTGCTAGCCGTTCATTTGTCGCCTCTTTGCACGTTCATTTGATTTTTCTTCTTCTTCTTTTTATGCATGTGGTTACGTTTATTGTCTTTCGACGCATTTGCCAATACCCGCAGCAACAGCAGCAGCAGCAACAACCGAAAAGTTGCTGACACAGCAACAACAACAACAACAACCAGCAACAACAACAACCAGCAACAACAACAACAACAACAATAAGTAAAATTGTTTGTCTCAGCAATTGGCGTGACATTTTTTTGTTGCCCCTCTCTCTCTCTCTCTCTGTCTCACTCTTCCGCTGTTTTGCCTCTACCCTCTCTTTCTCTCTCTCTCTCTCTCTCTCACTCTCTTCAGTTTTTATTATGTTGAGCCCTGTTGTTGTTATAAATCATGCCTACAAGTATGCAACGCAATTTTTTTCAATTACAACTCGCTCCACACACAGGGTGCACCGACTGAAAGTGGGCGTCGCTTGCCACAGGGTGTCGCCCTGTCGCCCTGTCGCCTTGTCGCCTTGTCGCTGTCTCATTGTGCCGCCTGCTCGGCTACGTTTTTTCTGTTTCCCTTTTTTCCCTTGTACCTGGCAATTGCAATTTGACAATTTATGTGCGTCGCATATCGTTGAATACCCTGTGCAGCATATGCAGAGCGGGCATATTGGCATTGCTGACCCTTGACATCTATATGAAATGCAGAGCTCAAAGCGGGCATTGACTATATGTATGTCAATAAGTGACATATATGTCTTTGAACATGGGCAGTCGTGTATACCCCATTCTGTGCACATTTGCTTTGAAATTTTGCTAAAGCAATGGGGAAATATATTTGACTCAAATTAAGTTAGAGAATAACATTTTTTTGGGATATGCAGATAGCCGTGCATACCCGATACTCTTGAATGTGTATAGAGTATACTGTGTATACAGGGAATTGGGTCAATAGGCAAATACTAAAGGGAAAGAGAGGGGCAGAGAGAGAGAGAGAGAGAGAGAGAGAGAGAGAGAGAGAGAGAGAGACAGAGAGAATGAGAGATAAACAGAGAGCAACAGGGAGGAGAGAGAGACAGATATAGAGAGACAAATACAGGAGAGAAAGATAGAGAACGAAATACAGAAGAGAATGAGAGAGGGAGAGAGATGAGAGAGACATAAAGAGAGCGCAAGAGAGAGGAGAGAGACAGAGAGAGAGAGAGAGACAGAGCAAGAGAGACAGAGACAGAGGGAGACAGGGAGAGAGACAGAGAGAGAGACAAAGAGACAGAGAGAGAGAGACAGAGAAAGAGACAGACAGAGACATAGGGAGACAGGGAGAGAGACATAGTGAGAGACAATGAGAGAAAGACATAAAGAGAGAGAGAGAGAGAGAGAGATAATGAAGGCACATCTGAGAGAGACAGATAGAGAGAATGAGGTAGGAACATCTGAGAGAGAGACAGAGAGAGAGAGAGAGAGAGTGAATGAGGAAGAGACATCTGAGAGTTTTCTTCGATAGCTTACAGACAGCTTACATGGATAATATGATCGCTTCTCTCTTCCCTCTTCACTTCTAGGAATTATAGGACCTTTTGTTACTCAGCTCACATGGATAACATGATCACTTCTCTCTTTACTTTAAGAACTATATGATCTCCTACCCATCTTTATTACTCTGAAATCTTCTCTTCAAGGACTCTTCTTCGAGTTCTTGAGCTTTCTGCATTTGCAGCTTGAATAATAATTTCCAAATGGTTTTCTAATAGCTATGCTCGCTTGAATGGCTTATTATGCTGCCTGCTTGCCTTCGCAAGGGGCGGTGGGCGTGACGCAGCTTGAACAGCTGAAACGCATTTCAGCTCAGCTCGAACAGAGTCTGTCAGAAGCAGTCGTCAAGACTCTAGACGGGCGCGACGCCTCAGTCGAGGGCGTGGGCAACTCTTCGGGCTTTCATTTAATTAAAATGTCATTATTATTCAGTTGTCGCTGACGGTGACGGTGACGGCGACTGTGACGCCGACTGCGACGCCGGCGTCAGCTGCCAGTTAACAATTTAACAGTTAAATGTCAAGTGTGGCCCCCAAAAACTAGCAAGCTCTCTGCTCGCTCCCTCCCTCTCTCTCTCTACTTTTCACTTTCGCTTTGCTCACATTAACAATTGCCTCTCCCTGTCGCACACCCACATCCCTTCACTCCTCACTCTCACTCGCAGTTGCTGCAGCTTTGTTCAGTTTCGCTATCTCTGTCTCGCTCTAGCGTCTTTTGCTTACATTAACAAGCTTCGCCTTCTCATCCTCCTCCTCCTCCTCCTCTTCTTCGCTTCTGCATCGAAATGGCTGCCGCTGCCTCTGCTGGCGTCGCTGCTTGTTGCCGCCATTGCTGACATGAAAGGAGCGCAGCAGCGCTGCTTTGCTGCGCTGCTTTCACAGTTGGCTCTGCTCGCAGCTGCATTTACCGCTACTTTTACAGCTTTCTGCTCAGCTCACACTGCTTAGCTGCAATTAAAATAATACAAATAAATGTCGCCTGTCTCTCAATTTGTGGGCGAATGGGCGACAGCGGTGGGCGTGGCTTTGACGTTTTGAGTGAATGCAATGAAATATTTCGCATTGTTGTTGCAGAGTTGCAACCATAAGCAACCCAATGCTTCACACTGCTCCCCCTCCCTCCTCTCTCACTCCCTCTCTCTTGCTCTTCTCCTCCCTCTGTGCTACGCACCTGTAACAAATTGTTGGCAGCTCAGTCAACGAGAACGCGAGGAAGACAGAAAGGAAAACAAAAACGGGAAGGCAAAGGTAAGTTTTTTATTATTGTTGTTGCTGCTGTTGCTATTTGACAACGACAACGACAACGACAAATACTTGATGGATGCTACGACCTTCACCTGGCTGCCCCTCGAGTATTGCGACCCTTGGCCAGGTGAGCGACCCACGCCCACTCTCGCCCACTAAAAGCCCTTCTTTACGCACCGCCCAGCAAGCATATCAAATACAAGAGAGAGAGGGAGAAAGAGTTCTTTCTTTGCTAGAATGGAGAGTAGACCATGGAGCATAATGGTAGATTGGGAATAACTAAATGGACAGAAATGCTTGGAGAGTTGAGTTTATACTGAAGAGAGAAAGTTTAGTTGACAAAAAACTGAAATCGGAGACTAGAAGAGATTAGGAAACATGCATATGAAGAAATTTGGAGAGCTGGCGTTGGCATTGTAGAAAATAAAGTGTAGAGAAGTAGTAAAGACTGGTAAGTATGGAAAAACTAGACACTTAGGAGACTTAATGAGTGTAGAGATGAATGTAGAAAAAGGAGACAAGAAACAATTTAGGAAAATGAGAATAGAATAGAGAATAAAGTAAAGAAATTAAAATCTTAGTCTAAGTCTCCAAGTTTCTACTTGGAGTATCTACGGAGAGTAAGTGGAGAGAGAATAGAAATAAGTCAAATGAAGACTAGAGAAATGAGAAAGTATTAGATAGGCTCAAGTGTGATGAGGAGAGCATCTAATGCGGAGAGTAAAATAAGTAATGTCAAGAGTAAAGTCAGTCTAGAAGAGAGTGGAGAGATTAAGTAGAGATTAAGAGACCAAGCAGAAATAAATCAAAATAAATTAAGTCGATGTAGTACAAATAATATATGTACTGGAGTCCGATATGTACAATACGCAGTACTACTTTATCATATTTTTTCGATAACTCATTCCATTTCTGTTCTATCGATAATAATCGAAAATCGGACTTTGTTTTTTAAGCCTAATTTAAATAGTGTTAGACATAGAGATTTCAGATTTACTGTGTGGATTTATGTGATAAATACAAAGATTTTGTAGTTTACAGATTTTGGGTACCACGCCCCCTTCGCCTCAAATTAAAAAAAAAAAACGTATATCAAGTAGTAGAAACTTGTGCTTTGGCATATACACACATTTGATTTTGATGTTATTATCACGTTCTGAGAATTTGAGGAAGATAGTCCCACAACAAAAAGATTTTGCGCAATTAGTATATGTGCATAAAAGGAGCGTAGAATGATTGGAATATCAGTACTTAGCAGGGTTCAGGGTATCTCCTAGTCGAGCAGTCTCGACTAGAGCACTCTTACGTGTTTTATTTTTCTCTCTCTACTTTCACTTCACTGTGATAGATTTGTCAAATATCTCAAGTAAATAAGAAAGAGGCACATCAGAAACATTTTAGAAAATTTTGTGGTTTTAAATTCTAAACTCTAAGCACAGGTAAAAATTAAATTGATCTGCTTAAAGGCTTTGGCAATGGCTGTGGAGGAGAGCGAGGGAAACGCGCAGCAGCAGCAGCAGCAGCAACTGGTGGCGGCACCTGGCAGCGACACAGCAGGAGGCGAAGTGGGCGTGACAAGCGTCGCCGTGAGGCAGACGCACCTGAACAACAGCTCCAGCCAAAGGTGAGCCAACAGCATGAGACATAATTTAAATTGGAGAAGAAACTCTTTCTCTGTTTTCTCTGAATAGCCAGCAGAAAGTCTATCCGACGCTGCGGCTGCGACTGCACGAGATGCCGACTGAGGCAGCAGCAGCAGCGACAGCGACGGCGACGTCAGCTGCTTTGCCAGAGGCGGGAAACCATTCCAGGTCAGTGGAGCGACTGTCGCGGCAGGCAGTGACGCGACCGCGACGCGCCGCAACGCCGCCGCCGCCGCCGACGTCACTCGAGGAGCTCGAGCAGAGCAGCGGCAGCGACAGCTTCTGGCTGGAGGCGCAGGACTTTGGCACGGCGAGCAGAGCAGGTCAGGTGAGAGACTCACAGCAGTTGCAGCTGCACTTGCAGTTGCACCAACATCAACATCAACAGCAGCAGCAGCAACAGTTGCAGACGTCGCAGTCGCAGTCGCAGTCGCAGTCGCAGAGCCGTCCCGGGCAGCGACGCTTGACCTTTGAACAGTGGCTGCTGCGTAAAAGGTGAGTTGATTAAACGAATTCGAGAGTTTTCTTTTTTTTTTTTTTTTTTTTTTGTTTCTCTTTTCTCTTCTCTCTTTTCTTTGTCTTCTCTCTTCTGTCCCGCCACGTGCCCTGAAATCTCTCGTGGTTTTTAATTTATCTCTTGTCCTCTCCTTTCTCTTTCACTCTCTTTCTTCTTTCTCTTATTTCTTTCTTTCTTCTACGCTTTCTTCGCTCTTTCTCTCTTTCACTTTATTTCTTCTTTCTCTTGTTTCTCTCTTTCTTCTACGCTTACTTCGCTCTTTCTCCCTTCGCTTCTTGCTTTTATTTATCCTCTACACCCCTTTCCTCTCTCGTTTTTCTTGTTTATCTTCTCCCACCTCGCTCTCCGTCTCCCTCTGTCCCACAGGCATCAAGAGTCGGTGCGTCGCCGGCAGAGCCGACGCGAGGCGCAGCGACTGCAGCAGGTGAAGCAGCTGCGTCAGCAGCTGGCCGACAAGAGCTACGCGGACTGGCTGATCGCCAAGCGGAGGCGGCTGCTGCTGAGCGAGTCGCAGTTCAATCAATCGCTGGCAGCGGAGATTGCGGCCCTCCGGAAGCAGAAGCTAACTGAACGGTCGCTGCTGGAGTGGGAGCTGCGCAAGCAGCAGCAGGCGCAGCTGCGACGCGAGCAGCAGTTGCACGTGCAGCAGGAGGAGCGCGTGCACGAGAAGCTGCGCGAGCAGCTCAGCCACCTCGCCTGGCAGCGCTGGCTCACGCGACTGGCGGTCAGGGCGCAGCCTCAGCTACAGGCAATGCAGCAGCAGCAGCAGCAGCAGCCGCGTCGAGGCAGATCGACAATGTCGACTCCTGCTGCTGCTGCTGCGACGCGGCAGCGGAAGCGACTGAACCCAGTCGCCTCGCTCTATTTGCATGTGCCGATGTCGGTGGCGCAGCGCTCGCTGCGTCGACGTCTCGACAGCCCCAGCGCGTCGCAGCACTCGCGGCGGCGCTTGTAGTGAGCAGAGAAAAACAGCTTAAAGCTTGCAGCTGAAAGCTGCTTGTGATATGCCAAGCATGGAACAGGCTCAGATTAAGCAATATCAAGGCCGGATCAAAGCTAACCAAAAAGGCGTCTACTTAAGGGAGCTTTCACAAAAGCTTTGGCCCAAACCAAAAGCTTGCCATCCCTAGACAGTTTAATAGATCGATCTAAAGTGGATGTCAATACTGGAGTAATTGCAGTCAAGAGTTACTTATGAGAAAAGCCTATCAAAAGCTTTAGCTGCAGGCAAAAGCTCGTCGCTGTTCCATTTGTCCACGTGCCTAGACAGTTCAAGTCAGCTTTAGGCAACACACAAATCAAAGACAATAAAAACAAATTTCCTGAATAAAAGCTTTTGATTTAAACTGAAAGCTGAAAGCTTCTTAAAGTTAGAATAAGGATGAATTGAGGCCATTAAATGCCGCTCGAAGGGCGACCGAGAGAAAAGCTAAGCATTAAGCAGGTGCTAGCTAAGCTTTTACCAACGGGAAAGCTTTAGCTTTCTATAAATGTAAGTGTTTATAAGCCTTAAAGAGCTTTCAATTGAAGGGAGTACGGCAACCCTGCCAGGAGTGGACATTTAGTGAAGCTTTCAACATAAGACTTTACTGCTCATCTTAATCTAAAAGCTTCATACGAAATAAGCTTTAAAAGCTTCATTTTCTTTTAATTTGGATTGTTCAACAATAGCTCTTACTGGTCAATTCAAAAGATGCGTTATTCTGCTACACGAAAAGCTTTAATGAGCTTTGATAGGTTGTTCAGCGCTGGTAGAGCTTTAAACATAATAATTAGGCTTACTTGACTTACTTTACTGTACTTTCTGGCAAGCTATGCGTGTTGTTGAGGGATTCACTTGAATTTCCTTGCTTGAAAGTTCCTCATTCAATGCCGCTTTAAAGCTCTAACAGTGTTGTGTGATAAAGAGATAAAGCTGCATTTGGCACTAAGTTAATTGCAAATTCTGAAGCGCTGGAAATGCCTCTAAATCAGCCTATGGCTGGTCTGGGCTGGGCTGGGTTGGAATGGGGTGGGGTGGTTTGGGTTGGAATGGGGTGGGGTGGGGTAGTTTGGGTTTAGCTGTGCCTAGTGCAGTGACAGTAATTAAGATTGAAGTTTTTAAAGTTTTTGTTTTGGTTAATTCAATTAGGCTAACAATCGAGAGGGAATTTTGGGGCCGAGCGTTCGATGCAACCTGCTGACTTTGTGCGGAGGCTGTGGAGCTGCAGCCGCAGGTCAACTGTCTGCTGGCTGGACCACAGCGCAGACAATGCACTTGCAGGCCGTAGGCCCCGAGAGGGAGATGGAGTGAGAGGTAGAGGTGGAGGGGCAGGACTCTATGGAGTTCAACCACAAGATAACGCCCACACGCTCTGCCGCCCACTTATCCTTTTAATCCATTTTCATTGTGAGACATTGCTCGAGTTTTTTTTCTCTTTTGTTTTTTGGCCAGGTAACAGGTAAGGCCAGCACTTGGCCATACACACATAACGCATCGATGTGTGACAGAGAGAGAGAGAGAGAGAGAGAGAGGGAGGGAGAGAGAGTATGAGTAGATAGAGACAGTTGGCTGTAGGAATCCCAGCTGCTGCTGTTGATTTGAGTGCTGGCTAAAAGGAAGGGTCGAGCCCACATTTTAGCCAAAAATTGAGCTGCTCGCAATGTTCTGTGCACTGACCCTTCTCTCCCTCTCTCTCTCCCTCTCTCTCTCGCTCTCCCTCGTTTGTGTGTTTGGCTCGTTGTTTGGCAATCCAATGAGCTGCTTGTCCGATGCTCCGCATCCTGCATCGAGCCTTAGCCTTAGCCTTAGCCACAGCACCTGCGTCATTTGTAAAACAGAAAATGCAAATTTCTCTTCTCCTTACGGGATTTTGCTTTTCCCAGCCATTTCGGTTTTTTCCTCTGCTCTGCTGTTTCGTGTTTTGTTTTTTTTTTTTCTTTCTTGTGTGTTAACAATTGGAGCCTGATCGATGTGGAAATTGTTGATCTTCTTCTGGGTCAAAGCAGCTGGCAGCCTACAATGTGCTTCAATCAAGTTTCAAGTCCTCCGGGCCAGTGGCTGGCCACCTGGCCACAGCTCTTCTTGAGCCAGCGGCGTTTAGGTTGGATTAGTCTAGGGAAATGGCTGCAGCAAGAAATTCAAGTGAGTTGCGTATGAGGTTAATTGGCAACGCAACTATAAGAGTTTGATTGATGATTGCAGGCTAAGTCCCTCTTGAGGAAGCTCTAATCCTAAAAGTAGCCTGAGAACACTTCTGATTTTTTTATGGGGTATTCCCTTTCATCCCCTCAAAGAATAGACAGTAGAATGTAGTTAATTGGACGATTTATCTGTCTTTAATATGCAAATGGTAATTAAAACTTTTCACCCTGCGGCTTGATGGTAATGTTTTGTACCTGTTGAAGGGAAACGTTGTAGATGTCAGAGACGTTGCTAGCACATTCAATATTTCATGCTCACTTGCACATTGGATGGAGTCGAGATGGTCCACAGTACGGCGTCGGCCACATCCTCAGAGCGCAGCATCGGCATATGTGGCTTGATGACGCCCTGTATCTGCTCGGGCAAGATGTCCGTGTCGACAATGCCGGGACTTATGGTCTGAAATCAAATATCAAATGGAATTCTGAAGTCTTGGGATGCAGGAGTCAAGAGGAAGATGGGACGGAATGCCAGTAGAAAGGAAGGACAGCAGTCGGAATGAGAAGTCGCTTAAAGCTAAGTTTTACAATTTCCGATTAAAGATACAAATCAAACATCATTTCGAATAGCTCACGCCTTAAATTCTGGGCAGGTATTTAGGCATTGCGGATTTCCGACTCCCTTTCCACACTCACCGAGACCCGGACGTGCGTTTGATGGCGCTGAAACTCCTGGCGATAGATCTCCTGCATGGCACGCAGCGCAAACTTGCTAGCCGGGTAAATGTTTAGCGATGGCAATTGAGGTCCCAGATTTGGCACCTGCTGCCCCGCAACGCTATTCACAATGATCACATGGCCCTCAGCGGGAGCCTGTTCTGGCTGCTCTGGCTGCTGTTGCAGCTCCTGCCGGCGCATCGCTTGGAATGCCTCGCGAATGCAATAAACACTGCCCATTAGATTCGTTTCAATGGTGTCGCGTATCGCTTGGGTGTTGCCCGCCCCGCTGAGCTCCGTGGTCGCAATGATGCCCGCATTATTGACCAGCACGTGAACGCCGCCCAGCTCTCGCTGTGTCCAGCTAAACGCATCCAGCACCTCAGACTCGCGCGTTATGTCGCAGCGGCGAGCATGTAGGCGCCCTTGTTCGGCTGGCGGCAGCTTTGCTCGCATCTCCTCGATGCGCTCCTGGCGCCGGGCCAGGCCAACGACCACCAGACCGGCACCGACCAAGGCGCGGGCACAGGCAGCCCCAATGCCAGCGCTGGCGCCGCTAACCACGGCCACTTTGTTGCGCCAACGTTCCATTTTGTCGACTGGTCGAGCGAGCTTCTGCAACAAACGAGCCAGCCGTCCCGGCCAGCGCTGAGAGGCCCTAGTAATGCAAATGAGCCAAGTGCTTCTGTAGAGCCTAAGCTGTATCGATTTGCATTCTCACACCGACACCCACCACCCGCCGACCAGCCCACTGACATCATTTCGATTGTCGATGTCGATGTCGATGTCTTTGTCTTATAGCCAAAGTTGAGGTAATCGCCTGCCAGTGGCTGTAATTATTCCGAGCTCCTGCTCTCAATCTGGATTTGCGTGTGATTGGAGCAGCATCTAAAGCGTTTTCAGCAGCATTACACGAATGCACTTCCAATCTGTATGCTTAACTACATTAGACCTAATTTACAGTTGTTTATGACAAGGTATTCTCTACTCAAACTGCAACTGTAGCAGCTGGCTGGGACTTTTGAGAGCAGGTCACAGGAGAGGGGTCTAAGCCTCTTTCAGACTAAATTTCCTTGAAGTCAGTTTCTGTATCTAGAGCGCAATCTAAGCGCTAGCCAAGCTTTTGAGGTAAACTAGTTGGTAAATATTCTTGGAAGGCATATAAAAATGCTGAGCTAGAATTATATCAATCTCTCCTAGCTAGGATTCTATTCTTCAATCTTTTCAAGCTAGGATTCCAATCTTCAACCTTCTCTAGCTAGGATTGTATTCTTCAATCTCTCCTAGGACTCTATTCTTAAATCTCTTCAAGATAGGATTCTATTCTTAAATCTCCCGTAGCTAGGATTGTATTCTTCAACTTCTCCTAGTTAGGACTCTATCCTTCAATCTTTCCTAGCTAGGATTCTATTCCTCAATCTCTTCAAGATGGATTCTAATCTTCATTCTCTCCTATTTAGGATTAGTCCAATAGTTTTATAATTAAAAAAGTAAATAAAAAAAGACACTCAGTATTGGGACCCGGATAAAAAATATATTTTGAGAAATTTGAAAAATAAAGAAGATGATTACATGATATAATAAGGATATAGGGATTGAAGTGAGCTAGGGAGGTGGGGGAAAAGAAAGGGACACAGGGGCGATCTAATCAAAACTAAACCTAATTCTAACGCCAAGGCTTCACCTTTTGCGCGTCCTTCGGCTTGAGTAAATATTTGGGCTCAATGCTGCGCGCTCGTTGCAGAGGGTTATTCGATCTAGCGCCCATCGATTGCAGATGCTCGTCGGAGCGTAGAATACGCGACTCGTTGAGCACGGCACGGCGACGCTGCAGTTGGGCCGCCTCTTCCACAAAGACAGCGCGACGCTGCTGCTCCTTGAGCTCCTGCTTCTTCTCCTGCTTCAGCTCGTGCTGCAGATCGTTGCTGCTGTTGTTGCGGCTGCGCTGGGGCAGCGCCTTGCCCTCCTCGAGCCAGTCCTTGAGCCTGAGGCGCAGCTTCTCGCGCTTGTCTTGAAACTTTTTCGGCAATACCTTGTTGTTCTGTTGGTCCTGCTGCTTGCGCAGCTGCTCCACTTGATCGTCGTGCAGCTCGTGTTGAATTTGATATCCGTTTGGTGACTCGTTCCTCTTCATCTCGCGCACACGCAGCGCATTGCCCCTGTTCCAGATCATGGCCGTGCGATGCGGACGCAACAGGCAGCTGTCTAGTGAGTTGCTCAGCTTTGACAGCGGACCCTCCTTGTCCGGCTGCAATGGGTCCTCCCGCACCACAAGGCTCTCCTTGCAGTACGTGCGACGCGGCTGCGCCAGACGCTCCAGGCGCTTGTAGTCAGGTCCCTGGCGCTTCGGACGCGGCTGCGGCGGTTGACCCTGCGGCTTCTTGACAATGGGCCCATGCACAGACTTCCATTCGTTAGGATTGGTGAAGAGGGGCGCGGTAGTGCCACGCAGCGAGTCCAGGCCCCTGCCCATGGGCACGGGCTTGGGCTTGTTTCGTGAGGCCTGGACCCATTGCTCGAAGGCCTCGGCGCTCATTTCGCGACGCGCCGACTCGAGCTGATTTTGTCGTTCCAAGCTGGCCTCACGCCGCAGCCGCTGCTCCTTGAGCTCGGCCAATTTCTCGCGCTCCCATTCGATGAGGCGACGCTGCGATTCTGCGGCTGGCAGCGACTGACGCGAATGGGAGGTCATCTGAGCGGAGCTCATATCCGACTTGGCCCGTCGCAATTTAGTTGTCTTGTCCTTGAACCAACGCTCATAATTCAGCTGGGCGAGACGCGAGCGCTCCTTAGCACGCTGCTCCTCCAACTCTGTGGAGAGACGACGCTCCTTTTTCAGCTGATCTTGCTTCTCCCTGTGAAGGCGAAAGGAACTATCAATAGAGGGGCAGAATTCATAAACCTAAGCAATCATTTATCTATGTTTAGCTTACTTTTTGGCAGCCAGCCAGGCGTAGAAGGGCGAGCCGGGCGATGAATTGTCGCTGCTGTCTCGCTTGGCGAGCTGCTCCTGCATCGAGAGCAGTGTGCTATGCGCAATGACCTCGGCGCTATTCCACTGGGTCAGCTCAGCTACAGTTAGACTTCCCTGGCTCTGATGAGGTGACGACTTGATCTGAGGCGGTTTCTGTTCCAGATTCTGATTCTGTTTCGGAATCTGTTCCGGATTCTGTTCCTGATTCTGTTCCGGATTCTGTGGCAAGTCTTTGTGTGATAAGTCTGGCAAGTCTTTTTGCGATTTCTCCTTCTGCCGTGATACGTTGGCTTGCTGATCCTGAGCCTGTGGCAAGTCTTTCTGTGCTTTCTCCTTCTGCGGGGATTCGTTGACTTGCTGTAAATTCGGCTCTGTCTGCGACCTTTTCTTTAGGGTTTGTGGAATGTCCGAGTGCAACACCTCCAGCTTCGGTGTCATTTGTACCTGCACCTTGGGCTTCACTTGGGTTAGCTTCTCTCGCTTCAGCTGTAAGTCTCCTTGAGGAGATCTCTCTGACTGTGACTTCTCTGCCTTTAGTCGCATCAGCGAGAGTCTCTCCTGCTTTAAGCCTTCCAGATGTAAGCTCTCTGGCTTCAGTCTGCCCGTCTGACAATTAGTTAGCAGTGGTTTTATTTGTAGCTTCGATCTCTCTGATTGCGATTTTATCGGCAGTGAGATCTGTTTTAGCTGTGACTCTTTCTCCGCCTGCGAAATCTCTTCGTATGTCCACTCCAAGTATTGACTATATCGACGCTTGGTCTGCTGCTCAGACTTCTCTTTCTGTTTCACCTGCAATGTCTTCTGTTCTAACTTCTCTTTGTTATCCACCTGCACCGTCTTCTGTTCAGACTTTTCTTTATATTTTACCTGCAGCGTCTTCTTTTCAGACATCTCTTTATACTTAATCTGCAATGTCTTCTGTTCTGACTTCTCTTTCAGCTCTACCTGCAACGTCTTCTGTTCTGACTTCTCTTTATATTTTACCTGCAACTTCTTGTGCTCACATTTCTTTTTCAGCTCCGTCTGTACTGACTTCTCTTTCAGTTCTGTCTGCACCGCCTTCTCTTTCAGTTCCTTCTGCAATTTTTTCTGCTGTGATTTGTCTTTCATATCCAAGCAAAGCATCTCCAAAGGCAGCTGCTTTGTTGATGTCTTATTGTCCAGCACCAACGTCTCATCTAGTCGCTTCTCTAGTTGCTCCGAGCGGTGTGCCTTGAGCTGTTTGCTTTCCCCTAGCTTTTGTTCGTTCTGTGACTTGTCCTCCCTCTCCAGCTTCAGCTGCTTCTTTAGCTCTGACTGCAGATCCTGCTCTTTCTTTCCATCTCTGTGATATTTTTGCCCATGCAGCAAGTAAAGATCCGTCCTCCGTAAACGGGGAGCCGACTCCGCAAAGTAATGAAAGCGATGTCGATGATCGAAACGACCAATACTGCAGTACGACATCGATTTTATAGTCTCATATCCTATAATATTATATCCATAAGGTTCAGATAACTTACTGTGTCTGCGACCGGCTTCTGAAGGAACCGCAGTTGATTCTTACATTCTGACAGGCGGCCACAGTTTTGTTGCCCGGCTCCGTCGAGAGCACTACCCGCATTACCTCATTGCCATGCCGATCATTGGTAGCCACGAAGGCCATCTCCCTCTCGCAAGGATCGATACACTCGTGGCCACGGACACACTACGATTTTTTTTTCCCAGCTGTTAGATTACAGCACTATAAAATATATATTGAAATATATTTTGAGAAGTGCACACATTCACAGACAGCTCAGTTATAGTTGAAGGTTATAGAACAGCTCGGCAAAGGGCTACTCAGTCAGCGGAGGCCAGAAAACTCACAAATCCCCCAAACTGAAAATGTGTTTTTGTTTTTTTTTTTTATGTTTTTTAGTTGAAAACTGAATTTGATTAACAAAACTGAACAGAAATCGAGAGCAAAGAGATACGAAAATTATGTTGATATAGTAAGCTAGAATTCGTTAGTCAAGACTTAGTTTCTGCTGAGAGATTTTTAATTTTTAATTATGGAAGTTGACCCGAACGTCTGTCTGGTCGATGACGCGACCAATGTCAAAAGATTTTAGGACCTGCCAACACTGAAAACATCGATAGCACTAAACATCGATTGGTAGCTGATGGCAACGATGCTCAAAAAATGGTACTCCAATTGCCAATAATCGTAGCCAAACGACTTCAAGTATATTAAACAATTATTAACAAGCGAATCTACTTTAATTTGCAAAATTTGCTTTTCATTAACCACCTACAGTCTTCCGTCGTCCACCTTCCTTCCTGCCTTTTATTTCCTATAGAATTCTCCCAATCTTATTTACGCTTCGTTATTTGATTATAGACGCAACGGAATTGCATTGAGTGCGACTCTTCGCACCACTCAACTAGTTAAATGTGGGGCTTGGCAGTGAAAGACTTAATAAGCAGCAACAAGTTGCAGAACTTCCACATTAATGTACTACACTCCACACCGCCTTCGCCTTCGCCTTCACCTACGCCTCCGCCTCGTCCTTTCCATCCGACACTCATAAGTAGTTTAGCATTTAATGCAGTTACGACCTCAACAAACTCATTCAAGGACTTTGACAGCGCTGTCAGCCAGCTACCCCCACCTCGAATACACATAGATAGAAGTATGTATATGCGTTTATATATATATATATATATGTATGTATGTATATGGGCATGTTTATAGACACGGCAATCGACAATCTGCGACGACACTTGACGCACTTAAAAAATTGTCTCAGAGACTTAAGATTAAATTATGCTCCACTTCAATGTGGCTCAGCATCTTTTTGATGAACTTGAAATACGCTTAAGTGCACTTTATATGGAAATTTTCTTTGTCTAACATCTAAGTGTAGGAAAGGATCTATCTAAATTTGGCATACTTTTCTGATTTGAATCCAAAACATGTCCAAGTTTTCCATTTCACTTAGGACCTCTCTTAGTTTACTTTTATTTAAGAGCTCCAAAAGTCGAACTGGTTAATTTGAACTTGTTTGCAACAAACAACTCAGGTCCTTCACATTCTGCTCTTTAAGCCGTCGAGCATGCCCCACGTCTGTAGGGTATTTGCGCCAGGGCAACGTGCGCCAATGACAACTCATTAAAGCGTATTTGCGTTAAGTTCTTTTGTGAAAAATTTAACAGGCAAGCATTTTAGCTGGGTAAGCGTAGCTCTCCCGCTGAGCAACCCTTGTACCCTCTTAGAGCCCCCATTGTTCCCGCCTTATTGCAGTTGCCCATTAAAAAGTGCAGCATGTTATTTCAACGTAGACGAGCTGTTACCATTTTTAGCACGGGCAGCTCACACTGCAGTCCGCCTTTGGCTTTGTCTGTGAGCTGAGCTGCGTCTAGGGAGAATCGCTTTAGCACAGCTACGACTACTTCCCACCCTCTCTCTCTCTCCCTCTCTGTCTTCACTGCCTTCGCTTCGGCTCGGCGTATATGTACGTATCTCTCCCGGTCAGGTACTTAACTTTTAATTATGCCGCCCGGCGTCGCGTGTCACTGGCCCAGCGACCAGTCGACTAGTCAACCAGCTGGACAGCTGGGCAGGTGTCACGATTAAAATCGGGTAGCTGGACACTCACCCAACCAACCCGGAACCCGTAAGCCTGCTTGGTCTATCGGGTATACTTATTTAGCTGCCTGACTTGACTTGACTTAACTTGACTGACTGACGAGCAATTGAATACCCTGACAAAATGAAGATATTTTTAAACAGAACTAAAAAGTTTGTTATACAAGTTCTTATGAGAGCTATATAATATAGGGGTAAACTCTGAAAATAATCTTTTATATATATTTATATTATATATATTATATATATACATTAAGCAGCTAATAAATATAGAGTAATTTCTAAAATTAAAAGTAGACTTGAATATCTTGTAAAACAAAAAAGGTTTTTCATACAAGTACTAAAAATGTTGACTAAGTCTCCCATAGCAGCTATGTGAAGTAGTGGTACAATATGGCTAGACTTTAATTCGCAAATAGATGACAAGTAATATCTGGAAATCCCAAAGTTTAGTCTAGATAATTCGAAAAGCTATAAAGTTGTTCATATAAGATCTAAAAAATTAAGCAATAATTTGCTTAGCAGCTGGCTTTACTTGTTTTAGTAAATTGTTCCGACTTGAATTAAGTTTTATGAGTATATCGATAAGAAAGAAAGAATACAAGAGTTAAAATTTAAACTAAAGATTTCTATGGCAATTTTAAGGTACATAAATTCGATCAAGTCTATAAGTCTAATAAGTGTAAAGTCTGGTATACTCGAACGTATCTAATGTTTAATGTTTGTATGTATGTATGTAGATATGGTTAATGTCTTCTTAGACCCTTGTTTAGCGCCTTAAGCATGCTTTTTATGACTCTACAAAGGGGCTAGGGCAACACGCCCCATGGCTAATACCCTGTATTCCAACTGACTTATTTCAATTTGCACTGAACTTAGCACTCTGCACAATTTAGCTCTATATTATAAATATATATAAGTATATACACATACATACATATATATATATATATATATATATACATACATACATATTTGTATATTTGTATACTGTTCATGCTGTACAGCTAGTTAAGCATTTTTTCAAGTCTACGCCAATTTGCTTTGGTTGTTATGCTTTTGCTTTTGCTCTTACTTTGGCGTCTCCTGCTGTTTCTTCTTCTTATACGCCTTCTGCTACTACCTCTTTCTCTTCTTCTTTTTCATTTACACATTTTTTCAGCCACTTTTTACGCTTGTGCTATTGCTGTTGTTGTTATGCATTTTTGCATTTGTCGTTGCACTAAAAAGTTGTTCGCTTTTATGAGCAAGTTTGGGTATACCTCGTAAAACTGTGCCAAAGCTGGGAATACGAAACTGCAGTGAGCCTATAAACTATAAACTACTTGGCTAATTTTTAAGACTAAATACTATATATAAGTATGAGAGTATAAGACTGAATGAGTATAAGACTATATACATTTGTGGAACAGAAGTTGACTAACATGTGAATATTATAGGGTATTTTTCAGTCAACCAAAAACGGATGTCTTATAGCTATAACAAATATACTATATGTATACTATATATATATATATATATATATACCATCGATATCCCTTAAATTAGTAATACAGGGTATCAGCTAGTCGTTTTGAAATGTGTTTTTGTTGCATCTCAAATGATTTTTCGTGGAACCTCAAAAACTGTTGAAAAAATCCAACTTGATTGTCATTTAAGCATTGAAGTGCATTTCACTGGAATCGAGAGCGCAGAGGGGAAGGGGGGCGCGGGGGATTCTAATAAAGAGGGCGTCACAGGGCTTATGGGCGTGGCATTTTGGGTGAGCGGGTCGTCTATTGCAACTGTTTCTCAGCTTGAAATTTGCTTTGTCGTTGGTTTCGCTGCTTCTGCTTCTGCTTCTTCTTGACTGGTAGCAGCAGCTAGTTGTAAATAATTTCGAATGCAACGTCAACTTTCGCTTGGAAAAATCGTTTTCATTTTTCCGGAAGTAAGGAAGAAGAAGAAGAAGAAGAAGAAGTTGAAGAAGAGGAAGAGGAAGAAGCAGCAGTAGCAGCTGCAGCTGAAGCCGTTGTCAAGGCAATGAAACCGCAATCGTTGTCAGGGCAATGGCCTCAACGTCTCATATCATATATGTGGTTCCATCTCTCTCTCTCTCTCTGTTGCTCTCTCTCTCTCTCTCTCTGGCAATTAGAAAAGTTATAAATATCAAAAATGTTCGTTTGCTTTTGCAGCAGAAAATGCTGCGTCGACTAAATTAGAAAGCGCCCCAACTACCAGGAAAATCCTCCATCAAATTAAAGGTGTCACAGGTAGCAGGCAACAACAACCCGAATCCTAACATCAACGGCAACAAGAGCGACAAAAACAACCACAGCAGCAACCACAGCAATAACGAGGAACAACATTTTGAGTGGCATTTGGCAAAGTGGAAAGTAGTAGAAAATTTCATTGGAAACTTCATCTCTTCCACTTCCACTTCCACTTCCCATTTCCACATCGCGATCGACTTGGTTGCTTGGCATCATTGTTTGGTGCATTTGATTGATTGATTGATTGACTGTCGTTGATTGATACTCAAACTTTTCTGTAACACTCTCTGTGTGTGTACATGTCTTTATGTTTGTGTATGCCGAGTCATCAATGCGGTCCACTTCATAAAGCGTATAGCGCACAGTGGGCCCAGAATCTATATAAAACAATAGATTTTCCAGTCTAATATATACAATATATTGAGTCAGTTGCTTAGTGAGTTGCGCACTTCATCAGACACTCAGTCAAACAGTCAACCAATTGGTAGTTGATTGTCAATCTGTTATTAATCTGTCAATCAGCAAGCCAATCAGTGCATCAGTCAAGCAATGAGTTTATCAGCTAATCAATTAGTCTGTCAATCAGTTAGTCAATCTCTCAACAGCCTTAGTCAACAGCCTTAGTCTGGCCTACCTGCCAGTTAGTTATCAATCAGTATATCATACTGATAGTAGCTATTCCGTCAATCAATCAATTCATCACATCGATCCGTCACTGATGACAATCAATCAGTTAGTCAGTAAATCTGCCTAACTGATCACTCAATCAGCATAATGTTAATCAGTCTTTTGATTCTCCCATCACTCTAATCTATCAGTCAGTGAATAAATCAGCTAGTCATCAATCAGTATGATCAACCAATCCATCCATAGTCAGTCTGAAGGCAGTCAGTCAGTCAATCAGTAAATCAGCCTGTCAGCCAGTCCAGCAGTTATTCAATCAGACTAATGCTAATCATGCAATCAATCAGTCCATCAGTCTAACAGTCAATTAGTCAATGAATTTAATAATCAGTCAATCAGTTCAAGCCTAAGTTCAATCATACAAACATTCAGTCAATCAGTCTTCACTCAGTTAGTTAATGAATCAATCAGTCAATCAGTTGAATCCTAAGCCCAATGTCATTAATCATTTAATGCAAAGGAAAGGTTCTATATGAAGTGATTTCAGGTCTGGTTCTGTCTGTCTTTAGCTTCAACTCATTTACCTACTATTTCCTTTAGTCCATTGCTTTTGTTTTTGTTTGTGTTTTGGTCCCACTGTGCCGTGACGCTGCACTTGAAACTTTCTGCCCAACATTGTGGCCAACAACAACACGAAGTCGTAACAGTTGTTGTTGCTGTTGCTGTTGTTACGTTGGCGGGTGGTAAAAGTATGTCATTTATAAGCGATTTCTTGTGGTTTCATTGCTGTCGCACACAACGAGCCAGTACAAGCGATAGAGAGAGAGAGAGAGAGAGAGAGCGATTGGGAGAGAGGGAGACAGTTAGCTTTTGGGATAACGATTTTGAAGGCGAATTGATGTCACTTGGCCGTCATTCATATGCGGCGTGTGTTATGCCCGCCCGTAGATTAACCTGCAGACACACACAAACACACCTACACACACACAGTGGTCCTCACAGAGAATTGTGTTTTTTATTCTGTCCAGTCATTCGACAAACGGAAGTTACACTCAAGCGAAAACTAATTTCATTTCATCAGAATTTGACTGGAACTTTTCCCATTTACTTGACGCAGCTACGTGCCATCGTTTAGTGTGACCTACCTCCCCCCACCCCCATTCCCTTCAGATGCCTTCCCGCCTTTGGCACGCCCTCTTTTCTACTTAATACTCCGTTGCCCCTTTCGCCTTTCAGGCCAGCAGCAAACAACAAAAGTTTATTGGTTTGATCCCGTCGCTCGCTTCGCAGTAAAAGGTTAAATGAATAAATGCGTTCGCCTCGACGTCTGCCTTTTATACATACATATATACATATACAAAGATATAGATATATTGTATGTATATACATATATATTTTCTGTTTTTTTTTCTTGGAGGGGTGTAGGGGGGGGGGGTTTATATAGACATCATGCCTGCAGCGCTCAACTTATGACCGAGCATTATTTTTTGCTGCTGCTGCGGCTGCTGCAGTCGACGAGCGCCGAAAAGTGCGCTGCGAACAATTTTTGTTTGCTACTTTGTCAAGGACACCTTTGCAGGTGAAGGCGGAGGCGTTCAGTGCGTGAGAGTGGGCGCGGCAGCTTTTATGCGTACACTGAGCGAAGAAAAGAGCTCCATATCAAAAGTGTATATAAGAATATGAATATTAAAGTATAAGAGTATGAAAAAATATAACAATAGAGTATAAGAATATAACATTTTAAGAGTATAAGAGTATAAGAGTATAAGAGCATAAGAATAAAAGAGTATAAGAATATAAGAGTATAAGAGTTAAAGAGTATAAGAGTATAAGAGTATAGGAGTATATGAGTATAAGAGTATAAGAGTATAAGAGTATAAGAATATACGAGTATAAGAGTTTAAGAGTATAAGAGTATAAGAGTATAAGAATTTAAGAGAATAAGAGTATAAGACTATAGGAAAATAAGAGTATAAGAATACAAAAGTATATCAGTATAAAAGTATAACAGTATAAGAGTATAAGACAATAAGAACTTAAGAGTATAAGAATACAAGAGTATACCAGTACAAAAGTATAAGAGTATAAGAGTATATACAGTTAAGACAAATCATGTAAGTCAATATATCGAAAGCTTTCTCCCCGAAATCTTTTAAAGTCGAGCTTAGCTTATTTGAGCACATCTGATGGGATTACTAGCTACTGTAGATGAAATATGTTATGCAGCTTTCATATTTATGCTTTCATATTTATGCAGGTGAAATTCAGTTTTGCTAATACAATTTTGTTGAAGTGTAGCAGTTAACTGGATTCGACGACGCTGAAGTCAACTCGTCTTCCAACGTCCTCCGTCTCGTCCTTGCTCCTGCTCTTATTGTCGTCGCATAACGACTTTTGGTTCATTTATTGCTCAAGTGATTGGCGATAATTCGCCGCGGGACCTGGCGACCCGGCCACCAGGTGAGCAGTCGAGCCAGCTCAGCTCAGCTGAACCAGTTCAGCAAACTGAACTAAATTGGTGCCCCGCAGCCAAATAATGCGACCGCATTGCCCCAAAGCATTTTCTGATTGCTACCCACTTGCCGGGGTCAGACGACTGCCGCTGCACTTTGAGCTACGAATGAGGAACAAAAGCGAATAAAAGAAAGCAACTTAAAATCAGCTAATTAAAGCGCTTTGACTCGGAGTTGGGTTGAGCGCTTACTTTGTGTTTTTTAATCGAAAAAGCTGCAAGTGACAGTTGATTAAGAGCTTTATGAGGTGAACGGTTAAATGCGCCATTCACATTACATGAGATCTAATAATGCTGATAGAACAGGCTTTAGCTACAAGTTGTAAAGCTTTAATGAGCTTTTGTGTTGATGAGTATTTAAGAGTTAAGTTGAAAGCTTGCTGATTTATATGAATTGAAGTACTCCTTAAATGGTTTACCATATGAGTTGAAATCTTTGAAAGATCTTCGGATGCTTTTCAGCCTAAAAGCCTTAATGTTTTTTTAAAAAGCAACATAGCTTTAATTATGTTGAATTTGTAATCTAACAACTAAGCCCTAATGTGCTATGAAAATGATCAAATATGTTTTTGTCTAGAAAATAAGCTTAAAGCTTGATAACAAAACTTTGAGCTGAACTTCAGCTTTGGCTTATATATTTAAGATTGCATAGGAAAGGCTATATAAGTAGAGCTTTGTCTTGTTTTTAACGCATCTTTAAGTTGCTTAAAGCTTTTATAAAACTATGCAGTGCTTTTAACTGAAAGTGATCTTGCAATCTCACGCTATTGCCATGAGGCAAACATGGTCCATATCTAACGTCAAGCCTTTTTTAAAGTAACCAAAACGCTCAGCAGTTTCCCCATCAATTAAAGCTTTCAGTTTGGTTTTTTGCCGAGCTGCTCAACTGTTGCTCTGCCTTCTGTTCAGTCCATTAAGCACTTTGGTTAAACTGTTTGCGAATTGCAACGCGTGAAACTTTATTAAAAACTCATTCGATCAGTGAATGGATTGCCACATATTTGAATGGATATGCGCTTTGCAATGCTTAACGATACCTGTGGGGCAAGTGGCACACACACACACGCACACAATGCACACACACACGCACACACACAGATGTATTAGAGTCTTATCCGTAACGCAACTTGCAATCAAAATTTTCAATACAAACGAGACTTGTTTCCTTTGTTGCGTGTTACGCTGCGTTCCACTCACTAGCCGCGCACCCACACACACACACACACCCACACACACACCCACACACACACCAATACCCACACCAATAGACACACCAACACACAGAGGCACGCCATGTTGCTTTCATATTCCATTTTCAGTTTTATGCATGATTTATGCGCCATTGTCCGACACGCCGAGTCGCCAACGCTGGACTCTCCCTCCCCCCCTCCCCCCACCCGCCGCACGCCGCCCTTCGCGCCACTCCCCCTTTGCCGTCTCTCGCCTCTGTCCACAGCTGCCACGCCCCCCGCTCCGCTGTCGCCACATGTGAAAGCGAAACGCAGACGTGGCCAATGCCAAAGTCAGAGTTGGCAATGCACATGCAAAACCACGCTGCCACGCCCACATATTGCAATTGCCCAGAAACACCCCCCGACCACCCCCCCCCCCTCCCCCCTCGAAAAACAGCTCCTGCAGGACACATTTGCGCGTGCTGTTTAGCATTCTATTTATGTCGAAGCCTCTCGACTAACCTCCAGGCTCCCTATTCCCTCTCTCTGCCCCTCTCCCTCTCTTCCCATCTCTCTCTCTCCCTCTCTCACTGTGAGTCTCTTCTTCAGCGGCTGCTACCTTATCTCTGTTGCTAGCCCAATTCCTATCCCGATTTCACACACACAGGCATTCATACACACACACACACACACTGTTATTCACACACACACACTCATTTTTTTCGGGTGTTGCCTGCTTATCAGTGCACACACTTTACACCGGCAACAATGAGCGGCCAAGGGGGCGTGGCAGCAGCACTTGGCATTTATGTGTGCACACACACACACACACTTACACACACACACACACACACTTATAGAGATTTACAAGTGCATTTATGCTTTTGTGGTCAACGCCATTGCCAACTCCAATATATACACACATTCAGTTAGACTTTCCTCTATAGATATACTACATATATATACATATAGAAAATACACTGAACAAAATTTGTACAAATGAAACAAAATATTGTTTCACTTACTGTATTATTTTCAAATACACTATAAAAATGTATTTATTTATTTTATATAAATTCTTTAGGTAACTCTTAAATACATTTCAAGAAATTGGCTTGGGCTACTGCATTCAAATTTTGATTAGATTGTCTATCTGCCTCTATAGCTATATATCCTAGACTCTTTCATATTTGACACTCCACCATGCAATTTACAGGAAATCGATTTAAATCGATAATAAATCGATATCTAACTTATGTTTTAAGAGCACACATACGATCATTCACTAGCTATAAAATTTGTTTCCATTATTCAAACACAATTTTCAATTTACATGAAGTCGATTAAAATTGATAACAAACCCATATCTAACATAAGTTATCAAATTGGTTTACGCTAATCAATAGAAATATTCAACTAACATGAAACCGATATAAATCGATAACAAATCGATATCTAACTAAAGTTTCTCGGGCACCTCTCGCAAAGTGTAAGATCTGAAGCTATCAGATGAGGTATTTGGCTTCATCTACAATCATCTCTCCTATTCATACTCGGCTCCCTCCTCCTCCTCCTTCTCCTCTTTCTCTCAGTGTAGCTGCTTGGACAGTGGTCATTCGCTTGCATATATGTATGCACATAGACAGAGTTTTCTGCTCGGTGATTTTTCATATGCAACTATTCATATATTCCAGTGAGTTATGCCACTGCCCTGCAACCATCCACCTGCCTCAGTGGCGCGCTACCCCCACCTACCACCCCCTCCCTCCTATTCCCTTTAGGTACGTCCATCTCTCTCTCTCTCGCTTCGGTACACTCTTTGTATATATATTTGTGTGTGTATACATGTGTGCGGTATCCAAGCGAAATTGTAATCTGTGATTTGTGCTTTGTGCTTTGCATTCATTCAGTGCCATAGCCAAGTCGAAGTCCAAGTCTGAATCATGTCGAATCGAATCGTATCGAATCGAGCTCGAGTGGCGACACGATAATGCTTTGGCTATCGACTTTGTCCTCGGCTTCAGATACCCGCCTTTCAGACATTTCTTTGAAGTGTCCAAGCTCAAAGCAGGAAAGAGTCCTCGGCCTGTGCTTGAAGTCTTCACTTTGTCACCTTGTTGAGCTTTAAATTGTTTAAGCACTGAGAACTCTTAATTTTCAATAGATAAGAGATGAGACTCTTATTTTAAAGGTAATCTAACTGTGAGTCATAGTAAAAAAATATATATATAGCCAATTTTAATTAGTTCGAGGTCCACTTTCTTCTGCTGACAAGCATTTGAGTTGAGCTCTATCATTGTTGAATTAGAAAAAACCAAGTAACCTAAGAATATCATAGAACAGTTTCGAATCACAATATCTTTGATTATCACATCATATCATATATAGTCAAGGCAGCATGACTACAAATTTTCTCTCTTAAAAAGTTTTATTTAAAAAAAAAAAACATTTTTAATTGGATTTGAATTTCACGTTCTTAGTACATTCAAGATTTCCTGATTGAAATCCCGTTCCACAGTCTGGTTATAGATTGCCTTCTTCAAAGCTGGAAGGTGAGTATTATACTTTCAAATCCCAAGACATTTATTTTTTTAAAGATAACCAAATACTTAAGAGACCTTATAGTGAATAGTCGATTAATTAACATTAAGACAGTGATGCGAGTCTCAATTTGTGATTTGGACAAAGCAGTTGGAATTGAAGAAACCCAAGAAGTTACCATTCTGAGTCAGGCCCATTGATAAATCCTTTCAGAATCTGGTGTTGCTTCAAGTTTTTCTTCTTCAAAGTTAAAAGGTGAGTATTATACTAAGTTAACATTAAGATTTTTGCTCGAATTCCAATCTTTGATTTTGACAAAGTAGCTGTAGTATAAGAAATTTAAGAAGTTACATTCAGACTCAGGCCAAAAAGTAAAACAACGAATACTAATGGGTTCGAAGCCAACTTTCTTCTGTTGACTAACATTCGAGTCGATCTCTATCAATATTGAAAAGTAAGAAAGTCAAAAATTTAATTGTGAAAGGCATTGTTTTAATTTTCCCTTAGTTATTTCCACTTCTCCAATGTTGGACGTATTCGCTTTACTTTCGAATTTAATTGAATACTCTTCTTTTTTTTTAATGACACTATCTGAGTATCGATGACACAATAGTATATAGAGTATACTATAATATCGATAGATATATAATATCGATAGCCTTATAGTTAGATATCGATAGTGAAGTAGGCCACACTATGAAAGTCACAAAACATAGTTTCGAATCACATCTGCCTTGATTATCACATCATATTATAAACATCAAGCAGCATTTACTCAAAATTCTCTCTCCATAGCATTAACAAGTTTTATAAAAATTACATATTTTTATTATATTCAAGAATTCCTGATTCAATTGAATTGGTCGGCTTCTTCAAAGGTGAGTATTACACTTTCAAGTCCAAATACATGGATAATAAAGCGCAAGCCCCACTTACCAGGAGTCAGTAACAAAATACTACGGAATCCTTAAGAGACCTTATAAGTAGTTCAGCGTGACTTTATTGTTGATAAAAGCTGACTAATTTACCATTAAGACATTGATGCGAATTTGTGATTTGGACGAAGCAAGTTGAAGTTGAAGAAACTCAAAAGGATATATTTTGAGTCAGGAAAATCAAAATCAATCTATCGAGTCTTGTTTTAGTTCAAGTTTGTTGTTGTTATTAAATTAAAATGGTGAGTAATATACTTTCAAAACACAATGCATTGATTTTTTAGACGCTTAAAGCTCACTTTCCAAGAGCCGCCAACCAAATACTACAGAATTCGTAATAAACCTTTTAAGCATTGATATGTATACGTTTTCACGTAAAAACTGAATTCTAGAAATACCTAAATCAATTTCATACTAAATTAACCATAAATAAACACATATTTCATTTGGTATTCCATTCCATTCCACTTTTTTTTTTGTTGCTCTGTGTGTGGCTTTTCGCTGCAAATAAAACTCTCCAAAAATTCTCTTGCACTTTATAACATTTGGTTGTAGTTTTTATTTTTTTCGTGGCAATTAAGCTCCGATTGCAATAGAAATTCTTTTGGTATTTCTCTATGTAACGCACAATATTTCGCAGCATATTTGATTTCCATATTTAATAGAGCAATACGGTTGACTTGTAAACCAAATAAACTCTACACATAGATTGAATTTTGCTTGTACCAATAGCATATTGAATAATCGTGAAAATCATTCAATGAAGGCAAATATAAGTCTTAACTCTCTAGTAGTTGTGTTAGGTAATGGGTAGTAAGACTATAATATACTGTACAGAAATGTTTACATTTAGGGTTAGTCTATTTATTTCATCAAAGTGGGTAATTCTACAATCTTGTGAAGGCATCTTGTGAAGTTGTCTAGTCAAGACTTGAAAGGCTTAAGGCTTCAAAGGTCTACATAGCTCTCCTCTAATGAGTTTTCATAACCCTTCACAGCTCTCCACATCGTTCCATCTCACTATCAACAGCTCTCAACAACTGTCCATAGAAACAGTTTCTTAGCCTACAATCTCTACAAATATTCACATCTCTCCCCAGCTTTCCAAAATGTTATACCATAGTTTCTCAGCAACCCTTTGCAGCTTCCCATGCAACTCTCCACAACTCTCCACAACTCTCCACAACTTTTCCTAACTATCCACAGCTACCAACAGCTCTACATAGCCCACAATCGAACTTTCCACAACTCTCCGTAATTCTCCGCAACTCTTCACATATATCCACAACTCTTCACAACGTTGAGCCTCAGTCCATAACTCTCCACAATATGCCACAACTTTCTGACAACTACCCAGAACTTGATTTAAATCGAAATAACTCTCTACACTCCCGCTATAGCTCTACGAAACACTTTAAAAACTCGTCCGACTATAAATTTCAACAACAACTCGGCAAACAAACTCTACACACACACACACATGCAGCGGAAGGCTCACTGCAAATTGAATAAATGCAACAAATAGACCAAATGAGACTTGGCTATGCGAAAGCCCCTTTTCAGCATTTGGTTTGTTTAAGAGGGCGATTTTTGGGGTGGGCGTGGACATGGGCGTGGGAGGGCCACTCCCACAGGTGTCATTTGTAGTCTCGCCCTTTTCGGCGCAAATATTAAATTGCTGGATACGTTTCGACACCCGAACAGCCCAACACCCGGAGAGCCACAGCGCCGGACCCGGATAGTTGGAGCTTGACGATGCGAAGCACGTTCGAGACGGCCTCTGCGTTGCCTGCTTTTTGTATGCAATAAGCGCGCCAAAAGAATTCAAACTTTGGCTGCATATTTCCAGCTTGCTTTTTTGTAATGCACTTCAAAATCTCTACGCGAGAAAAATGCAAAGAAAGAGTGAAGCAGAGAGAGAGAGAGAGAGAGAGAAAGAGAGTGAAAAGATATGCAGCAAATGCCACAAAGTCGAATATAAAAATCTATTCCAGACTGCGCGCCTGAATGCATATGCATACATATTTCCACAACGAGTTGTTGTTTGCCACCTGCCACACACACACACACACACACAGAGCATGTATAGAGAGAGAGAGAGAGAGAGAGAGAGAGAGAGAGAGACAGTTACAGAGACAGCTGCTTTTGCCTTGGCCGCCACCCAGTCGCATTTTTTTGGAATATCCTTGACTAGATGGTATTATAATTCGATTACGACATGCATTTTATGTAGAGCGCAGTATTTGCTAGCATTTCAAGTATATCTGCTCATGGTCAACGAGACAAGAAAAGCTTTTATTTAACAAAAAACAAGAAAAAGAAAATGGTTATGGAAATGGAAATGATTAAGTTGGAGCACCTGACAGTTGACCCAAAAATATTTGCATAAAATATTTATCAACTCTGACTTGGAATTTAAAACCAACAAAATGCAAGCGATTCGTTTGATAACCGATTTGATGCAGAGCTTAAAGTTTAGGGTGGATTAGCTTCTGCTTAAGCCACAATTCCATAGTTCCGTTTTAATGGTTTTATATCCTAAACCCCTTGGAAATGAGAAATCATAGATTAATGTTTTTGTTAAATGTATGTAACATGCAGAAGGAGGCGTGGCTGACCCCGTAAAGTAAAAGGCGTCGAGCTGAGGCGACTTAATCCTGTCCGTCTGTCTGTCGATTGCAGAACCTATATGAGCTGGATACTTGAAATTTGGGTTGTAGGTCCCAAGTCCGTATTTCTAAATGAGGGACTTGGGCTAGGCTAAAATTACACATATCATAGTGTACTATGTTATCTGCTCAAATTCCTATTCCTATCCTAGTAGGCCACTCTATGAAAGTCATAGAACATAGTTTCGAATCACATCTTTCATTCTCACATCATATCATAAACATCAGCAGCAGTAACTAAAAATTTTCTCTATAACATTAACAAGTTTACAAAAATAAAAACCTTTTTTTTCTTATTTAGTTATTCAAGATTATTATTGACCTTCTGATTCAACCTAATTGATTCCGATCCACAGTCTGGCTTTAGTTCAAGTCTTTCTTCACCAAAGCTAAAAGGTAAGTGTTATACTTTCAAAATCCCAATACATTGATTTTATTAAAGTGAAAAGCTCACTCAAGAGTCGCCAACCAAATACTACAGAACCCCTAATAGACCTGTTAAGTACCATGGTTCAGCGTGACTCCATTTTTGCCAATAGTCGACTAATTTAATATTAAGACATTGCTGCGAATCCCAATTAGTGAATAGAAGAAATTCAAGAAGTTAAAAAACAAAAGCAAGTAAGAAAGCTCTAGTCGAGACTGCTCAACTACGAGATCCCCTGAACCCTTCGAGGAACTGATATTTGAATTTAAGTGATTCTTCGCTTCTTTTCTGCTTATGCAAGAAACAAGACATGCACACAACACACACATACACAGCTAAGCACGCACGTATAAGCAGTCATAGGCTCAGTGTGAGCTTACTATGGGAACTTAATTACTTAACAACTTTTTTTTGTAGACAGACAATCTTCATAAAACTTACAGAGCGTGATAATAACATTAAAATGTGTATATTTGCCAAAGCACAAGTCTCTAGTACTTGAAATACGCTTTTTGCAAATATACATACGGACAGACAGACGGACGGACGGACGGACAGACATACATACATACAGACAGACATACAGACAGACATACAGACAGACGTACAGGACTAAATCAAATCAGCTCGTCGCCCTGATCCAGAATATATATACTTTACTGCCACGCCTCCTTCTGCCTGTTACATACTTTTAACAAAACCATTATACCCTGATTTCCCATTTTCAATGGATTCAGGGTATAAAAAACAGCCAATACTTATTGGTTCGAAGACTACTTTCTTCCGCTGACATCCATTGGAGGTGAGCTTTATCATTATTGAAATAGAAGAAAGCCAAAAATCCCATGGGGAAAGGCTTTCTTTAAATTTTCTCTGGACGTCTTCGTTTTGCCTTTCGAATATTATCAATACTCTCCTTTTTTTCCCAATGACATTCCACTTGAGTATCGATATAGTATACTACAATATCGATAGCCTTATAGTTAGATATCGATAGTTAATCGTGCTATCCCCTCTAGTTCCATTTCCCATTCTAATTTCTAGTGTAGTAGGCCACACACTGAAAGTCATAAAACATAGTTTCGAATCAGAACATCTTTCATTCTCACATCATATTCTATAGAGCAAGCAGCCTTTACTCAAACTTTTAAATTTTCTCTTTAACATTTACAAGTTTTATAAAAATTAAATTTTCTTATTATATTCAAGACTTTCTGATTCAAGTCAATTGATGCGGATCCAATAGCGGACTAATTTAACATTAAGATATTGATGCGAATACCAATTTGTTATTTTGACAATCAAAAATCCATCGAGCAAGAATCTGACTTTGTATAAGCTTGTCTTCTTCAAAGTGAAAAGGTGAGTCTTTTACTTTCATATCTTCTGCTTCCTAAGAGTCGCCAACCAAATACTACAGAATCGTTAATAAACCTTTTAAGCATTGGTACATATTCAAAATCCTTTGGTCACTACGTAAAACCTGATTTCTTGAAATACCTAAATTTATTTCATACTAAATTAACCATCAAGAAACACATATTTCATTTGGTATTCCATTCCAATTTTTTTTTTTGCATTGTATGTGGCTTTTCGCTGCAAATAAAACTCTTCAAAAATTTCAGTATGAACATATGAATGTCATTATCACATTCTGAAAGTTTGTATGTGTGTGTGCATGCGTTGTTTCTTATATGTAGCGTTCTTGTTCAGCTATAGAATGTATATAGTAGATATATTAGGAGATATCCTGAGCGCTGTTACTATTTCAGTACCAGTCTGTTATCCCAACTTTAAATAAATATTGGCCAAAATTGTTTGAGCAACTGAGAAATCCATTTTAAAGCGCTACTTTATGAATTACTGACTTTCCAATTGTAATGAATTAAGATTACGAAAATGAAGCCAAACCCCAAAATCAATAAATTGTTGACCATAATTTATGCGAGCTGAAGGTAATGAACTATGAAAGCTTCAACAGCCTAAATATAATATATTTTATGAGTGGACGTAACGCGTACATGCGTACATGCGTACATACGCACACATCCAGTCAAATCCAATTACGTTGCATATTTGTCAGCGCTTTTCTGCATTCACACCGAAAGTGAAGATGAAAAAAAAAACGTTGCCTGCTTTGGGGCGTTGCTGAGATATGTTGACATTATCAAAACGCCATTAAATACCTGTGAAGGTGCGTGTGCGAGTGTGTGCGAGTGTGTGCGTATGCTCAAGTGTGAATTTGCGTTTTCTATGACCCCGTTTTGCTAGATGTTTCATACACACACAAAAAAACTCTATATAAATATAACGCATACGCTGTGTTGTACATGTAAAAGCATTATTATTTCCCATATGTTAACACATGCTCGCGGATCCAAATAGATACACTTGAAATTTATATATACTTAATATATAGAAGACCATATGAGTATATGTGTATATATGTGTAGGGGCTCTCTTCACTTTCTCTGGTTCAGAGTAAGACCCAAACTTAACGGAAATTGAAAGGAAATATTGCTCAGGTTGTTGTGAAGTTGAAAAGAATACGCTTGAAATGTTTAAATTCATATATATTTGAGATCAGCACTAGAAGCTATATTAATTTAGTTAAATATTTTTCTGACTGTCTCTCTATCTATCCTCCGATCTATCCGTCTCTCTCTCTCAGTCTATCTGTTTGTCGTCAGACTATCGTAACCCGCGTCTTTCTGCCTGTCTGTCTATCTTTCTGTCTGACAGATAACTGCTTCTCATCCAAAATCGATAAATATCGATATTCAGTTTAAAATCTTAAGCAATCAAGACTCGAAAATTGTTATCTAACTTCCATAATCAGGCCAGTACATTTTCTTCTTGGGAACGATAATTCGCATAAATATTCCCAAAGATCTACAAAAATGAATTCCCAAATCTATTCATTTCGGTTTCTGCCAAACCGATTTCGATAAACAAAAGCAAAAGTGTGAGCTTTAAGCTCAAATTCCCAATCTTTTCAAATGTAAATCATTTTGTTATTAGTCAACTGGATTTCGAAAAACATATTTGGCTCGCCCGCAACACACTTGACTATGCCTGTCTGTTGGAAATGAACCAAAATTGTGGCTCATTTTGATGGTGGCAAAGGGTTGCGGACAGGTAGAACAAGAGGAGGAGCAGGGGGAGTGGAGAGCGAGGGTGTAGAGGCAAAGGCATGTGATGACCGCTGCGATTGAAAATCGCTTGTTTTGATTGAGTTTAGAACCCAAAAGCCAAATATGCAAATTGAATTAGTTTTTGCACGACTGTGCTCGAATCATAGGCACACCCACACACACACACACACACACATCGCTCCACATGTGTTTGGCCACAAACAAAGTTGTCACCTTTCTCTGTGTGTGTGTGTGTTTTGGTGGCTGCGGCATTTGCGTCAATTTGAATGCCATAAATCACGAGCGATGCCCGGACGCCGATCTGACCTAATGTCGAAGATGCGTTTCCGGCGCCAACCGGAAATGAGTTGTGAAATGAGACGCCAAGAAACAAAAGAACAGCACAAAGCGAAAAGCAGAAAAAGAAAAAGAAAGCAAAAAAAAAAAACTCAACCAACAAACAAAACAAAAATAAAAGAGTACAAAGCAAAGAAACAATGATTAATTGCCCGGCATTTGTGCGGCTCGTTAGACGGCGACGAGCAGTCAACAAACATAAATAAAGCAAAAGTTCAAATCGAATCAATGCACAGCATATCAAATACTCTCGAAATGCATTCAAATAAACAATTGTTAAGATATATAAGAGAACATTTGAGGGTTGCTAGAAGGGATATTGCTATATATAGATATATGATAGTCCACTGAGTTGATTGATATTCATTTATATCACTCATAGTGTTCGTATTAGCTATATGACATCATATGAAATAGTGTTTTGATTTTATTGAGTCCGATATATGTTTCATTTCATTATATAAGAAACATTGGCACAAATATCATTAGGATAGCTTCATAACGACCTGAGTTCATATAGTCAGTTGTATGATATCATATGATATAGTGTATCAATATCATTAAATTCGCTATATGTTATATATCTATATAAAAGAAACGTTCTTACTAAATATTATTTAGACAAATTGAGCCTGAGTTGAGTTCTTAGAGATCTCAATATGGCTTAGTGAGCCGATTTGATTGAGCTTAACATATGTATTATCTAACTTTTCAAAAAATGATTGCAACAAATTTCAAGCACAAGGCTCCACGAATAGCTGTGTTCCTATAGGTAACTATATGATATCATATGATATAATACAATAATATCGTTGACTCCGATTATATGAGAAAAGTTTTACCATATACCATATATTTGGAGAAAGCAAAGTAAAGAGGTAACTGTAACAACTAAGCTCATATGGATAGCTAAATCTTAAGATTCTATAGTTTCCATAGTTGAGTTCGCAAGGAACCCAAAGTTCATATCTGAATCGAAATACCCCTTTTCAGATGTGCTTAACAGGCGTAAAACATTGCCTTAGACACACATCAGACGGCAGTCGGTGGCTGGTCGGTTGCTGTTGATGTTGCTGCTGTCCTTGTGGCTGGCTTTTTGGGGGCCAACAATGGGTTAATGCAACAAAACAATTTTTCAACATGCTTTCATTTTGGCCTAATTGAATTGCCAAAAACTAAAGCTGTCAGAAATCCCCCCTTAAAAAAGGCCGCTAACCAAACCACAGGGCACACACACGGACAAGAGCACACACTCACACACACGTATACACACAGACACACACACACACACACGCACACAGACAAGATTAATGAGCGTAAATCATTTCAAACATTTTTCAAATAATTTATGAAAATTTCTCTCGTCGTGAAAAGGTCGTCAGCATATTTTGGTAGTCATTTCTTTTCCATGCACATTCGCAAAGTGTCAATACGAGTATATTAGTTTTGAATATAGCTATATAAATAATACTTTGTATCAGCTCCTCAGAGTGTTAAGCTACGGCAACTAAATTTGATGCAATTTAAGTGATTGTAACAGCAACAAATACTCCCTTCAAGCTATCCCATAAATAGAGTAGATTCTTATGTTTTCAAATTTATCTGTTTTTGTAGCGCGTATCATGCAGTCAGTTACTCCCCACTGCTAAGCTCTTACTTGTTTTGGGCAGTTTGCATCGTTGTTTTCAGCTTTGTTTCACTTTTTGCTTTATTTCGTTTTATATTTTGATTTCATTTTTGCCTTTCTCATTCAATTTTCAAACACTATTTGCATGCGCTTTTGTTGTACCCAAAATATATGCCCAGTAACAAACGAAAGGGGTATATCAACCTCTGTTTTGATTCAAGAAACTTTTAGTTAGTAGTTGGGTGAAAGTAGTTAGTTTGAGGGCTGCTTGAAAGAACCTACCTATACCTATGAAAATCTGTTTTAGCAACTCCAAAAATAACTTGTAAAATAAACTATACTATTATAAATATATCATATATTATGATTAGGAAATTGATTCCTCTGCTAAGTTTCATTGTCCTATGTACAGGGCATCTGCTAGTCGAGCATACACAGTTGTAACATTATTGCCACTTGTTATATTTATGTTTTGGTTTAGCTCTTTGGGTTAGTCAGATTTAATTATGCGTAAGCCAAACATAAACGCGACCATCTGCTTGAGATCATGTGAGTATTTAGTTTAATGGTGTGCGAAGGGTTTACGAGATTCGGACCCAGGGTCTCAGCACTATTAAGTAGACATTTTTGACAAATTTCCTCATATAGGTCGTACAGCTAGTTAATATTAAATATGTCATGTGTTTTAGCTCAAAAGGGCCAGCTAATTCATAACATTTAAAAGGTCGAGTTAACATTATGTTAAGTGTGAGAAAGGCTGTTAATAATAATTTTATGGTTTACTTAGTTTGATGTTAACATTATGATATAATATAAGCTCTAATAATAACAACGTTGACGACGATGCTGTTAGGATTAATTATAGATTCGTTAACATTATGTTAAATGAACTCTGTTAGTAAAATTGTGTTGCATTAAGCTGATTTTAAGATTGCCAAGAGTGTTTGGCACTCTGTTAATAACATGTTATTGTTATGTAAAGTAGCTACTACCACTGTGTGAGGTCTCTTCAAGGGAAATACTAAATCCGATTTCGATCTAAACAAACATTTACAGTTGGTTGATTTGAGTAAATGCACTTTAAGGCTTAAATTAGCTGCAGCTCAATGAAGATGCGAGAAGTGTCTAGCCAGATGCCCAATTCACAACTCGAGCACAACGAGTATAAACAACCAACACACACTTGAGGCAGATTCGATTGTTGTCGCAGGAAACTCAACTGACAGGCACACACTCCACGTTACACAGCTCGAGTTTGAGTTTCGGGCTTTAGTTCCGGCCCCAAAGGCCGAGCTGGAGGTGTGCTGCAGATGAAAGCCAGCAAGAGCCGCACATAAATCTCATTGTTCGAGCCAAATGCAGGACTCGCCTCATGTAAACTTGACAAATCTGTAACCCGATATAATGAAAATTGCAATTTCCAGCTGCAACAATGAAGCTGTTTTCTTATTGCTGTATGATTACCAGCATCTGAATGTGTGTGAGACTCTTCTCTGTGATTCTCAGAAGTGTAAATTACACGTATTTATATCGGCATGATTTGCACCATCTGAATGCTTGTAGAGGACTCTTCTTTGTGATTTTCAGAGATATAAATTACACGTATCTGTATCTGAGTATCTGTGCGACTGTGTATCTTTGTATCTGTATCTGTGTGTCTGTATCTGTGTATCTGTATCTCTGTATCTTTGTACCTTTATATCTTCGTATCAATTTATCTGTATCTTTATCTGTTTATCTGTATATCTGTGCATCTGTATCTGAGTATCTGTGCGACTGTGTATCTTTGTATGTGTGTATCTGTGTGTCTGTATCTCTGTATCTTTGTATCTTTATATCTTCGTATCAATTTATCTGTATCTTTATCTGTTTATCTGTATATCTGTGCATCTGTATCTGTATCTGCATCTAGTAGCATTTTCACATATATAGCAGGTGCATTTGTGTTCGCTTCACATGTAATCCGAAAAGTGTCGAGACCAGTGCAATGTTAATTACGCACCATCTGAACTGGAAGCGGATATGCAGAGAGCTGGTTAATCATTGCGAACAGACAGACAGACAGACAGACAGGCGGCCCTGGCTACAGCGACATGTGACACATATGTTTATATTGGAATAATTTGAACATGACACTCACTTTGTAGCTTTTGAAAGATACAAAATGCTCGTTGCAGAAAGGACAATTATATCTTGCATTCGGGACAGCCGTGTGACATTTGATTAATTAATTACTTAGCCAGGCGCACGTAGTGAAGCCGCATTGAGCTTATTTCCAAAAATTAATAGCTAAACTCTCTGCGGTGCTCAACTTAGAGAGATTATAGGAATTATCTTTTCGGTCCGTAGATAATGAAATACCCTAGTAAATGTGCGCTAGACTTGGGGTATATTTATGTACTTTTTAGTTGAGAATATATATATTGTTTAGTTTTAACTTGGCAGGTGGACTTGATACACTTTTATATACCCTCACCTGAAAGTTTCAAGCTTTGAGAGCATAACAAGTTGAAAGGAAACCTAAATAGTACACAGTTCTGAAGCCGTGAATTCAAAAGCTATACATACGTAACATAGAGCTTCACATAGAGCTCTCCGCCCCTTGGGTCTTGGCAAATTAGTATCGAATTTCACATTACATTTTTCAACATCTCTATTGTGAAAACGCTGAGCGCGCTTCACTTGGCTAGTAGTTGAGGTAATTATGTTTAAAGTAGTATCCACTATGCTCTAGCATGAAACAAAGTAGTTTTTCCACTTTTAGTTAACATATTTTATAAAAAAGAATTGAGTTGCCCCTCTTAACGAAGCGCACTTGATATGCTTTATGCCGGTGTTTAATTTCTCCATTTTCTTGTTGCAAAACATTTTTGTGTTGCGGGACGGCGACGTTTATTTAAAAATGCGCATATGCTTTGACGACCAAACAACAATATTTGTGAGTATCATAGGAATATAAAATATACAGATACGGATAAATATATATATATATACATATAAATATATACACATATATCTGTATACATTATAAGCATATGTGTGTGTGTCTGTGGGCTGTTGAAGGTCTGTCTGTGTATTTTGTATGCATTCCATAGAAATTTACATAAAATAATATCATAGAGCATCTGAGCACTGGATGAAACAAGTAGAAGTGTTTCAATGAAAAGTGCACGACTGACAGATACCCGGTAGCAATGTTATAGGAAACCGTCTATCCCAAGTTGATGACTCTAGCTATATCTGAAGTTAAATATCGATTTTTATCGATTTCAGGGAATAAATATCGAATTTTAAAAAGGGATTATCGCATGCTTTTTAAAAACTTTTCTTTAAGATTTCAAATCTCTAGGTCATACTTAATTAGATGGACACAAAGTACGGCAGCTAGAAAGACAGGCGGACAGAGCTACATTATCTCGGCTATTGATCCTGACCTGATCTCCCTTTTGTCCGTTAAATATATATATCAAAGAATTTAGACCCCAGTAAAAACTTAGCTTCTTAGTTTTTCAAATGCCTTTTCATTCTAAAATATCTAAACACTACTTTCAACTTTTGATACACACAAAGTCTTTTGTTAAGTCTTTCCATGTTTAGCATACCCCATTGCCAGCCACTGCGTGCAGGGTATACAAACAGTTGTTGATTTGCCATTGTTGAATATGAATGGAATCTTCGTCTGGTTTTTTGTATTTTTGGGCTGAATTCATCAACTGTTATAGGCGCAGAGACAAAGCGACGCCAAATTCAACAGAGCAAAGTGCTAGAAAATTTGTTACTTCCGTAAGTTTGCATACGCCATCATAGTAATATGCTCTGCACATACGCATACCCTGTCATCCGAAATTGTTGCATATTTTTGTGACTTCAAATGCAAATGCGATTGCCGTTCATAAATGCAGATTCCATTAATTTGTTGTAGCATGACAAATGGTCGAAATATTTTTTGGCTTCAAGCGAAAAAGTTTCAATTCATGCGGCGGCCAAATAATACACATAAATTCTTTCAAATGAAAGCATATTTCTAACGCTTTATGAATGATTTCTGAATAAAAACTACAGCTTAAGCGATTTCCAACTTCACAAAGGGCAACTGGAAACTCTGCTAAGGGCGTAGGGACAGCAATGAGAGCAATGCCATTTATGGATTCTGAATAGAATGCATTATGTTATAGTGTTAAAAATCATAGTGAAAAACAAACATATGTTAACCAACACTGAAATTTTAAAATTTTTCTAATAACTCAAGAGCACCCTAACAAATTACTGTTATTAGTTTAGCAATAAGTAATGCGTGCAATGAAACGCTTTAAACTTAGGCCCCGCCCACGGCCACGACCACGCCCACGCCCACGGTGCAATTCAATAAAATGCTCGAGTTAATCTAACTTTTGGTTTTATCCATGTCCATGGGGAATCAGCGAGTATTCAACTAATAACACTGGGGTATTAAATGCTCCAAATATTTGGTGACCAAAATAAAACAAAACCTTAGCAGAGGAGAGTTCCACAAATGAAATACTATTTATTTATTTATTTACCCAAACAACAAACATAAATTGCACAAAAGCTAAAACTAATCACAGGACAACGGCAGCAACAGCTGCAAACAAGTTAGCGACTGCTTGATCGTGGAGAGTGCGCGACTATCAGATACCCTATTGGTTAATGATGACCAAAGTTATTGACCTTAAAGCAAAGGCGGTGTTCGGATAGGCACAGAGATCACCACCATAGACATAATCGAATATCTTTCAGATATACCTATGGTATAAGAGTATGTTCTCGATATTCATAAGTTCAAAAACTTTGTTTCTACTTACTCAATTTGTGGGGTTTAGTCCTTGAGATATGCTTATACTATAATTGGCTGAAAAGTATAAAATTACAGCAGTAAATGTTTGTATTTTAAATTAGCAATGTTAGTTTGAGTAACTTAAAATAAACGTAGCTTATAATAGCTCTTATAATCAACGCGATAGGCTGATGCTTTCGATACTTATCGATTTTGCTGTACGAGTATATACAAAACTTATTAGATCTTTCAGTTATTCTTGGTCTTGATGATATACGTAAAGTCTGTTTTAGACTGGATTCACTTCATATCGAATCCTTATCTGATGATAATCAATATACAAGTTAGCCAACAAGCACAGGGTATAAACAAAAGCGTAAACAACTTTTTGGCTTTTGGTGCGTTTTTGGCGTTTTGTCACCAAAATGCAAAAAGTTGAGCGCGGCAAATTGCAAAGAGCAGAACACAAAAAAAAAAAAAAAAAACAGAATGGCCAAATGCGATGCTTAGCACATTGTCAGCACAGCTAGCTGGATGTGTGTGTGTGTGTGTGTTTGTGTGTGTTTGGTATTTGCATAAAATTTAAATTTCATTTCTTCGATTTGGGCCAAGTCAACGAGGCAGCCAAAACGAGCCGAGGGTCGCTTTAAGGCAACGATTTGTATGCACGAACGTGCAGCCTCGAATCCCATTTACAACTCAATGATTTTCCAAATCACATACACACACACACACACGCCCCCTGCCTCTGTGGGTGTGTGTGTGCGGATGAGCAATTTGAAGCGCATTTGCAAATGTGGCACGACACGTACTTAAAGCAACACACAACAATTTTGAGCTGAGAGAGCCGAGAGTCTAACGGCTAATTACACGACAATTTTCAATGATTTCTTTTTTTGTCGGGCTCTGTTTTCTGTTGTTGCGCCCTTCTCGGCAATTCTCATGCGAGAAGCTGCACGAGCTGTGCACAACACCAGTTGGTGCTGTTTGTGCTTTATGCTTTTTTGTTTTTTTGGGAACAGCTGGCCATTTACTGGCTTTAAAGCGCAGCTAGGCTAATGGCAACTATAATCCAAGCATACTCGACTCTAAAGATACCACGTAATTAGCATTGCCGTATAGAAATAACAAATTTAGCATGGATGACATTAGCATCTGAACTAATGCAAATGACATTACTTATAGTATTTAACAATAAATGTAGCTCGACTTGAAGATATCTTATTCATAAAAATTGCTTGATTGTAATGCTCGACTAGTCTATACCCTGTGTTTTACCAATACAAAGTCAGAAGATTTTAAGCACCTACTATAAATACAACCACTGATATACATATATGTTAGCCAAATAGCATCTTATGATTAGTCTCTGTATAGCTCGACTAGTATATACCCTGTATGTGAGCGACACAAAATTTTATGGACATGAAGTGAGCTCTTTGGATCAATTGCTAGTTATAGTAAACTTACGAACACTTGACTTTGACATAGATTGATTGACTTTGACATACCCTGTACATGCTGTTCAAGTGCCTTGAAGTATGTACATACAATTGTTCGCTATTAGAAATTACTAAATTAACGAGCTTCCATGTTAACCCAAATTACTATAAGATATACCCTGTAGATAGCATACGTGCCTTTCTACACGTATTTCATAGGGTATATTTATGTGAAATACGCTTAACACGCCCAACCGATGTCTCTGCAGTGTATAAAAATGCGTGAAAAATCTGTTGAGCTTGACCTTTGGTGCGGAGGCCCAGTTGTACAAGACCAAGAAGGTCGGCGCTTAGTATTTGGGTCTATGTCTGTATATGAGTGTGTGTGTGTGTGTGTGTGTGTGTGTGCGTGTGTGGGCGTATCTCACGCACAATCAACATGAGCTCCAACTGGAATACAACTAGATCCCAAGGTCCCAGACTTCCCACCAAAGAGCTGTCAGTCCATCTGTGCCGTTTGCTGTTGCTGTTGCTGTTGTTGCTGTTGTTGATTCTTAAAGTTTATCCGATTGTTTAATGAGCTCTGAACGAAATAGAAATCAATGATGCGAATTTTATGCGCCTTTGCCAGACCGTGCCATGGACACTGAACAGACTGGTCAAGAGACATGGACAACAAAGTGAGAGCGTGGGAAAGGGGGAGGGATGGGGGGATGGGGGGTGGGGGGAGGTAGAGTGTGAGGATGAAGACAGGGAAACACGTCAGGACAATATGGTTATGCTTTGTGTTAGGATTGTTTGGTCTCTGGTTCGAACACGCATTTGTCGACAAAATAATAAACAGTTTGCAAGCTTCACACACACACACACAGACACACACACAGACACAGACACAAACAGAGAAAACATGTGAACAAAAGGCAACAAAATAAAAAGAAAAGAGAAAAGGAAAAGGAAAAACAATGTACAGCTGCTATATAGAGAATCCGCATTCCCCATTGGACTGGCCTCGGAACGCCAAATGCGAATTCGGACATTTGGATTTGGGCACTGAGTGGGAGTTGGGCGCGAGAGAGAGTCAGCAACTCGATTGCTCAATGAGTTGCGAATGCTGAAAAATGTTTGCAAATATGCTAAAAGCGAGCAGCACGAAATATCATAATACAAACAACCGAGCATCGAGTTATGAATCGAGTGCCAGGCTCGGAATCAAACTCATGTTTCTTTTCTCTCCCTCGTTTTTTGCCAGCTGCCATTCATCACAAATTCACTAAACTAACAATACTCGAGGATTACCAACATGGTAATCGTATATCAATTGAAATCGGCCAGCAATCGGTTGAGTGAGAGCTTCTGCTATGTTCCCTCAAAAAAAGGAAATAAAAAGAAAGAGAAACAAGAAAAATGAGATTGAGCAAGTTTGTTAGAGCAATGGATATGGATATGGATAATATATACAACAGCTAACGTCATGAGCCATAAAATGGGGAAAAACAATAATAAAGCCAGTGAGAAGAGAACAAAAGTTATTCAATTAATATTCATCTGCTGAATAAGGACTTTTGCGCCCCTCTCAGTGCTTCTCATACAAATCAATTCACAGAAATTCAACGAAATTGAAGAAGTGAGAGGCGGTTAAGGCTGAAAGATATGAAAGAAAAGATATGAGAGAAAAATAAGTGAGAGGGAGAGAAAGAAAAAGAGAGAGAGAGAGAGCGAAAAAAATTCAAAGCTTTAGTCAGACATAAAGCAAAAAAAGATTATGAGAGGGAATCGAAGTGAAAGCGAAAATTGCAAATGATAAGAAGATTATGAATAAGGGAAAGAGAGTGTAAGCAAAAGAAAGAGAGAGAGAAAGAGATAGTGAATAAGATAGGGTTGATAAGAGGGGGAAATGGAAGAAACCTAGCATGAAAGACAAACGGAAAGAGAAGAATGAATGACAGGGAGAGAGACAGAGAGAGAGATAGAGAGAGAAAGAGAAAGAGAGGGACGTATATAGCAGATAGGGGAAAGTAAATCCCACATACAGAGAAAAGATAAATGTTAACTAAAATCCAAATTAGGTTATCACAAATTCTATATAAGCTGTCAAAAATAATGAATATAGAGATATACATATATATGTATAGCCTTCCTCATTTCATCCTGTCGTTCTTTCTTTTCCTAGTCTCTCTCTTTTCTCGCCCCCCGTCTTGCTTCAGGTGTAACAAAAGCAATTGTGAATTGGCTAAGTGAAAGGTGGAATTGGCATTTGTTTGCCATTTCCAATTTATATACATTTATTTATATTTATTTTAAAGACAATTTTTCGGCTCGAGTTGGATTTTGATTTGATTGTTTTTGCTGCGCTCGGATCGAGGCGAGTTGAGATATCAGGAAACAGGTCAACTGGAAAAAGCGTTCAGGGTCAATTGATTCTAATTACTTGGCCCAGAATTGTTTTAGCCATTGCGTAACGCTATTTGGGAAACAAAAATGCACGCGTTGAAGCGTTCTATGCATTCAATTGGAAATACATTGGCATTGACAAAAAAGAAAAGAAGCAGCAGAGACAAAGCAGCCGGAGGTCCAGAGGTCTGCTGGAGCTGCTGCCTGTAGCTCTGGAGGCTTGTTCTGTTTATCTGCAGGAATTCACCTTTCTGGCACTGCCAATAAAAATATAAAAATATGAAAATCAAGCAGGCTGTGAGAGAGCGCGCGACAACTCTGCAGAGTTGCCACACACACACACATATACACTCACACACACAAGCAAACCCAACTCCTCCTCAGTCAGATGAATGTAATCAAGTGTATTCTGGTGAAATAATTGAAATTCTATTGAGTCACATTTCATTTATGTATGTATATCTTCCCCTCTCTCTCTCTCCCTCTCTCTCTCTCTCTCTCTCTCTCTCTCTGTCTGTCTATCTCGCTGTCTCTTTCTCCCTCACATATATTTATGTTCGCTTTGCATAAATTTCAATACGGATTCGAATTTCCAATTTCCTATATACAAATTGAGCTACAGTAGATGTTCGCTGAAGTGAACTAATTAAAATCATGTCAACCTATCGATAATAAATATATTATGTTATGCAATTCCATTATAATATATCCATTATGTGCTCATACGCATGGCTGTATTCGATTTGTCATTTAATATGTATCGCCAGAGATGAGGTGAAGCTTTAGTGCAATAAAACCTATAAATATTCATCCAGACCAATTTCAAATATACTCTCAGGTATAAACTTCAAAATATCTGCCTTTTGTGAACTGGTTCTAGTTCAGTGAACTGGGTCGTTTGAGCAATTAACCCTACCGACTGCTACTAGGTCCACTCTCAACATTTCTTCAATACGACTCACACAGCAAACTAGTTCTTTTAAGCTCTTGTCAAAATAGTTCTTTTGAGGACTACACTAAGGCTGAACATGTTCTTAATTGCTATTTGTTGCTGATGCTAAAGCAGAATGAAATCTTAATTTGTGTGCCCCTTCAAAGCTGCTGCTAAGAACTTGTTCTTTTGAATATGCAATTCTTGTTGAGAACTTGTTCTTGCACTTGACCACAGCTGCACCTGCTCTTAGCGGCTTCTCACTTCTCAACTGCTGGTTGATCAGTTCACCTCTTGATGGTTGTGCACAATGTGAACTAGTTCTTTTGAACTTGCGATTCATGTTGTGAATAAGTTCAGCTGGACAGTGATTATACTTGAAACAACTTCCACACCCATCCTCTCACTCCACAGCTGTCTCATGAAAGGCAAGTGCTTTCAAGAACTAGTTCTTTTGAGCACAACCAACTACAGCCGAACGTAGGCAAAGTTTTATTTGTTTGTGTTTTCATTTTTCTTTTGGGGGAAATAGAGGGAGAGAGGGAAATGGAGAGGGAGAGGGAGCGGTTCAGGTTCACAGCTCATTTACTCTCCATTTAGTTATTCAGGGCGATATCTATATGCGATAGATAGTTGCTCTGTCTACAGATAGATGCGAAAGTATTTTGTGCGCACTTTCGCCCGCAAATGAGGAAAATGCAAATTGCGCGTTTTCACACTTATTCTTGTTGTTGTTGTTGTTGCTGTTGATTTTGTTGCAATTTTTCTTTTCAGTTTTTTGTGCACTTTATTTTTGCTGCACATTATGCGGCGGTGGCGGTGACGGTGACGGTGGCAGCGGTGGCTGCTGTTGCTGCAGCCACATCCATTGCCACAGCTCGACCCCAGCATTGAGTTGTTGTCACACACACACACACACACACGCACGCACACATACATATACAGCGTCACTTATACACACATACAGAGACACTTACACAAATGGGGTCAGAAGTCTGCATTTTTCAATATCATTGGCGCCGAGCCGTGGCTGCCAACACACATAAACACACACACAGATATATGTATATGTGTTTATGTATATGTGTATGTGTGTATATACATATATACACACACTCGCACATGCAGCCAAATTTATGCATATGTGAACTTGGAAAAGGGCTTGCCTATAAGTATTTTGTACACCCTGAACTTTATATGTTAAGGCCTAAAGTATCAGATATACAAATATATATATATATATATATATATATATACATATATACATATAAATATATATGTATTAATTGTGTGATGCAATCGATTGTTAACAAAGCAACAAATCTTGATGCACACACACATACACACGCACACACACACACAGAGGCAGACCCACACACACGCATGTTTATGCATACGAGATGAACTATATATGCATAAATACATTAATGAATTTATATACATATATATATATATATATATATATATATATATATATATATATATATATTAAACATATATACATATAATACATATATATATTACATACAAATCTCAATAATGGAGAAAAGTGACAAATACAGCTGCATTTACTGCGAAAATGTAATGACGAGCGGAAAGGTGGATAGAATAAAGGACTCACCTAGAAAATTCTGTTGGTAAAGTCAAACTAGAGACTGGAATAGAACAAGTGTGTAACTCAAAAAGATACCTGGAAGAGAATCGTCGAAAAGGAATTCTGAAAGCGTTTCACTTTGGTTACTCCGGAATCACATCCAGTTCCAAAGTTCCAAGGCAGCTCAAGAAAGAGAAGCTCCGACACTTCTTACTTCGTCGAAAAGACCCACATAGAAGCGCTTCCCTTTGAGGGTTAATATGGAATAACATCCAGTTCCAAGCTCCGACACTTCGGACTTCGTCGAAAAATAACACTGATGACAATATTTATGTAGAATAAAAAATCACCTTGAAGCATAGTACGGAATAAGATCTAATTCCAAGGAGCGAGGCAATCAAGAAAGAAAGTTCAACACCTCGCGTCACAATGGCTATCTGAACATTTTTACCTATCTCAAACACAAACAAAACTCAAACTAGATATAGTCGAAGTAGAAGACTTTCAAGATCAAATAGGAATGCCCCCTAATTTGCCACACTCTCCATTGAGAGGTCTTGAATTCTTTCAAGCTGCTCAACATATAGACTTCTCAATGTAGAGTGTGGGAAAATGGGGACATTGAGTCTTATTGGATCTTGAGAGAGTAACTAAAGAAACTTGTTGTTTCCAGCTCTGAAATGATCTGCATTCCATATTAGAGAGGGTATACCTATAGCCTTTATCCAGTCTTCAGCCTCAAGCAAGACAAGAATGTAGCTACTAATATAGCTACTCATATCGAACTCCGACTTAAAATTTTTTCTATAAATCGCATAAACATTTTTTAGCTTATAAAGATGTTAAGGAATGCTTATATAATATCATATCCATATCAATTTACGATTAGAGTAATTCCTTTTTTCAGCTGCTCTGCATTATAATTTCTCGAGCAGCTTTAAAGCTTTTTCCAGCTTCTAAAGTTTTGTATGTTCAAGTTCCACATAGCTGTCTATGCATATGGGGCGAACAACTCAACAAGTGAAACATAATCCATTACAGGGCATTAACTAGTCGTGTACTACCCTAAAAAACCAAACACAAGCCTCGATTAACATCAATACTTTAATCAACAGATTTCTTAGCTAGAGACTTCAAAATTTTGTTGTAGCCACGTCCCAACTAAGCCCCAAATAGATTATATTCCACTTTGAACAGCTTATTCAAAAGCAGCTCAACTGCTGTACTGCTGCATAGGGTAACTACTAGTCATGCATCTGCCTACTCTCACTGCAAACTGTGAACGTCCAGTGCTGCGAGTCAAAATTTTTGATGTGCGCCATTTTGTGGCGTCTGTCGCTGGCCTTCGCCCTGCTTTGTGTGTGCGAATGTGTGTGTGTGTGTGTGTGTGTGTGTGTGTGTGTGTGTGTGTGTAAGTGCTGTTGACCTTGGCTGCGAGGCGCGTGCGGCATGCGGCAACCTTTATAATGGGAGCTTAAATTCATTTACATATCGTATAATGCATGCTCGTATCATCATATTTGTATAGCGACTTGAATGTGTGTTTAATTACTTCGGCAAAGCACACACACGCATATGCTTTTCCACAGTCTCTCTCTCTCTGTCGCTCGCTCTCTCTCACTCTCCATCTCTCTCTGCCACACAGACACACCCAGTGGCCCCCACATCGACAGTTGAAGTTTTAAGCCTCGCCTCGCACGCGAACGCCCGCAAGTATGCAGCAAATTTGTTAAGCCGCATCTGTGCGGAAAATCTGTCAGGCCCAAAGCGCTAGCGAGTTCCAAAAGTATCACCCACACCCTGTCGAGACCCCCCCTTTCGAACCAGCGCCGCCCATGGCCTTAGAATTGTAAGACTTAAGCAGTCGCGTAATTGGCGCAACTTTTCGCCAAGCCACATGCAATGCAGTCATTCGCATGAAAGATATCAAATGCACATAGTATACCTATGGTATACCTCTCAGTATGCACGTATATACTTGTAAATATTTCTGCAATAGAGATATAGAGGCAAACATATATACTTATATATATATATATAATGCACATTAGACTTGCTAGTGTGGAAGTTGTGCATCAATTGTTTTCCTGACAAGTAGATGTTCTTGAATGGAACTCGAGCCCGTGATTTTTTTGTGGGTCAATATATTATCGTCTGATTTGGGATTGGAACCAATGACTTTTTATACCCTGAACCCATTAAAAATGGGAAAACAGGCAGAAAGCATAAGGTATATAGATATATATATCTAATTTCTATTTCTATCCTAATTCCTAGTGTAGTAGGCCACACACTGAAAGTCATAAAACATAGTCTTGAATCACAATATCTTTCATTCTCACATCATATCATAAACATCAAGCAGAATTTACTTAAAATTCTCTCTATAATATTACAAAGATTTCTAAAAATTACATTTTCTTATTATATTTCAGACTTCCTGATTCAGTTCAATTGGGTTCCATCCAAAGGTGAGTATTATACCTTCAAATCCCAATACAAAGATTTTGTTCAAGCAAACAAAATACTACGAAATCCTTAAGAGACCTTTTAAGTACCATAGTTCAGCGTGAGTCCATTTTTGCCAATAGCTGACTAATTTACCATTAAGACATTGATGCGAGTCCCAATTTGTGATTTGGACAAAGCAGTTGAATTTGAAGAGACTCAAGAAGTTACAATCTAAGTCAGAAACATTCAATAAATTAATAGATCCATCAAAGTTAAAAGGTGAGTATTATACTAAGTTAACAACGTAGCTGAAGTATAAGAAATTCAAGAAGTTACATTCTGAGTCAGGCCAAAAATTAAAACAACGAATACTAATGGGTTCGAAGCCAACTTTCTTCTGTTCAGTAACATTCGAGTTGATCTCTATCAATATTGAAAAGTAAGAAAGTCAAAAATTTAATTGTGAAAGGCATTGTTTTAATTTTCCCTTAATTACTTACATTTCTCCAATGTGGACGTATTCGCTTTGCCTTTCGAATTCAATTGAATACTCTTCTTTTTTTTAAATGACACTCTAGCTGAGTATCGATGACACAATAGTATATAGAGTATACTATAATATCGATAGCCTTATAGTTAGATATCGATAGTGAAGTAGGCCACACTATGAAAGTCACAAAACATAGTTTCGAATCACATCTGCCTTGATTATCACATCATATTATAAACATCAAGCAGCATTTACTCAAAATTCTCTCTCCATAGCATTAACAAGTTTTATAAAAATTACATATTTTTATTATATTCAAGAATTCCTGATTCAATTCAATTGGTCGGCTTCCTCAAAGGTGAGTATTACACTTTCAAGTCCAAATACATGGATTTTATTAAAGCGCAAACCTCACTTCCCAGGAGTCACCAATCAAATACTACGGAATCCTTAAGAGGCCTTATAAGTAGTTCAGCGTGACTTTATTGTTGATAAAAGCTGACTAATTTACCATTAAGACATTGATGCGAATTTGTGATTTGGACGAAGCAAGTTGAAGTTGAAGAAACTCAAAAGGATATATTTTGAGTCAGGAAAATCAAAATCAATCTATCGATTCTTGTTTTAGTTGAAGTTTGTTTTTATTATTAAATTAATATGGTAAGTAATATACATTCAAAACGCAATACATTGATTTTATAGAAGCTTAAAGCGCACTTCGCCAACCAAATACTACAGAATCCAGAATCATATAAGAAATTAGGGCTGGACACGCTCAATAGGCTTGCACTTCTACAATATAGTTACCCTGTCGGCATTAGGAATAGTACTCTAAGCCTAGGACTAAAACTCTTTGATTACTCGTTGCTAGCTTCAACTAAATAAACCTTGCTTCACACACATTAGGCTATGCTCAAAGCAATTACACACATACATTGACTATATATTGATATTTATGGAGCATAAGCTAACATTTGTTGTTTTGCTTTATAAGGAATTAGGGTCAAGCGAAAGTAATAGTGGGACACACACATCCACATCACACACACTTGGAAAAATGATAATTGATAATGTAAACGAAGTTTTTGGTTCTAGCAGTGTGCGAAAAGCTGCAAAATTTAGGTGTTTTATTGCGAAATCTGTGTGCCATCGAGAGAGACAGGGCGACCAAGAGAGGTAGAGAGAGAGAGAGAGAGAGAGAGAGTGAGAGTGAGAGAGCAATAGTCGATGGGTGCTGCTTGGTTATTTTTCGTCTTTTTTATTTTGGGTAGCGTAAATAAAGCATAAACAAGACTAAACAAAAATCCCTGACGAGCTGTTATTTGCATTTTGTTGATTAAGCAAATTTAAAACTTTGCAAGCGAAAGAGACAGCGAGCAAGGGAGCGAGCGAGAGGCAGAGAAGAAAGAGTGAGAAAGGGCGTGGAAGACAAAAACCGAACGACAGGTGGCGTGTGTGTGTGTAGCACGCGTTCATTTTGCTGGACTTTTCTTTACTTTGCCGGATTTTGCTTTTGGTTTAGTTGGTTCTTTTTTTTTTTTTTTTTTTTTTTTTTTTTTTGGTGGAGTTCGGAACGAACCGGCAACCAAATGCAGCTTAAAGTTATTACACTTCAGCACAATTGAAAACAGCAACAGAGCACACACACACACACACACACACACACACACACACACATGTAGCACACACACTCATTCACACATTTCCCAAATACTCTGGAGGGCTGCCGCAATGCTTCCTCTGAATGAAACTTTTGTGTGTTGGTTAGCGTGTATTAGTGTGTGTGTGTGTGTGTGTGTGTGTGTGTGTTAGTGTTGGAAAACTAGCCAGTTGGTCAGTCGAAAAAATAGTAAAAAAGTTGTGCTTGGCACTCGAGCAGCGACTGTGTTTGCGTTTGCCACTCAAGTGCGAGTTATTAAGCGAGTTAGTTTTACGGATTTTCCTATCAAATTTATTTGTTGTTTGCTTTTACCTGCACACACACACCCACACACACACACACACACACTCCCTCTCACACACTTGGTCTTCCTTTCACACAGAGAGACAGCAGTCCTCTCGCTTCCTCTGTCTGACAGTCACTTAAAGCTTTCGCCCATTGATTGGACTTCTCATTGTTCGTTCCCTTCATTCACTTCATTTCATTTGATTTATTCATTTGTTGCGACACTCGTTCACTGCCATTTTCCCTTCTTAACAATTTCTTGTTTCGTTTTTCAATAAAGCTTTGCATGAGCTGTGAAATTGTGAAGAGCGTGAAAAAGTAAATTCGAAACACTGAGCAAGACTGCTCAAGCCGCATGTAGAGTGCAGTTTCCTTTACGGAGCAGATTCGATTCGTCCAAAAGTAAAGCGATGAAGATTGACGTAGGTAACTCATACAGAAAGAGCTCTACAAATATTACAAATAATGCTAGATAAGTAAAAAGTCGAGTAATGAGCAATGAGTGATGAACAATGAGTGAGTAGTGAGTAAAAAGTAGTGAACAATGAGTAATGAGCAATGAGTAATGAGCAATGAGTGATGAACAATGAGTTAGTAATGAGTAAAGAGTAGTAAGCAATGAGTAATGAGCAATGAGTAATAAGTAAAGAGTAGTAAACGATAAGTAGTAAACAATGAGTATTGAGCAATGAGTAATGAGCAATGAGTAATGAGTAACAAGTAATGAGTAATGGGTAATAATGAGAAATGAACAAAAAGAATTGAGCACCGAGCGACTATGAGTATATGTAATGAATGATGAGTGATAAATAGTATTTGCAGAGATATTAGGCCTATAAGATAAACAATCATAGATATGTGACCTTTGTTGTTGAGTAATAACTTAATGAGAAATGACTAATGAGAGATCACTGGTGATCTCTTTTTAGTCAGAGGTAATGCATAATTAAATTGCTCAGTCTAATGCAAATCTATTACGACGACCCTTAAAGACATACACATATTTATGGGCGTACTCCTCTCTTCTGCTCTCCCCTGCCTTGTTAGGTATACCTCTGTCTATTAAATCATATTTAAATTCATTTTGCAACTCATTTTCTCTGCTGTGTCGACTTGGTTTCATCTTCAACATCTTTATCAACTGCTTTATTTCTTGGCCTTTGTCACGCTTATTGTAGCCATCATTTACGACTGCTGCCGCTCCAATTACTTAACATGCAGCTGAAGTACTTGGACTCCAAAAAAAAAAAAAGAAAAAAAAATTGAAAACAAGAAAGAAACTTTAGCCAAAAGCCGAAGGCTGTCGCCCCACCAACGGCCAAACATTGTCGCAACGCATTCAATTTAACTTTCACAATTGCAATCGCATTGGCATTGCGACATTCACTTTTCATTTTTAGCCCCCTCCCCGATCTCCACTTTCAGAAAAGCCCAGCCCCCCGCCTCATCCTCTAGCCCCAGTTTTGGGGCGGAGTTGAAGCCTGTGCTGGCGCCACATGCGCCACATGACCACAGGCCATAACTCATGACCATCCAGTCCGGCAGCGCCTACCCCCGTGCCACGCCCCTGCCCCCGACTCCCTCTTCAGCTACCCCGTCGGACTTGTTACCACTTGGCATCATTTTTCGGCGTCAAGTTTGCAACGCCCGTTCATTCATTCAATTGTCACAGCTCACATGCACCCGATATCCCTCTCCCTCTCTCTCTCTCCCTCTCTCTCTCTCTCGTGCTAGCTCCAGCTCCATCTCTCTTTCTCTCTTGCAGTCTGTGTCTCATTCAGTTGTTGTTTTCAATGTCACTTTGTCAGCTTATTGTTTCGTTTGCTGCCAAACCAAAAGCTCCCTAAGTCTATATAAAAATCAGTGCAAAGTGCGAAGTTTTTGTTTGGTCGTTGTCAGAAGGCAGCTTCTATGTCCTAATGCAGCTGCCAAGTGTGCTTTGCAACGCTTGGAAGTTATTTTTAAGTGTCTGACATCATGTGTATGTTCTCATATGTGTATTCGTGTACTCCTCTACTTCATACTCTCTCATATACTCTTATACTATTTATTCTTGAAACTCTAAAGCTCTGAAGCTTTAATATATTCTTCTGTTCTGTTCTGTTCTTCTATTCTGTTTCTCATACTCATATTCTTCTACTCTTCAGTTATTCTCTTATTCTTCTACTCTTCTACTTTTTTAAGCTTTTACTCTTTTATTCTTTTATTCTTCTTCCCTATTTTTCAATTCTTTTACTCTTCTATTATTTTCTTCCACTCTTCTATTATTCTACTTTTCTATTCTTCTATTCTATTATTCTATTATTCTTCTACCCTTCTACCCTTCTACTCTTCCACTCTTCTACTCTTCTACTCTTCTACTCTTCTACTCTTCTACTCTTGTACTCTTGTACTCTTGTACTCTTGTACCCTTGTACCCTTGTACTCTTGTACTCTTGTACTCTTGTACTCTTGTACTCTTGTACTCTTGTACTCTTGTACTCTTGTACTCTTGTACTCTACTCTTGTACTCTACTCTTGTACTCTTCTACACTTGTACTCTTCTACTCTTCTAATCTTCTATTCTCCAATTCTTCTAATCTTATACTCTTATACTCTTATACTCTTATACTCTTATACTCTTATACTCTTATACTCTTATACTCTTGTACTCTTGTACTCTTCTACTCTTCTACTCTTCTACTCTTGTACTCTTGTACTCTTGTACTCTTGTACTCTTCTACTCTTCTACTCTTCTAATCTTCTATTCTCCAACTCTTCTAATCTTATACTCTTATACTCCTATACTCTTATACTCTTATACTCTTATACTCTTATACTCTTATACTCTTATACTCTTATACTCTTATACTCTTATACTCTTATACTCTTATACTCTTGTACTTTTCTACTCTTCTACTCTTCCTCTCTTCTACTTTTCTCCTCTTCTACTGTTCCACTCTTCTACTCTTGAACTCTTGTACTCTTTTACCCATTTAACTCATTGGCTGTTATGCTGTTATACTCCTATATTCGTTTACTCTTATATTCACATACCTTTAAAATTGAGCATTCCAAAAAAAGTTACAAAAAGACGTTGCAAAAATAGACGTTGAAAATACGTGAAACAGTACAATGGGCATGTGGTGTAAACAGCTTTCGGGCCATGTTTCTATTGTTGTTTGTCTATGTTTGTGTGTGTGTGTTGGCATTGTTTTTTTTTTTTTTTGTGATTTTTTTGTTGCTGCTTGGCCCAGAGAGCAGAAAGAAGCAGAGTGTAAAGTGCAAGTTGGCAGCTTGGCCGCTTCCGTTTCCGCTTTAGCTTTGGCATCGCTGCAGCCAGCGGCAACAGAAGCAGCAGCAGCAGCAGCAGCAATAACAATAACAAAGGCAACAGCAGTTGACTTCACACACACACACACACACACACATGCATACACTCACGCACACACATGTGACATTTGCTTTCTTGTTGCCTACTTTTTGGCATTGCTTAAAATCACGACAAAAGTTGCTGTTGCCACAGGTTGTAGTTGTTGTTGCTGTTGCTGTTGCTGTTGCTGTCGTTTGTTTGCCTGACAACAACAACAACAACAACAGCAACTGCAATAACAATAATGCCCACAAATATGTAACAGACAAAGCAAGGCAGCTACAACAACCGCAATATCAATAGAAAAAAACTTTTGCTGCAGGTTGCCTCAAGTTGTTGTTGTTGTTGTTGTTGTTGTTGTTGTTGTTGTTGTTGTTGTTGTTGTTGCTCGTGTTGTTGATTTTACCTGCTGCACTTTCGCAATACGTTGGCTTTTTTTCTGCTTCTTGTTTTGCCTTTTTAATGCCAGTTGACAGTAAGCAAGTCCATAGACACAAACGGAGACGCCCGAAAGAGACAATTGGAGAAAAGAAAAGAGATAGCTCGCTTTACAATGCTCTAACAAAGAGTTAAGAGACTTGGATATAATCCTAGCTTTCAATCGAATGTTGAGATATATATACATATATGTGAAAGCTTAGCTTAGCTGGAAAATAGCTATAAGAATTAGAAAGAATTAGAAACATATTAGCTTTATTTACTCAGCATATGTAAAGCTATGTACCTGAAATATTGACCCAACTACGGACTATAACTTAAAAATATAGAATATTCGATAAAGTTCACGATTCTCTAACGAAAACTAGATTTAAGATCAATTTTACAGAGTATTAAAGGCAGCTATGTAGAATAGCATTATTTTTTGAAGGCAACTTGGCTGAGTTTGTTGCTGGACTTTGAAAAGGTAATGCTGGGTAATTGGCAAAAAGGAAAAGAAAATCTTGGCACACAGTCGAAGGCAAAGTGAGAGGGCAAGTCAAAGTCAAAACCAGCTGCCTACAAAAAATGGCGTCAAAGCTATTTGCAGGAGCCGAAAAGTAGGCAATGCAATTATCATAACCATTATGGGGAGAACTACAACAAGAAGAAGAAGAAGATAGGCAAGCATATCGTTAATAGAGACATAGATACGTTTAAGGGTAAACAGAGAGAGAGAGAGGGAGAGAGAAAACGAAAAGGAACCGACCGAGGGATAGCAAAAGGATTTTAAATAGAAATTGGGTAATAAAAGAAAGATATATAGATATGCTTAAAGAAGAAAAGGCAAAGTTGTAAACATGCGACGATGTGCTCTCAGCAATATATAAATAAACATAGAAAGAGATAGATATGTATACATGGAGACCTAAATAAATGTAGGCATAGTATGTATATTGAGTCTTATGCAAATGAAGCTTTAAGCTGTTTTCAATGTTATCGATATATATCGATACAGAAAGAGAGGGGAAGAGAGGGAGAGAAAGAGAGGAAGAGAGGGGGAGAGAGATATATATAGGTACAGATATGGATAAGAGACAGAGAGAGAGAGAGAGAGAGAGAGAGAGAGAGAGAGAGAGAGAGAGAGAGAGAGAGAGCGAGGATATGCAATTAAGGTATAGAAAGAGGTTAAGAACAACAATAAGGGAGAGAGAAAGACGGAGAGAGAGAGAGTGAGACTGAGAGAGAGAGAGAGAGAGAGAGAGAGAGAGACGGAGTGAGAGAGAGAGAGAGAGAGAAAGAGAGAGATACATATATGGAGTAAGGTATGAAAAAGGTCTAAGAACAATATGTAATATCTAAGCGATAAGTACATATATTGATTCAAGAGCTAGAGCTACAAAAGTTTTGATATATAAGTTTTCCTTTATTGTATTAACAATACAAATTTAATATTTTTGGATATATAATATATATATATACAGTAAATTTATGCTCATAAAAAAGTCAGTGAATATAAATAGATATATATTGTATATGTAGTACATATATTGGCGCCAGATTAAAATCAACATTTGGTAGCACAAGACGAATGCTTTCAGAGCTGGTGCTACATAAGTGGATATATATGAACTGTCATCTGCCATATATCGAGCGAAAAACATTAACTTTGCTGATGACTTAAGCTCGTCAACTCCAATCTCGTAGAGGCCAGAGCCCACTTCAGCTGTCAGCTGTCAGTCAAGGATAGTCGGCTATGTGGGTGGAGCACGTTCAGTTCAGCGCTAAAACAATGCAATGCAATTAACAATTATGTGAGACATTATATGATAGCTATAGAATTAATTTTGTGGGCAGCACTGTGAAAGTGAGGCACTGGATCTTATCAGCAATCAGCAGCAGCTGCTGCTGTTGTTGTTGTTGCTGTTGTTGTTGTTGTTGTTGCTGTGTGCTCGTCAAATGCGCTGTTTAAATGAATTATGCGCTGTTAAATGGATTGCAAGGCGAGGCCATATCATAAATGCAGCATCGATTGCCATGTAATTGTCATAATTAACTGTAACACAGGGAGTGTGAGAGAGAGGCAGAGGGAGAAGGAGAGGGAGAGAGGAAGAGTTGAACGTGTGCACAAGATAAAATGGCTTACGCTGCGTATACGCAATATTTGCTTAAGCCTTGCTTGTTTGGCTCATATTAAGCAATTTACCTGCGACAACTGGGGGCAGGACGGGTGCGGTGCGGATATAAATTTAATTATTTTTCAATCAACCAGCATCAGATCTCCGTCTCCCCTACTCATTTGTGTATTAGGTTTAACGCTCGGCACGTCCACAAATTTAATGACTGCTTTGTGCCGTAGCACTGCAGGTGTTGCCCCAGCTAAGCTTCTTCAGGCCGTCTGCCTGCTCCTGTCTCCCAGTCATGTCCATCCACCCACATTTTTCCTTTCTCTTGCTAAGCGACTGAGTAACTGCTGCAGTTTCAGTTCGTCAAGCAACGAAACTTTGGCTCACTTTTAACAGCCATAACCCAGTTTTTGTGCCATGCTCTTGCTGACATTTTAATTAAATCCCTAAGCGAGTGGATTCAGTATCTCTCTCTCTCTCTCTCTCTCTCTCTCCTTCATTCTATCCCTCTCTTCTGTCTGGCGTTTCATATATGTGGCTGCAGTTGCCCAGGAAACGCACTGACATTGGCCCCAATTCTCGCATACAACTCAATCGGCAGCTGTGTTGACATCCTCACCTGCTGCTTCATCTCCATCTCCATCTCCAGCTCCATCTCCACCTGCACCACCAGCATCCAAAAATCTCATCTCACATGATCTCCGGCACACACACACACACACACACACACACGGGCACTCGGCGCTAAGCGCAGCATTCAAGTGCATTGCTACTGTAGACTTTCTCTCCCTCTCTCTCTCTCTCTCTCTGTCTCTCTGTCTGTCTGTCTGTCTCTTGAGCGTACCCCAACAAGTTGTCACAGGTTCGAGTCCCGTTGGTAGCCAAATAAAATAAAATGAAATGCCAAAGGCTAATGTTTAATCAATAAAGTAGAGCAAGGAATAACAAATAGAAAGTCAAAATTAAACCTCGAGGAACATGAAAAGAACTTGGAACAACTGTCTCTGGCTCGAGTCCCAATGAGAATGGCAATGGCTTTAGGCTAATGTCTCATCAATTGCAAAGGCTTATAAATTTAGCTTGACTTTATAGTCAAGAATATATCGAAAAAAACACTAAGTCGAATCCCAATCTGAAGTGAGTAGCCTTTGACTCAGAATTCAGAAACATAACTAGCATCTAAAATTTACGCGAAAATAGTTTTACTGAAATTTGTAACAAAAATATTTTCCCCCTAAATATATTTTTCTATCCTAGAGGCGGCTACAATCCTCAGCTGACTGTTGAATAGATAAGTTAAGCACAAATAGTTGCACTCATCTGGAATTTTTCGCGACTCCAATATTCTTCTCTCCAAGAGGCGGACACAATCCTCAGGTGATTATTGAATATATAAGTAAAGAATATCAAGGATATACCGAAAAAACTGTAAGTCTATAAGGATCCCATTGGAAGGTGAGTAGCCTTTGACTCAGATTTCAGTAAAATAACCGACATCAAACAAATAGTTTCATCTGAATTTGTTCCCAAAAATATTTTCCCTCAAACATTCATCCATACGAGAGGCGGACACAATCCTCAGGTGATTATTGAATAGATAAGTAAAGCATATCAAATTACCATCATATTATTAATGACACTCATAATAACAATCAGATAACTAGCTAAATAATAAATAGCTGCTCAGACAAGGGTTTCACATTTCCTTCCCCCCCTACCCCAACCACAAAGATTTGTATCTGGGTGAGCAAAAAACAGTAGAAGAAGAAGACGAAGTCTATTCCAATATACTCGTCTGTTTGTAGTCGCCCATGCTCATGGCTTGTGGCATTATTCATTGAGGAACTTTTGAAATGTTTATTTATTGGCAGCACCAATCGAGCTCCCACGTCAAAAAAATGTTTTTAGCTTCCTGCTTCTGTTGGCCCCTCGCCCACCGCCCACCGCCCAGCGCCCAGCGCCCAGCACCCCCTGCCCCTGTCCCTTCGCACCACCCCCCTGCGACCATGTGAAAAGAGTTGTCAGTTTCAGTTTGAGTTTCAGTTTTTGAGTTCGAGTCGGAGAACCCTAACAAATATTGTTATCGAAACAAGTCCAAAGAAGCAAACGTCTTATTGTTTGCCTTTGTGAAAATGTATTTTCATGCATTTCAAATGAGTATGCATAGCATGTGGGGTATCTTGGTTAGCCGACCATGCTGGGTAGCAAGCAAACCCCATTAGCTCTTGACTACTTGATTCTAATCTATTGTTGCTTATCGATAACTCGTATACCACTGATACTATCGATAAGCTTTTCGAGTAGTCTCTGCTCCACAGGGCATCTGTTAGTCGAGCATTGGTCACTTGTTCAGGCTAACTTTCCTCTTTCATCATCATCAGTGTAATCATAATGTTACTCAGTTACCCACTGTGCCGTGCCCATTGTCCTGCCTCACCAGCCGCTTCTCCTTTCACAGTTTCAACTGCTTTGCAGGTTATGTGTAGACTTCTTGTTGTTTATCCACTGGCAACTGCTTCTGCTTCTTCTACATCATCTCTCGCGCATTACTGTTGTTGGCCTACATACGTTTGGCATATCGTTAACGTTGTTTTGGCTTCGTCTATGCGTCTAGCTATCTACCACGCCCCTGCCACAGCAGCGGCCCCTCCTCCATGCCCTCCTCTTCGCCCCTTAACCCATTTAACCAAGCATCCATCCCGCTGCGTAGCGCGTTTGTCTGTGCTTATGAGCACATCAATTCCTTGTCTCCATCCAAAAGCCCACACCCGACCGCCCCACAAACAAACCTCTGTCTTCCTGCCCCACCCTAACCTCTTTCTTGCTGACTTAGTGTCGCCTCTTGGCTCAATGAACCAGGGCTCCACAGTCTTCAATTTGAATCTTTTGAATTCGAAAAATAAGAAGAGAGAAAGGTAAGAGTGAGATGAGAGCAGATCGAAGATAGAAGAGAAATAAGAGATGAGCAAAAAAAAGAGGGAAAGGGAGACAGGGAGAGAGGAAAACGTAGTAGCCTAAAACTTTCTATATTCCCCAATTTATCAAGTAGGCCATGCACATCCAGCTTTAGCTGTCAGCTTGATCTCCTCATGAGAACGAGAAAATACAGCTCATTCGTCTCTATCGTCTCATTCAGTTTACACTTCAAAAATATGAAGTAAACAAATTATTGTATTTTACTGATATTCTTGGCAGATAGCTATCAACAATCATGGGAGGAATACTTAGTATCCTAAATTGGCCAGTGGATGACTGCCGTGAGGGTCAACGCCGTGGAACAAAGCGTCGCGCTACCAACGATCGTGCGAGTGGGGATTCCAATGAACCGGCTCGACGATTCCGCAGATTGGACATTGAGGAACCAGTTTCCGAAAGTGATGACGAACAAACGAATGGTAGTGAGGCTATAGATGGTGAAACAACTAATGCCAGTGAAAATATGGCAGAATCTACTAATGCTAGCGAAAATGCAGATGAGGAAACAACCAATGCTAGTGAGAGTATCGATACTAATCCTAGTGAGAATGACGACGAGAACGACGTGGACATGAATGAGACCGAGCAAGAAACAGAGCAAAATGAGGAGACAGAGGCTGAGGAAGAGGTGGAGACAGGACAGGAGGGAAGTGAGACAAATACTGAGAGCGCTGTAGCTGACGAGGTGAAAGATATTATTAATGCCAGACCTTAACTAAAATAGATCTTTTCACATGCAGCCCCATGGCACACCAAATATTGTTTTAGTTGAACCGAATGAGGCTGCCCGTCTAATAGACGAAAAGGCCAAAGCCGAAGCTAATGCTAAGCGTCAGGCACGTAAGCGTCCCAAGGCTTCCGGATCGGGCGAGCGCGAGGAGGGAGAATCGTCGGATAAGCGACAGAGGCATGTGGATCAACCTCATACATCCAGTTCTATCAACAATAACAACAAACCAAGAAAGACGAGCGAATCAAGCCGCGCCAAAAGGCAATGAAGCCAGCCACGTGGTTAAGCCGGTCGTCAGGTCCAGTAGTAAGTTGAATAAGATGACTAAGAAGGTCCTTCCTAAGTGCCGTCGACCAATACAACCTGTTGGAAGGCCTAAGTCCAAGGCGTTGTCAAAAAGAACAAAAGCATTAGATCTCCTAAGCAGCATAGTCGTCCTGTCCCCCATAGTTATGTTCTAAATTTTTAATTTCATTTTTGTTGATTTTTTTAAAGTTCTAAATTTGATACGTTATGTTCTAAATAAAGATGTGAAATAATGCAATCTCTTGTATCGTTATGTCTGGGAGAAGATTTGGGAGAGAGTGAAGTCGATTTAATATATGTCGCTATGATTTCGATAAACGAGAAGAATGCGACCTTCAATTGAGAGTCTGACAGAAGTAGTTGGTATAGGGAATGTGCCTTAGACTGTTGGGGGCAAGGGACTTAAGCGACAACGGAAACTTGGAGAAATAGAGCAGAGCTATAATGAAAGGCGATAATAATACTAATAGCACTACATATAATATTCTTATTATTGTATATAATATACTTAGGAGCTAAGCGAGAGAGATTGGCAATATATTTCTCTGTATAGATATTTTCAATGCATTTTAGAATAGGAGAACGAATTTTGTTGAAAGTACTTGTAGTAAATAGAAACTCCCATTAAAGGTATATTTTACAAAGATACATTGCCATATATTTGGCACTAGTCATATATCTGGCACCTCACATACACACACACATACAGACTTGCTCAATAGACACACAGTACTCCTTTCACATGTAACATGCATTACAATTCTCAACCAGTTATAGCTTACCAAGGATAGGAAGCCTGACATTGATAGAAAATAAGTCAGCAAGTCGTACTCACAGCCTAAGTAGAAAAATTTGATACTCGATCAACACAGTGAAATAAAATAAACTTGGAAGAAAATAAGTCTGCCTGAAGGCCTTTGTTGCTCTGGCATTAAATCAATTGTTACTTGGAATTAATTCTATTAACAATTAAATAAATAAATAAAGTAATAAATAATTAAACAATTAAATAAATAAATATATAAAAATAAATTTTAAAATCTTCTTTTTTTTTGTGGAAGTTTGATTTAAGAAACTTAAATATATATAATAAAATAATACTGAAAAAAAAAACAAAAAAAAACCATGGATAAAGAAAATATGTATATTTAAAATAATAGCTAAAGAAAATCTAAGAAACTGTAACTTACATTTTATATAAAAATATATATGTATATATCTTTCAAACATATAGGTAAAGAGTGCTTTACTGACTAGGCCAAACCGTGGAAGAACTGATATCTTGATAATTCTAAGTTTCTTTTATTTTAAGCATAGCAAACAAAGCTTGAAAAATATCTGAAAAAAATGGCTTTAAAAAATATAGCTAGATTTTATGAGCGCGCTCTACGAGCCATTAGTGAAGAGACACGAATTGAGCAACATTTTGCGGACAATGCCAATACACACACACACACACACACACACACAGATGCGCTTGCCGCTTTTAATTATTGTGTGTTGTGCAGCCCTCGCAGCAGTCGCAGACATTTTGGCTTCAATCAAAACTCACGCAGCGCAGTTCGCAGAGCGCACAGTGCGTATGCGTATTTTGGCGCAATTTATATTGCTTTCAGCATGTGCGCGTCTGTGTGTGCGCGTCTGTGTGTGTGCGTGTGTGTGTGTGTGTGTGTGTGTGCGTGTGTGTGTGTACTCTCGTACTCTTATTGGCTAGCTGCTGTTTGACTTGGCTTGACTACACAAAAGCGGGTGTTGTCGTCTGAGAGAACTCTGCGCTCTTAACTTGGCCATTTCACTGGCTGTGTGTGTGTGCGTGTGCGTGTGTGTGTGTGTGTGTTTGCCTTGTCTGTTGGCTTGTTTGCTTGGTTTGCCATTACACAGGCCACGACACCTACTGCAACTCAAACTCAACTCTTCAGTTTCTTGCTGCCTTTATGGCCAGTGTCAAGACGGGGCTGCAAATCAATCGGAGACTGGGGCCGCTCGCCTTCAGTTGGACGTGGCGTATGCGTAATATTGAAGCAGTTGAAACTTTGTGTGCCGCCGCCGCGCGGACTGATGATGCCCATAATAATGACGTTCGACTGTAATTTGCCCCTTGCTGTTGCTGTTGTTGTTGTCATCAAATTTACGACTATAAGTTTTTGCGAGCCACCTCAACGCGGCTCCAGGCCCGATATAAAAGTTGCCCTCAGCCACATTTAAGTGCAAATATTTGCTAGCTTAAAGTTTTTAATTTGATTTCCTTTTGGCAACCGCAAACTCTGGGAGAACCTTCGGCAGCAGCGGGGGATGGGTGAAGGTCGACGACGACGACGACGACGACGACGCCTTTGCAATTATTAGCCACAAAAATGTATTTGCTAATTTTGCACAAAATTGATAATAATTGCATAATTTGCATACACTGCACGAAATATTCTAGACCTCAAGCTGCTCAACATTTTCAGCTGAGGTTGGGCTGGAGCCCAACTGGGCCAGGCCAGGCCAGGCCAGGCCGTATTAACCACATGGAAATTAGGCATGTGGTTTTATGCGTTTCGTGTCACAGCACACACACACATACCCAACATACACACACACACACACACACACAAACACAGTCGCTTCGGAACTAGTGCAAATTCAGCAAAAGTCATCAAGTATCTGGCCATAACAATTGCCCAAAGAGAAGCCTCAAAAGGGTATCTAAAATGAAAGTATATATATATATATATATATATACATGAGTGTGTGTATGTATGTGTGTGTGTGTGGGTGTGTCTGTGTGTGGGTGTGTGTTGCTTGGCAGCCATTGGCTCTCCACGTTTTTGATTTGCGATGCGGCACACGTTTCATTTTTATTGACCAAAGTTGGGGTCGCGTTTATTGCCGCATAATTGAGTAAATATTATGAATGAAACTGATAATCTGCAGCCATTTACCATTTCGATTTCCACATCTCCTACACACACACACACACACACACACACGCACACTAACACACAGTTGATTGACAATGCAAAATGGCTACATGCTGTGCATGCCGAGCATAGTCAGCCCGATATGAACAAAAAAATGTAATAGTAGTCGAAGGCGATGGAAAAAAACTGTGTGTGTTGTGTGTGTAGTGTGTGTAGTCAACAAATCAAGTGATGAAAACATTTATTCAACTTCGCATCCATCTTAAATGCTCTCTCTATGTGCCAAAAGTACTTTAGCTATGACATGTAGTAGGTCTAACTGGTATATTTTCGAATGAATCTCATTTATCTAAAGATTTTGCCTTGAATGATTGATTGAAAAACAGACTTAACTTGACATTGGCTGATTTGTTGATTAAGCGACAAATTAATAGATTGATTGACTATGTATGATTGATCAAGAACAGACTATTGCTAGGCCTGACTAATTGACTGATTGATGATAAATTAGTTGATTGACTGACTGATTGGTTTATAGACTGATTGATCGATTGATAAAGAGACAAAAGTAAACAGACTGACTGACAGAGTATTAAAATAATTGATTGATTGACAGATAGAAATGACTAACAGACTAATTGATTGATTGACTATTGACATAAATAAATTGATTGACTACCGAAAATATTTGTAGATTGACAGAGTGACATAGTCTCACTAATTAGCTGGTTGATTGACAGAGTCGCTGCTGAGCTGATTCATTTAAAGACTGATTGATTGATTAATTGACAGACAGATAATAATTTCATTGAGTAACAGTCTAATAATTGACTATTTGATTGAATGATTGACAGACATACAGAGTAATATGATTGAGGAACAGGCTAATTGACAGACTCATTGATTGAGAGACTGGCAGATACACAGAAATAATCTGATTGATCAAAAGACTCTTTAATTAACAGACTGATTGATTGATTGACCAAGTTAAATACATGAATAGTTGCCAACTGATTGACACATTTTAAATAGCTTAACATAAGTGCTAAGTATCTATCGAATATATTTAACAATTTACAAAAGTATCTAGCTTTCTATCTATTTTAAGTCAAATGAGATATAAAGCAAATGAAAAGCCTCTGCCGAAGTTTGTTTTGCTGCACGTTCAGCCTAGTGGGTGAGCACTGTACATGTGTCTAGGAGCAGCTGTGAATATTTTGGCTATTGTTTAGCCAAAGACGTGTCCATTTCCGCGGCTTGTGGCTGATGGCATCAGATGGTACAAAATGCTGGGCGTAGGCTGAGCTGTGTGTCTGTCATGGTGAGTATGAAGGTTTGTGTGCGTGTGTGTGTGTGTGTGTGTGTGTGTGTGTGTGTGTTAACAAAACAATGATGATTGAAATGCAGCGTGTAGAATGTGTTGGCAAGCCAAATGCGCCAATTTACAGGCAACACACGCACCGGTGAACATAGCTAAGCACACAGCCACACGCAGAGATGGAAATTGAGTTGGAGTGGGAGTGAGAGTGGGAGACAGAGACTTGACCGGAAGTGCCGGCTCAATGCCCGATTGAAGGGCGCTGGAGGGACATGTTATCACGTGGGCGGGGCAGATTTCGAGAAATGTGTGAATTATTAACCTGGCAGTCGACAGCCAACGAGCTTACCCTCACCCAAGCTCTCATTCTCATTCTCGTTCTCGTTCTCGTTCTCGTCCTCGTTCTCGCTCTCGAATTAGCCAGGCAATCAAATTATGCAGACACTTGACACGGCGCCGTGAAAGTCGGAAAAGAGGGTCGTCATTCTGGTGTCAGAAACGCCCCAAAATGCCAACAACTATTTGCACCCACTAGAAGACGCGCCGTGGGAAAGCAGCAAATGAGCCGCAATGCCAAAATTTTTCAAGCCAAGTGATGCCAAGGCAAGCCAAGCCAAGCCAAGCCAAGCCAAGCCAAGGCGAGTCAAACGAAAGCTGGCTGCAGACAGCAGGCAGTTGATGGTCTCCCTTAAACATACTTATCAAAGCAACTTTTGATTCGGCATGCAAATGGCAGAGCCAAAACGCGCCAGCAAAGAGCAAAGCAAGCAGCAATAACTAAAAGACAAGAGTGCGATAAAAATTGTGAGGGCGGCGAAGCCAGAGGCCTGCAGCTTCAAGCCTAAAGAGCAACGAGCCGAGCTGAGGAGTTGCTTGTGGTAAGAATAATATTTGCCAGATACTTTGTTTTGTGACTCCCAACAGTTCCTGTGTGTTATGCAAAAGAAACACGAATCAATTTCTAGGAAATTCAGTTTAAATTTTTAAAGAAATTATTTTCTAAGGAAAAAAGTCTCGTAGGAAGCTGGACACGAAAAGATACAGAGACAAATCACGTAACTAAATGGCAGATACAGATACAGATACAGATACAGATACAGATACAGATACAGATACAGATACAGATACAGATACAGATACAGATACAGATACAGATACAGATACAGATACAGATACAGATACAGATACAGATACAGATACAGATACAGATACAGATACAGATACAGATACAGATACAGATACAGATACAGATACAGATACAGATACAGATACAGATACAGATACAGATACAGATACAGATACAGATACAGATACAGATACAGATACAGATACAGATACAGATACAGATACAGATACAGATACAGATACAGATACAGATACAGATACAGATACAGATACAGATACAGATACAGATACAGATACAGATACAGATACAGATACAGATACAGATACAGATACAGATACAGATACAGATACAGATACAGATACAGATACAGATACAGATACAGATACAGATACAGATACAGATACAGATACAGATACAGATACAGATACAGATACAGATACAGATACAGATACAGATACAGATACAGATACAGATACAGATACAGATACAGATACAGATACAGATACAGATACAGATACAGATACAGATACAGATACAGATACAGATACAGATACAGATACAGATACAGATACAGATACAGATACAGATACAGATACAGATACAGATACAGATACAGATACAGATACAGATACAGATACAGATACAGATACAGATACAGATACAGATACAGATACAGATACAGATACAGATACAGATACAGATACAGATACAGATACAGATACAGATACAGATACAGATACAGATACAGATACAGATACAGATACAGATACAGATACAGATACAGATACAGATACAGATACAGATACAGATACAGATACAGATACAGATACAGATACAGATACAGATACAGATACAGATACAGATACAGATACAGATACAGATACAGATACAGATACAGATACAGATACAGATACAGATACAGATACAGATACAGATACAGATACAGATACAGATACAGATACAGATACAGATACAGATACAGATACAGATACAGATACAGATACAGATACAGATACAGATACAGATACAGATACAGATACAGATACAGATACAGATACAGATACAGATACAGATACAGATACAGATACAGATACAGATACAGATACAGATACAGATACAGATACAGATACAGATACAGATACAGATACAGATACAGATACAGATACAGATACAGATACAGATACAGATACAGATACAGATACAGATACAGATACAGATACAGATACAGTACAGATACAGATACAGATACAGATACAGATACAGATACAGATACAGATACAGATACAGATACAGATACAGATACAGATACAGATACAGATACAGATACAGATACAGATACAGATACAGATACAGATACAGATACAGATACAGATACAGATACAGATACAGATACAGATACAGATACAGATACAGATACAGATACAGATACAGATACAGATACAGATACAGATACAGATACAGATACAGATACAGATACAGATACAGATACAGATACAGATACAGATACAGATACAGATACAGATACAGATACAGATACAGATACAGATACAGATACAGATACAGATACAGATACAGATACAGATACAGATACAGATACAGATACAGATACAGATACAGATACAGATACAGATACAGATACAGATACAGATACAGATACAGATACAGATACAGATACAGATACAGATACAGATACAGATACAGATACAGATACAGATACAGATACAGATACAGATACAGATACAGATACAGATACAGATACAGATACAGATACAGATACAGATACAGATACAGATACAGATACAGATACAGATACAGATACAGATACAGATACAGATACAGATACAGATACAGATACAGATACAGATACAGATACAGATACAGATACAGATACAGATACAGATACAGATACAGATACAGATACAGATACAGATACAGATACAGATACAGATACAGATACAGATACAGATACAGATACAGATACAGATACAGATACAGATACAGATACAGATACAGATACAGATACAGATACAGATACAGATACAGATACAGATACAGATACAGATACAGATACAGATACAGATACAGATACAGATACAGATACAGATACAGATACAGATACAGATACAGATACAGATACAGATACAGATACAGATACAGATACAGATACAGATACAGATACAGATACAGATACAGATACAGATACAGATACAGATACAGATACAGATACAGATACAGATACAGATACAGATACAGATACAGATACAGATACAGATACAGATACAGATACAGATACAGATACAGATACAGATACAGATACAGATACAGATACAGATACAGATACAGATACAGATACAGATACAGATACAGATACAGATACAGATACAGATACAGATACAGATACAGATACAGATACAGATACAGATACAGATACAGATACAGATACAGATACAGATACAGATACAGATACAGATACAGATACAGATACAGATACAGATACAGATACAGATACAGATACAGATACAGATACAGATACAGATACAGATACAGATACAGATACAGATACAGATACAGATACAGATACAGATACAGATACAGATACAGATACAGATACAGATACAGATACAGATACAGATACAGATACAGATACAGATACAGATACAGATACAGATACAGATACAGATACAGATACAGATACAGATACAGATACAGATACAGATACAGATACAGATACAGATACAGATACAGATACAGATACAGATACAGATACAGATACAGATACAGATACAGATACAGATACAGATACAGATACAGATACAGATACAGATACAGATACAGATACAGATACAGATACAGATACAGATACAGATACAGATACAGATACAGATACAGATACAGATACAGATACAGATACAGATACAGATACAGATACAGATACAGATACAGATACAGATACAGATACAGATACAGATACAGATACAGATACAGATACAGATACAGATACAGATACAGATACAGATACAGATACAGATACAGATACAGATACAGATACAGATACAGATACAGATACAGATACAGATACAGATACAGATACAGATACAGATACAGATACAGATACAGATACAGATACAGATACAGATACAGATACAGATACAGATACAGATACAGATACAGATACAGATACAGATACAGATACAGATACAGATACAGATACAGATACAGATACAGATACAGATACAGATACAGATACAGATACAGATACAGATACAGATACAGATACAGATACAGATACAGATACAGATACAGATACAGATACAGATACAGATACAGATACAGATACAGATACAGATACAGATACAGATACAGATACAGATACAGATACAGATACAGATACAGATACAGATACAGATACAGATACAGATACAGATACAGATACAGATACAGATACAGATACAGATACAGGATATCCCAAATTCGAGCAAATGGATTGCATCTGTTCTGCTGCTGTTTTTTGGTTCTGTGTTATCAGCTCTCTGTATTTGCTGTCGCTGGCGCTTCCACATCAACGAGCAGTCGGTTGCAAAGAGCACATGGGGCAAGTGGGGCAAGTGGGGCAAGTGAGGTACGGGGTATGCAGCTCGCAGCTCGCAGCTCTTGCAGCACTCACAACTCATTACAATTGCCCCAAAGACGCAAAGACGCTGCCAGTTGAAATTGGAGTTGGAGCCGTGAATGGGGAATGGGGAGGGGGAGGGGGAGGGGGAGGGGGAGAGTGTTGTGGCTGCAAATTTGTAGCCAGAGTCGCGGCAACCCTCTTATTGCCTCATTTACCACACGCAGCAGAGGCGAGAGCGGAGGCAGGGGCGCGGAAAGGAGGCATGGTTGGCAGGGGGCGCGTGGCGCCACATCTATGACGCCAACGATTTACACGCCAAGTTGAACTTTTGCGGCGCGCCAGCGAGCGAGAAATTCTTTAGTTTGTTTGGCACACAAATCGCAGCCAGTTGCTGGCGAGCCTCGCCCCCGCACCGCCCTCGCCCCTCCCTTCCACCTTCATTCCATCTTTATGCCTGCTCACGACCAACCCCCATCCCCCGCATCCCCCGCATCCCCCACATGCCCATCCATTCAGGGAAATGTATTTGTGGCACCTTTTTTAGCAGCTCCTCAATGCCTGCTTTTGTCTCGATTCGTTGCAAGAGTTTTGTGCAAGCTGCAGCTCAGGTATACAGATATACAGATATACATACATATATATAAATATATATATATGTATGTTGAATATATATACATATAGTGGGCGTGGCACTTGGCCCTACTAATTGTGACTTATCACAAATTGACAGCGCCACGTTTCATTCGCTGCACGCTTCGAAAGCAGCAGCAAAATAATTAAAAATAGAAAATATTCTTAGCAGTGATCAACGAGCACATACCCTGGACTCAACCAGGTATCAATCAAAGTAGTCTATAGGCACCTCTACTAATTATTAGTAAGAAATGTTTATGCATTTCATGGATGACGACATGATAACCTGTTTTTCATCAATTTTAGAGTTTAAAAGCAGTTATATAGCGTTTGATCGATTTATAAGTTGGCTATAAAACAAGCGAAACTTATTGATATAAACTTATATGACCTTTTAAGAGTCATAAGCCCCCTTATATTGTATCCTACAGGGTATCTAGAGGTAAGTAATAGATAATTGGTTACTCAAAGTACAAATTAATTGACCTCTTGCCTACTAATTCTTGTTAAGCCTAACTGCATCACTTTTTGTATTATTACAGGGTAGATCAAGATGGTATACTACCAAATACCCTGCAGCTAACACATATATATACAAGAAATTGCTTGCCAGTTCAATTTAGAGCAATCATCCAGCAACTTTGCAGCCAATTTGATTAGCTTGCAGGGTATCTGCAGGCATTCAACGGCCAGCACAAGGACATTGATCCCCATTGCTAAAGTCCTTACGGTGCTTGTACTTGTAACTCTCACTTTTAGCACACAATTTGTTTGTATTCTGTGCCGCAATCAACGGAGTAAAACGAAACAACAACGGGAACTGAAGCAGAAGTAGAAGTACGAGCAACAGGAGGAGCATGAGATGGAGCTGGAGCTGGAGATGGAGCTGGAGATGGAGCTGGAGATGGAGCTGGAGATGGAGCTGGAGATGGAGCTGGAGATGGAGCAGGGGCTCTCAGGGGCTGCTGGCATATCAGAAAGTAAAATGGTAAAATATGAAGGCAAGTTGCGAGCAAGCGGCAAAATGGCTGCGGGATATGCAAAAATTAAAAAAGTACGCAACCAAATGAAATCAAATAAAGACATTCGCATGGCTTAGCAAAAGATATATACAACGAACACGAAATACTCTACCAGAGTGAGAGCAGCGAATCTGAATAGAAACTGAATCACTAGCTAAATCGAGTGATATATAAGTATTCGATTGTATACCATGTCATCTCCTATAACTATTCAACTCGCAGAACTAGTTCATATATGGAACGAAAAAGTTGAGGACTCGATTATTTATTTAGTCTTGACCCTTTTGTCTTAGCTGAATCAGATAATCCGGTGACTAAATGAACTAGCTCATAAGATAAATGAACCAGTTCACACTTTGAATATCAAATAATGTGTTAACTGTTTTATAGTTGGTTCAGATACCAACAGCCACAACTGACCAGACAACTATTTGAACTAGTTCTTTTAGCTAGTGGAACCATCAGGTGTGATAGCCGCTACCAAATGACTAACTGAACTAGTTCATGAAATAAATTCACTTTAATTGAACTCTTCAGACTCTGAAATCAGCAATTCTTTAGTCTGTAGTTTAATGCAAATTAATTTTTTGTTACTACAACTAGAAATTCTAAAAGTTCTTTGTGCATTTAGAAACGGAATTTATACTAGAATTATTCAACTCTTTTGCCAAGCCTCAGCTGCGTGGCAGTTCTAAGCTAAAGCTCTTCAAATTTGACTTCCAACATTAAGTCGTAAACTGATTTGCTTATCAAGCTTCAGTCTAGCTACATTTCATGGCTATAAATTTGACGTACGATTAGCCGAGTGTGAGCAGCTCAAGTACTATATCTTGTTTACATACATGTACATGTACATATAATATATCTTTGTATCATTTTGGGAATTCGAGCTGGATTCGCTATACCCTTTAGCTGGAAAGCCAAATGTACAGCTGTAAACAAATAAATGGCGCATGTGGCTGAGCTAGCTGTGGGGGCTAAGGCGTCACAGCATGCGGAAATGGATAACGCGATTCCCTCTCCCTCCATCTTTCTCTCTCTCTCTCTCTCTCTCTTTCTATGTCTCGCTGTGTGTGTCTCCTGGTGCTCGTCTTATCGCCAAAATATCCAAGCCAAGGCGCCTTCAACATTTCATTTCATAAATTTCGCTTGAAGGCTTGCAGCAGCTACTGCCTGCTTAATTTCTTACATATTGTGCTCTTTGTTGCTGTTGTTGTCAGATACACACACAGTCGCACACACACACACACACACACACACACACACACACACACACACACACAACTTTGTCATGGAGTTTTGTAACGACACTCGAAAAGCCATCGCCGACTTTCACAGACATTTTGCCATCAAAAAAAGTTCTGTGAAAATCATCTTCAGGTTCTTGGAGCTGTCTCTCATGCCCCGTCGCGTCTTTCTCTCTGCCCCCTGCCACGCCTACTTTGTTTTTGCCGCGACAAAAACAAAAGCAATAAAAGCCGGAATCTACTTAGCTGTTAAGAATCTATTACATGAAGCCACTCGAACATCATGATATACAACCGAAGAAGACAGCAAGAGTGCGAATGAGCAATAGATGGAGCGAGAGAGAGAGAGAGAAGGAGAAAACACTCTCTAACGCGCTTTGTTTTTGCCAAAAAAAAAAAAAAAAAAAAAAAAAAACTTTTGCACGCACAGCTCGACAAATTTTCATTTGCTTCCCATCGTTTGCTCTCCTCTCTTTCTCTCTCTGTCTTTCTCGCACTTCTTTTTCTTTCCACTTTTAATATGCTAATTAGAAGACAAATATAAAGTTTCTTCTCCATAACTTTGAGTAGAGAACTGTGATTACATGTGTGTGGTTGGCGCCCAGTCAACATTAACATTTCAACTTTGGCCAGCACTTCGAGACACGATTTCCATTGCTGTCAAGCAAACAAACAAATAGCCAAAATATTGTCAACAACTACTTAAGGAATGTTATCCAACATGAATGTATTCGGCTAGCTGGATTTCTCTACTTTATACTCTAAGCTTCGTTCTCCATTCTCCATTCTCCATTGGTTGCATTTCATCTTTGCTCTAGCATTGACTCAATTATACTAACTAGTCAGTCACTCATTCTAACTAGTAACAGTCCATTCCCACTCGTTATCTTCCCGCTTCCTTCGACGTGACGTGGCTAAGCTGAAGATAATGCATAATTAACAAGCTCTCTTTCTCCTTTTTCATCTGTTAAGCTGTCCATGGTCACTTTATTCACTTCATAGATCCCAACACATACATAGCTTACTCCTAACAATGCGTCAAATTGCAAGCGAGTTCTCCATGTTCACTCATTTCCAATTTCCAATTGTCTTTTGTCTTTTCTATATGGCTCTCATTATACCATGAACCCATTGAAAATGCGAAATCAGGGTATAATGGTTTTGTGATTGTATGCAACAAGCCAAAGGAGGCGTGGCAGACCCCAGTAGTATAGCCCATATTGAAGCCCAAGCGCAGTCGAGAAGTCTCGGCTAGAGTACTCTTACTTTTCTATATATTCTCGTTTACTAACTGATGACAACTCAAAGGTATTATTATCAAGGAGCTATTCCTCTTTATAAGCTCTGTTTCTCTTCCTATCTGGCTAACCCACTCCTCTATACTTACCACATACTTCTCTTTCTCTTTTGCATATTCAACTCTCTGTTAATCAGTTTTATGACTTTTCACCTGAAGCAAATCCTTATGAATACTTTTCTAATGCAATTTAACATCTAGATATTATTTCAATTTGAGCTCGCTTTGCATCGCCGCCTCCATGGTCACTTATCTTTCTCTATTCAGACCAAACAGAAGTCAAATGTATATATACCGCAACTCTGTCTATAAGTCCTTCATGTTCACTTTAACTTTGTTTTTATTCCACTTTCAATAGCTTTTCATATCCCTCATAAGCATCTCTAATGGAAATCCATTTGCACTTTGCACCACTCTCTGCTTTTCCTCTATTTCTATGGACTAGCTATGTCTGTCCTCTATGGTCACTTAATTCCACCTTTGTTTTACACACAAATCTCTCTCTCTCTCTCTCTCTCTCTCTCTCTCTCTCTCTCTCTCTCTCTCTCTCCCGCACACTTTCTCTATTTTCAAATCTTTTAATGCAACGCTTAAATATTTATATTCTACTCTGCTTGGAAGTCGGGCTTATAATTATGAGTTCACAATAAAAATCTGTTAACAAATTCGAGCATTTTCTGCTGCATTTGATGAGCTTAGCATTAAAAAAAAATAACCTACACAAAAGTTGAATGTATTCAAATGTTAACGACTATGAAATACCCTGTATAGAACGCACTAGGCGCAGAAACAAAATGAAATCCGTTTTTTCTCAACCACTTTAACTGAAAGTGAAGACGTAACCTGATTCTATATTAGGTGTAAAATGTTGCTATCATAGCCCACTTTATATCCGATAACAAATCGAGTCAAGTCGGCCTAGTTGCAAATCAAATCAAGTCACCTAAAGCTTTAGAGGGTCAAATATTTCAATTAGGCAGTCTCCCAGTGGGCGTGGTCATAGTAAATGCTTAATAACTACTTCAGGAAATTATCAAAAGCCTTTTACATAAATTTAAGTTTTCTAAGTCAAGCTTTGAGCTTTATGAAAATATTGAACAAATATTGTTTTATGTTTCATATTTTTGCATAATTTTATTTAGTATTTTTATAGCATTTAGTGTTGAAAGCATAATCAAATATGGTAAATAGCAGTGTTGCAAAACGTATATATGTTTTTGCTCTGGCTCTCCCTATAAATTTCAATAACTTGATAGATACATAAATCGTTACCTGTTCTATAGCATTTGCATTTGATATATCAGTGTTGTACAATGTCAATAAAAGAGCTTTTAGAACTTCACATCTATGGCACCACTTGCACCACTGGCTAAATAGTAGCTACACCACAATTCACGCTCTAAGTATAAAACCAATACACCCCACTTTGGCGCAGCTAAACAGGGTATTTATATGGCAACAGTCTGTGCTAAGCTTAAAGGCCTCAAATGGCATAACAAAATGTCGCATATTTGTTGTTGGCTTTTGTTGCTGTTGCTTAACTCATTTGTATTGAAAACGTTGCGTTGACAATGTGTGTATATGTGTTTGTTGTATTTGGCAACTTGTTGCTGTTGCTGCTGCTGCTGCTGCTTCAGATGAGCCTCAAATATGTAAATAATATGAGACGTGCAACATTTGCTGCTAATCCCTAAAGCGTAGCAAAGAGGACTAAATCCACCTCTCTCGCTTTCTCTCGCTCTCTCTCTCGCTCTCTCTCGCTTTCTCTCGCTCTCTCTCTCGCTCTCTCTCCCTATCAATCTCTATGTCGGCCTCACACTCAGCCCCCAGCTTCCCCCTTTTTTGAAAGAGCTAAACATAACACAAGGATTTTTATGAATATTACACACAAAATATGTCACTTGAATGGAAAAAATGTTCAAAAAGCGTTTGAAGCCTGCTTAAAAACAACAACAGCAAACGAAAATAGCTTTGCGTGCGTGCGCCTCTCTGTGTGTGTGTGTGTGTGTGTGTGTGTGTGTGTGTGTGTGTGTGTGTCTGTGTTGAGTGTTTATGCGTATGTGTGTATTTGTGTTGAATATTTAAGTAACACGCGGCGGATACGCAATATGTATTATATATCACGCATACGCCGTGTCGAACATGTATAAACAGATATATATATATATATTTATATATATATATATATAGATATATTTTCTTTGTTTTATTTGACGACAACTTCGTCACACACTTTACAATTTTGATGCTCATGACACCAGAAAAAAGCATGCATTGGAGGAGCGTGTTAGGCTAGAAGATACCCTGTTAGCACAATTTGTCTCTGATGATTGAGTTGAGAATGTTATGTCGAATCATTAAAAAGATAATTCTGAAAATATATTGGATTGTGAAAGATTCGTAAGCAACCCAAGAATACAGATAAAAAGACATACACATACACAAGGAGTGGACATACAGGCAGATAAATAAACATGGCTAGATCGACTTAGCCCGACCTGATCAATAATATATGTATATACAACCTACATATACTCACAATGATCTCTGTCTGGATTCTTCCTATGTCACAAGCTCGATCAACTTATACACCCCGGCATTGGCGCATTTTGAATAGCTACTGCGTGTCTATGTGTGTGAAAGAAGAGCGTGTGATAAATGCAATATAGGCTAGAACTATGCCCTAGGGTGTTGACAGAGCTGGCAAAAAGGGGTCGCTTCAGGTAGCTGGAGTTGCTCAATAGGTTGGCAATAAAACGTGACTAAATGCTTAACGATTATTCAAGTGTGCGTGTGTGTGTGTGTGTGTGTGTGTGTGTGTGTGTGTGTGTGTGTGTGTGTCTCTCTGTCTTTCTGCCTGTCTGTCTGTCTGTCTGTCTGTCTATCTGTGTGTGTGCCACAGGCCTCGAATTGCAAAAGTTTCCAACAGGCTTCAGGTGCAACTTAGACTGCTGCTTGACACATACAAAAAGTTTGCTCTTTGCGCTACTTTTTTGTGTGTGCTTTTTTTTAATGCTGGAATTTAAAGTCGACTCTGTGCGTGGGTGTCGCTCTCTCTCTCTCTCTGTGTCTCTCTCTGTGTCTCTGTGTCGCTCTGTGTGTGTGTCAGGCATATGTGGAGTAGGACAGCCAACATGGCGACGTTAACGTTCTCATCAAGCATCAACGTCTCCATCTCCGTCCTACCGTTGTCGTTCACTGTCATTTAAAGCGGCATAAAAATGATGACAACGTTGTCGCAGCATCAGCTGCAAACGCCAACAACATCGTCTCACTTACCATCACACACTCTCTCTCTCTCATTCTTCCCCTCTCTCGCTCTCTCTCTCTCTCTCTTTCATTTTCCCTCTCTGCCATGCCATTATTGTTAGAAACATAATAAATATGCACACATCCTTAAATAACATTCATTTTTATAGCTCGAAGGCTTTTGACTTCAGATAATTATGGGCGAAATGTTCAACGGCTCTGGCTCTGGCTCTGGCTCATGCCCTTGGCTGGCACTAGTTGCCAGAAGCTCAAATTTGCTATCAAAACTACTTGTTAAGATGGAGCAATATAATATCTACATGCATAAAAATTCTAGCTTGAAGCAAGCAATTGCAATTCAAATTTGAAAGATTTTCCTAGATTTTATGTTTATTAATTTATACATATATAAAATATATACATATATACTTGTGCCTAAAAGCAGCTCTAAACTGGCTCAGATTAAACAGCTTTTAATATGCATTGCCTTCAAATGGATTTTTAGCTAGCTATATACCTTATTAATGAGCTTTACAGTGAGCTTCACATACTATTCCAAATTAAAATTCGATTTAATCTTTAACTGCGCTTTAATTGAATTTTAAGACCGCTTTAAGCTTGCTTTGCACTTAATTCAGATTAAAGTCAGCTTGATATAAGCTTTTCGCATAGAAGGACATTTGGAGTGAGCTTACCTTGGGTATTAATTGAGTCTTACACTTTGCAAAACCTTTCAGCTTCGGCTTTAGCTTTAATTTGACTTGAGTTTATAAGTGAGCTTTGCAAAAGCTTTATGTTATATTAAGCTTTGCATTAGCCATATTTCCATATTTGCATTAGCCAGTTTTCAAGAAGCTTTACCTTATTGGAGTAAATTTCTGAGAAGCTTTCATTAAACTTAAACTTCAATGAAGCTTTAAATTGTTGTTGCAAATAAGCCTTAAATAAGTAAATATTCTTTCTGTGCTTAGCTTACTTTAACCACAACTAAGCTCTAAGAATTACGTTAATTTCTTTTATAATTTATAAATATTTGTTTTGTTTCTTATTGCTCTGTCTCTCTCTCTCTCTCTCTCTCTCCCTCTCTCTCTCTCCCTCTCTCTGCGACTTTTCCTTCATTGCTTTAAGAGTACGAAGTAGCACTGCGATGTGATATATCTATGCTGTCAATGGAAGAACTTCTAGCACACATATGGTAGTTGTTATGCCAGTGTTGCATAAATAGTTAAGCATTAGCTTACTGAACACTAAACTAGCTTAGGGTGCGCGCTGCAATGTTATATAATTCATAATTCCGCCAACTCGTTGATGATGCTCGACTCAAACTGAACACACAACTGAAAATGGCATTTCAAGCTTATTAGTTAACACTAAGGTCCCACCAAAAATCCCGTTCATCTACCCAAATACTGCAGCACGGCATCAATTTTGCATTCCATATACCTACATATAGCTACATATGTACATATATATGTGTATATGTATATATATTGAAGGCTTTATAGAAAATGTTGCCGCACAGGTGCCACGCGTGGTTGAATCCGATTTGCTGTGGATTTTTTTCGAAATGCGCGCTAAGGCATAAAATATCACGATTATAAAATGCAAAACAATGTGAGAGACAGCAACAACAACAACAACAACAACAGCAACAGCAACAGCAACAACATGAGTTGGCAGGCTTTACAAATTTATGGTTATGTATATTATGAATACCCAAATAGCTCCTGCCCAGCGAGCATATCAGCTATGTCATACCAAATAGCCAAATCATCTTTTATTCCAAATTTCTCGATAAAGCATCTGACTCAAGTTATCGATAGTTCTACTATCAATAATCCGATGTTTATAATATAAATATATATTAAACATTTTCATATAATACGTTTCCTAGTAGGATCAATGAATGGTTTCTGCTTTAACCTATAGATATATGTATGTGTTTTCGACCATTACATATAAAATTTTTTATGTATATAATGAACCTTCTATATATATGCTTTTTTACACAGAACGAAATCTTTAAGTTAATTATATATGCGTTATCGATACATTTTTATAGATATGAAATACCAGAGTACATCCCATGTGAGTATCTCAAACAATTATAAGGGGAGCTTGTACCCTATAGCTACTAGCTACTCGATCTAGTTAGCGGATTGTTATCAACTGTTATCGATAGGCACATACATGTATGTGTTTATAGAAAAAAGCACACGCAAACTTTATGCACTTTTAGGGTTTTTTGCTTGGCTGGAAATTGGTTGAAAAATTATGGATATTGTACTTAAATAATCGATATTTGTAGAAACGATAGCTTTCAATTAAATACGCACTATTTAATAAAATGTTTTATATTTTAAACTACTTCTAATTTGGAACAATAGAAGTCGAAATAGTAATAAATAAAACAAAGTTTTGCATAGAATCGATAGTTATCGATCATCTGAGGGATACAATAATACAATAAAATATTTGCATAGTCAATAAATTATATAAAAAGCATAGCACTAAAAATTCAAAAATGCGCTTAATACATTTAAAGTCTATATATACATATATATGTATATAAATAAAAATTTGTTTATAATGTTATCGAAAGTTATCGATTAAATTGTATTAAGATTTGTCATTTAAATTCATCGAAGTATGAACAAATACAATTCGTGGCCGTCAAGATTATAATAAATATCAATATACTCATTGTCCTAGGGCATAGAATTTTCGATGAATCAATCTTGACTTTCACTCGCGCACACTCATATATATATATATATATATATATATATATATATATATATATATATATATATATATATATATATATATATATATATATATATATATATATATATACATCTATATATATTATTTAGCTATATTTACATGCGCATGCACATATATCTGTATCTGTGTGTGTAAATTTTTGGTGTTGATGCGGTTGTTGTTAAGTGGCTCACATATGCCGCCAGCTGTGACGCCAGTTGTAACACCTTAACACACCTTTGTACACCTGTCTGAATGGCAACCGTGGCGCGTGTGTCTCTTACGCTTGGTCCATGTGATGGTCCAATAAATAAGTAAATGCGCGGCCTACACACACACACACACACACACACACACACACAAGACCTGCCGCTGTGCGTGTGTGTGTGTGTGAAAATCCTTGTGTTGATTAGAAAGTATGCAACGGCATTGGCGTAACGGCAACAACGTAAATCAATTAGTTTTCCACATGACAAGACGACGTTAAAGTCTCCACACACACACACACACACATACACGAGCGTGCGTAAACACCTGTCTGTCCTCTTCTCTATGTGTGTGTGGAGCTCAAGCGAACTTTGGCCCAAAAGTTTACGACAAGCACCTTAAAATCCAAGCCAACAATATTAGCAACAGCAACACCAGCAGAAGCAACAGCAACTTGAGAAGCATTATTTGGGGCATTAACACGGCGTAAGCCTCCCAGAAAATAAACAAAAAATGAGGCGATGAGAAAATGTTTAAGAAAAAAGCCAAGCAGAAAATATGAGCCGAAGCATAGACTGTGTATGACCAGCAAATACCCTGTAAATGAACTGGAGATAAAAAGATGGAAGAAGATGCATATAGAGAGGGAGAAAAAAAGACATGCAGACCGAGATAGAGATAGACATAAAGAGAGAGAGAGAGAGAGTGGTAGAGAAAAAGAGAGAGAAAGAGAGAGGGAGATGGAGAGAGGAGAGGGAGAGAGAGATGGAGAGATAGAGAGAGAGAAAGAGAGAGGGGGGGTGAGAGAGAGAGAGAGAGAGAGAGAAAAGGAGAGAGATGGAGAGAGAGGGGGGGAGTGAGAGTGAGAGAGAGAATGAGAGAGAGAGAGTGAGAGAGAGGGGGAATGGGAGTGAGAGTGAGATAGAGAGTGAGAGAGAGAGAGAAAGAGAGAGAAAAGGAGAGAGATGGAGAGAGAGAGAGAGAGAGAGAGAGGGAGAGAGTAAGAGAAAGAGGGGGAATGAGAGTGAGAGAGAGTGAGAGAGAGAAAGAGACAACAAGAAAGATGTATCAGATATAAGGACACATTGAGAATGTGAATGAGGTAGAAGAGAGATAAAAAAAAAGTGGAAGAGATAGTGAACAGAAAAGAGAATGAAATAAAGAGAAAGAGAGAGAGAAAAGAAAATAATAGGGGACTATATACAGTAAGGTAAGTAGGGAGTGAGACTCAGACTTAGATTGAATGAAAGGAAGAAAAAAAAACTAGATTGAAAGAAAGAAATAAAGCGATAGATAAAGGCAAATTGGTATAAGGATCGAGATTGAGAAAGAGAGAGAGAAATAGTGAAAGACATAGTAAGAAAATTATAGAGTAAAGACCATCCCTATACCTTCATCTACCTATCCATCTTTCTATCTCTCTAGACTCCACCAATCTCCTCGCTCTATCTCTGGTTTGACACACATTTGGCCAACTTTATTAGGCCCTATTGGCCAACTTGAATGTCTACAGGGTATAAATAATTAAAAAACGAAAAAAAAAGCATCAAAATAAATACAAAAAAATTACAGATGAGCAAAAAAAAAGGAGATGAAGAAGACGAGAAGAGAGAAAAAAACAAGGCCAGGCGCAGGCAGCGAAAACTCATTAAAATTAACACTAATAAGCTTTGTTCCGCGGCCCAAAAACTGAAACTACGGCGAACGATAACAAAGTTGCAGCAGCAGCAGCAGCGGCAGCAACAAATGTCACTTGATGTGCCTGCCACGCCCAGTGTTCAGCCTTCAGCCTCCTGCCTGCAGCCTCTTTCTATCTCCCTCGCAGCTGCAGCTGGCCGGCTCAACTTGCGTTTCATTTCATTTCGTTTGTCATTCGCTGGCCATTTCCATTTTTGCTCGACCCGCTTGTTGTGCACAAAAAGGATTCCGTTGTCCAAGCGGGGTCAAAAAAAGGGGAGACGGCGCTGGCGGGGGGAGGCGTGTCGCTAGCAACATTTGTTGTAAATGGCTCAACAAATTGCGCAAAAACAAAAACAAGCGACGAGCACAAAAAACTAGGTGAATGTGCAAAAGCAAGAGAACACCAACAGCATCGAGGGCAGAGTGGAGGAGTCGAAGGGTGGGTCGCAAAGGGGTGTGTGGGGGGGAGGGGCGGTTGATGGAGGCTGCTTAGAGGGCAGAAACAAATGATGTGCAACATAAGCGCCACTTATGTGGGCGTGTCAATGGCTGATGCGGTCAGCAATAGAGAAAACAAATGTCGCCAAAGCAATTGCGGCTAATTGAATCGTTCGCATCGATAAATTATCGATACCTATTACCGATATGAGTATCAATTAGAGAGGTGCAACATAGAGGCACGCAAGGTCAAAGGAAGCACGTCATATAGCACTGTACGGTATATCGATAAAAGTGTCACAGGGATCGATTAATTTATCGGATCGATTTTCATAAAACTTGAAATAAATACATAAAATAACACGATATAAAAAAATATATTTGAGCTACATTTGAGGTATGCAAAGTATATCGATTCATTGCACAATATAATGATATATGTATATCGATAAATCTACCTGCATATATAGAAATGTATGTCCATCAATAAATTACTTAAATTTAATTCGTTATTTAATTCGCGTTAGCTCTCGTTTATATGTTGAAATACGTAAATCGATAAATATCGATAGCTAACAGCTAAGGTATTTCCAATCCATTTCAAGAGCTTTTGAGCTCCACTTACATCTTAGATCAAATCTCAAGTAAATCAAGCAACAAATCAACAGCCAAAACGCTGTAAAGAGGAAAATACGAAAATGTGAAATGTGAGAGGAAAATGGAGGAAAAACTGTAAACTGTAAACTCTGAGAAACAACGCAACAAGATGCTGCAACGTCTACAAATGGCGACTATTTTGTCGCCAAACAAGGACAAATTAACGTATTGAGTTAGCTCTAGCACGTACCGAACACAATTGGCCATTACCAAATGCCTGAGCCAACACACACACACACACACACACACACACACACACTCACACACATATATATATACACATACACACACACAAGCATCACTAGCGTCAAGTCAAAATGGAGAACGTCTTGATATCAGTTAGATAGAGAGCTGCTTTCTATACCCATTGATAAAGATTAAATGGGGTATAATGTTTTTACTCAAATGTATGAGATATGGCAGCTGGTAAACGTATAAGAATATAAGAGTTGTAGGGTAGAAGCAGAATAAGACCACCAGAGTATAGGAAAGCAAATATAAAAGAGGTGAGGAATACAAAAGTATAAGGGCTTAAAAAAATTCTAAGAAGATATGAGTATGAATTGTATGAAGGTATAAGAATATAAGAGTATAAAAAGATATGAGTGTTCATTGTTCTAGAGTATAAGAAAATAACAGTATAGTAATATAAGAGTAAGCAATATAAGAATAATAAGCTTGCTATATATAGTACAGTATTCCAAAGAGGGAAAGATTATAGAGTATATTTAACAATTATAACAGTATGGCAACAGAAATTGATAAGAGAAGTGGGTCATGAGACACTTGCTTGCACTTTACATATATCTTTCATATCATTCATTTATATCGCTAACTATTTCCAAGCTTCATGAAATCGATCGCCATCGATGTGCAATTTTAAATATCTAGGTATTCTTTAGTCGGGCACTTCCCACTCCAACTTGTCTGCTTTTTTCATGTGAGTAGCGAACATGTGGCCCATTGGCTCGCACATTTTGCGACAAGGACAAACAACTGACATCGTCTTAAAATGTTCAACATAATTTTTTATTGCATTTTCAGTGAACATAAAAAATACAAAAAAAAAACAAACAAAAAAACACCGAATAAAAGCAACAACAACTTGAACATATCTTTGGCTAAAGGGTTCAATTTTTGCCAGCTTTCGGGCGTGGCAAAAAGTTTGCGATTTGAGCTCCCTAAACATGTTATTGCTAAAAGAGTTTTAACTACTTGTGTGGCCAAAAATTACCAGGGAAAAAATACATGTATGTACATGTATATATATAAAGAGAGAGAGAGAAAAAGAGAGAGAGGGAGAGAGTGTGTTAAAAAAAAGTTCACAAAGTTGACGACTAAAACTTCCAGCCTGCCTGCCAGCCTGCCTATTTGGGGAAACTCAAATATTAGTTAGACTACACGAGTCTATATACTCTATATAAGTACAGACCTTTATACCAGATGTATAATCTGCATATATGTATATACACGATCTTTCTCTGCTCTTAAATAGTTGGGTATTTTGTTAATATCAGCCTGTTCCTATAACTATATATATATGAATCTATATATTATAACTACTTCAGATCAGTTATTACTACATATACTCAAACATCATAGAAGAAGATGGATAAAATTATAGAGCGACTGAGATGGATAGATAGCTTGAATAGTAGCGATATACATATAGACAGATTGTTAAATATTCCGATATTGATAGGTTGATAAACCGATGGATAGACATTAATAGATAGATATAAAAACACAAAAAATGATACAGACAGTTCAATTCATAGATATAAATAGGCACCCGGAAACATATAGAAAACGTAAGAGAGGTAGGTAGATTGATAGAGTGAGGGAGTCAAATTTGTAGATATATAGATATAGTTAGATGGATACAAATATAGATATTCATAGATGAATAGATAGATTTATAGCAATAAATTGGTAGATAGACAGATATCGACAGATAAATAGATGGATGGATTGATAAATATGTATAAGCATATAGACTGTCTGGTGTCTATAGATATTGGTAGATAGACAAACCGAGCCGATTGATAGACAGATAGAGAAATACTGAATACACTATAGATTCCCAAAATTCATATATCTCTTTTCGATCTACAGTTGTTTGCGTGTATGCCAACTGTTTTGAAATTATCCTTAATATATCTATGTATATGACAACAAGGGTATTCAAACTTCGTTCAGCCATTTCAACTATTTATTATTATTTTGATATTTTTTCCTTTTGGAGTCGCGTCGTCTAACCCAGTTATTGCTGTGTTTGTGCACCATTTGAATGAGTTAAGCTCATTTGATTTGATACTTTTAATGCGGCTTTTATTTTCGCCAGTTGCCATTTATTGTTTATATATGTATGTCTGAGCGGGCAACAACAGCGACAATTTTGTAGTTTCTCTAGCTGTTTTGTTTCAGTTATATTCGTATACTCGCTCACAAGGTGTAAACGGGAAGTATTAGCTTGACGCGATGCACGAATTGCTGTCTGTCTTGATGTCGTCTGGCATTCTGTTTTTAAATCAGTCTATCCGCTCTTTTATCTCTACGTCTGTTTATCCGCACGTCTGTTCGTCCGTCTGACCTTCTCTTTGACTGTACGTGTTGTTACCTATATAGTATTCGTTTCGTATCCGTCTCTCATTTTTCCGTTAGACTGTCCTTCTCTTCGCCCGTCCTTCATTCTCTCGCTTTCCGTATGATTGTCTGTCCGTCTATCTATTCTTCCGCCTCTCAGTCTATCTCTTCATCCCACTATCTGTTCCTCTGTCCATTAGCTGCCCCGCTGTCAGTTTGTCTTTCTCTTTAAACCATCCGCTCATCCAATCTTTGCAACTTTAGAATCAACAAGTTATAGGTCTACCAGGCTAAGCCCGTTGACGCCTATCGCTAATCGTGAACGAGTATTGTGCAGTCAGCGACGCCCAATTGCAAACGTTTTTACTTATTTTTTTTATACGCAAAACGTGTGATTAATGGAAACATGGAACATGGGTCCTCAGGCCTCCAACATTATTTTTTGTATGTTGATGTATGTTTCGTGTGAAATTGAGGGAGAGAGAGAGAGCAAAAGGACAGGGCCAGCGACAAGGGGGGGACATACATAGAACTGGGTGGTTAAACTGGGCACTGACTGCCGAATTGAAGTGAAACTTGCAAAGATTTTGAGGACTGTGAAAATGAATTTTAAGCTGTTTCTAGACAGGTCCATAAGAAAAAAAAAGTATTCCAAGTGAAATCTTGCGATTAGCACATATACGTTTTCATTTGAATAAAGAGTATATTTCAGGATACATTTATGTTAAAATGAAAATGCGTGAATATGAAAATATATTATAAATTTCAATGAATGAAATGAAGTAGAAAGTTAACGGTATCCAGTATGATTTTGTTTCAGCTAAAGTTACGAGTATCTAAATTAGGGAGTCGAGAGAACCTAATGTAACATGCAACTTTAGCCCACTGTTGTATTCCTCTAAATCACTTTTAGCTTTACTATTTATATTTTTTCTACACTAAATTTTATATGAATACTAAATTATATACTAAATACATACTAAATTTTACATTTGGAGCTTTCGTTAATAAAGCTTCAAAAAATTATGGAATCTTCTTGAACAAATCTTTACAAAATTTGAATGTAGAATTAACTTAAAGGACACAACATAGAATACCAAATAGCGAATAGGAAAATCAATCAGTATTATTATGAGTATTCAGCAGTAGAACCAGATCACAGCTTTACATGTCCAAATTTTTAGGGAAATTCTATATTTAATTAACACCAAATTTTGAATAACTCTATGACAGCTTTAACTCTCTTTTGCTATGCTAAACTTTGGTCAAAGTTATGAGTAGTCAGCAGTAGAGGACTAATAATAGGACTACTTATTCCAAAAATTCTCTGTAACAAACAAAAATTTGAATATTTTTTCTAAAATTCACGAATTACCATAAAATTCTAACATAATGTTATGGAAACTCTTGATATTTAAAAGGCTTGGTGAATCAAGCTATTTTGCTAAGCAAAAATTAAATGAAATTTTCACTCATAATTTTAGAATATTTATCAGCCAATAATAATTAAGTATATATAGTTAACTATAGTTAACTATTGCAGAGCAGTTCATATACCAAGCCAACTCTGTTAACTTGGCCCAGAGTTCAGGCGATTGTTGTCCTTGCAGAACTGTTAGCAGCAATGTTGCATGCAACATTTGGTGACGCGAGTCTCTCTTAAGCCGCAACATGCGACATGAAGTGGCTCTCTTCGCTTAAGCAAATGTTGGGGCAGGTTCGAAGTGGGGCCACATAGGGCACTTAGTCCTCTACGCATTTTTTGTTTCTCTTGTTCTCGACCAAAAATGAAAATTGAATTTAAAACTGAAACTGAAACTGAAACTGAAGTCGAATCAAAGCAAAAGTCGTCGTCGACGTCGTTGTCGCTGTTGAAATCTGTGCGAATTTGTGGTTTCTGTGGCCAGCAATGACATCGATTTCGGGGAGTAGAGGGGCTGGGGGGAAATAGGAATAGGGAACGGGCTACCTTCTAAACGACATTTATAATGATGCGGCTACAGCATCTGTGTGTTTGTGTGTGTTTATGATGCTGCTAATGATGCTGCCGACATATATCACAAAGCATATCTTTCCCTCTCTCTCTCGCTTTCTCTGTCTCAATTTTCTTAACCTCTTGCCACAATTAGGAAATCTTTGCAGCGCTTAATCGTCCGGCCGTGGAAAAGTACACAGCCCTATGGCGATTGCTGCCAGCCAAATGGACCAAATGATAATGTAAATCAAATCCAGACAATGTCCTGTGCCCAATGCCCCCCGTTTAAAGCCCTCTGGCAACATCTTTTGACCGAAAAGCTTGACTGCTTTTAGGTTACACTTTGTTATTTCAAACATATATATATATATATGTGAATATACCCTGTAATTATGTAAAGTCCTTAAAGGCCTTTAGTTACGGTTACATTTGCATTTGATGTAAGTCTGACTTTAAGTTTTTTGAAGCTAAAACCATAACAGGCTGTTATCTACATATATGTATATATACCCTGTAATTTTGTGTAGAACATATTTCGGTTTCGGTTTGTCCCAAAATCAAAATATTATTCTATTATTAAAAAGCCTTTAAGGCAGAAGTAGGGTGTAAGAAAAGCGTGTCTTGAGTATCCTCTTTCTATAGGGCTTTTGCAGCACTTAGTGAATTCTTGATAGACTAGAAAAACACCAAATACACCTTTGAAAAACTCTTTTACAGGGTATTTTTGGGTATGTTTTCGCAGAAGCTTCAATTATGCATGACAAATAGATGAAGATGCAAAGGGAAATATAGAGAGGATTACTGGAAAACACTTTTTTACAGGGTATTTGCATGTTCCTTCTGGTCTAACAAAAAAAGAGCGAAGCGGGGCTTGGGTAAAGGTGTAATAACCCAGATATGTGAGAGATAGTAAAAAGGCATTGTGTGTAGCTGGTCATTATGCATGCTCATGCGAGTCTCTATCCATGACTAAGTGAGCAAGTGAGCGAGTGAGCGAGAGAGAGAGAAAAAGAGCAAAAGAGAGGGATATGCGTGACATAATTACAATGTGGCCAGCAATTACCAAAATAGACCCGACGGCTTGATTAATTACAGGTAACAGCTCACAGCCAAACACACTCACACACATTCACGCTCACACAGAACAAGTGAAGACAAGAGCAAACCTTCTTCTGCACTTGACACTCACTAAAAACCAGCTAAGCGCGCAATCCACCCCAGCACCACTCAAGCGTTCTCTGGACACTTGTTTGCCTTGTGTACTTCCAACTCTGTGCTTGGTCTATGTCATTTTTCGTCAACTGATTAGATCTCGAGACTGACAGAGTCCCCGAGACATACAGATATAATAGAATTACAACTTTCGTACAGTTCATTTTGGATTCATAATTCATATAGCACTTAACAATTACCCCCAACTCAATTATTTACCTTAGTCTTCAATAATATGGAATATACTATATCAAAGTGCTCTCATCTGGGCTACGCAAATCTATTTGGCTTCTCATTAAGTTAATTCCATTCAAGTATAATTCTATATAATATTTGTAGCTTTAGTTGAAATAAGTGAGGTTAAGTTGATCCAAAGTAAGGTTAACTCGTATAAATAAAGTTGCAAATTTAATTAGCATGAAACAGCAAGTTATCTTAAGCTTCATCTTTTGGAGTTAAAAGCAAGCCTGAGCTGTAAAAAAGGCAATAAAAATAGCATCATAGCTACAATTTGAGAACTTGATTTGCTAAGAAATTGATATGAACTCTTGACTACTACAAATCAATATTGATTCCCAATCAAAAAGTATAAAGAGCAAATTTGACATCGGAAACTATATACGAAAGTATATACCTGAACAATAGAGCTGGGACTGCTCTATAGTTAACTATCGATATCTATCGATATGGCTTTTTACAAGTAGATTATAGTACCGATATATATATGTTCGACTGTCTTGGAAGTTGAATACCTTAGATGGATGTCTTTGAACCTTTGACTGATTTTCTAGCTTAATCTTTATAATATTATTTTATAATATTGAGTCTGATAAGACTTGCCGCACTGTTATTTGAGCTTCAAAAGTGAGCTTGATCTATGGCTCAGCTTTCTTTTACCAACCACAAAATAATAATCTTTTCCATTGAAAATTACTTTTTGAGCCTTTGATGAGCTAGAGCCACAAAAAGTGAGCTTTACAGCTCACATCAAACTTTGCTCGGATTAATTATGAAGCAAAGTTTCTAAATTGATGGCATGCAAAAGTGTCTGGAATTTAAGCAAGCTGGAGAAAGGTTTGAGCCCTTGACTAATCATAATGATTCAGTGAAAACTTTTTGGCTCATTATAGGGCCAAAAACAAACGTTAGATGGCGTATGCTACATATTGCAGACGTATTCCTGAGCATTGCATAAGATTTACAAAATTGCAAATCCCAAAGGTAAAATTTTCCAATTCAATTGAACAGCAGAGCCCCAAATTACTATTCAAAAAACTTGGCAAAGGTAAATTATGAACTATTTAAGTGGATTTCGAACAATGTAATTTGAATCATTGAGGCTTTAGTCCAACTTTTGCACGCTCATATCATAATATTTAAACATTTAAAAGACTTTGGCTTCGGCATTAATGGCTTCTATACCTGATAAAACTTGTGGAAATGTTGCTAAAACTTTTGTACAGAGCTTACTTAGGCACAAATTGGAGCAAGTTATTTATTTACACACACACACACATACACACGCAGGCAGACACCAATACACACACACACACACACACACACACACTTATGTGATAAGAGCACCAAAAACTTGTAAACTTTGAGACGATTGCAACTGACATCAGGGCATCAACGTGCAGCCTCTATTTTTGCTGCCTATTTGCATTTGTGGGCGTATTCTGGGCATTCTTGAGAAGGGGGCGTGGCCGGCCTGTAAATGTGAATGCGGCTGCAATTTTGGGCCAATGATTTGAATATTATAACACTGCCAAATGGGAAAATCAACAGCAAACTCGCCTACATCAAGCAAATTGCAAGCAAGCTCCAAGCGAATAATGCACGACTATGAAATACCCTAGCCTGAACTTGATTTAATAAGGAAAAGAGTTCAAGTCTCAGAAGTGGAAATGTCTTTAAAGTTAAGAATTGTATATAATCATTTGAGTACATATATTTAAGGAAAATTAAGTCTAACTTTCCACTTTAGGCCTTGTCTTGTCGAGATCTAAAGAAGTACAATGGAGGCGATTGAGGGGATAACGATGATATTGAAGGGTCTAAAATAAGCATCAAGGAACCAAGCAAGATCACAAATAATGATTGAAATGCTTCGAGCATTGAACACTTTGCTACAAGCCGAGCAATAATATCTATTGGGAATTGGATTCAAAGATTCACACAATAGAAATTCCTGGTAGGATATATCGTAAGTACTTTGTGAGCCGTTCTCGAAGAGCCCATTGGCTGGAATTTCCAGGGCATTACCAATAATTATTTTGTGTGCGTTTGTGTTTTCTGTCATGTAATTTAAGCATTTTCGGCAATAAAATAACCAAATACGAAATACCAAAGGATTTTGCCTACAACAAATGCCTAAAGCTCTTGCTTTCTCGCTCTACCTCTATCTACCTCTCTCTTTGTCCTATGATTTATGTATTTGCATTTTGCAATAGATGCAATCATTTAAATATTTATTTACACATTGTGTGTGCGAGATGGATGCGGCTTTTACTTTTTAAACAAACATTGAGCCAAAGCCTTTGGCGCCCCATTGGCCCAACTCTGAAATCCTTTTAACAAACTCGAACTCAAACCAGGTTCGAACCGGCATCGAACCAGTTCAAACTCTCTGCTGCCATCTCGTTCTCTCACTTTGCTTGGCCAGCATTTGCTGTTTTTGGGCAGTTAAGAGCGTGCCAAGGCTTTAGCATAATTGCCATCAAAACAAGCCAAACAATTTGTCTGGCTTTTTCCCTCACCTAGATCTGTGTCACTGTGCCACGCCCACGTTCCGTGCCTAAGACCTAGGCATTTAGACCAGCCCCCGAGCAGTAGCCACGCCTACGGTTGTAAGGCTTAGCCACTTCTTACCGCACGCCAGCAACAGGTGAGCTCTAATAAGTATACGGAAATGGATAGACGGACGGAAGGACGGGCGGACGGATGGACGACAGGCGGATGAAGTGAACGGACATTGCACAAATCCTATACATACTCCATGCATTGCATAAACGAGTGTTACTAAACCAATTTATGCTTTAGAACACTTGCCTAAACTAAAAAGACTACTGAGCACGTCATCCATGTATGTGAGAAGAGCTTTTAAGCCAAGTCTGAGTACTGATGTAGCTTGTTTCGGTTTAGCTAGAGTCTGGATTAAGTTATGAAGTCTTTTTGTTCCACAGATATTTGAAGAGCTGGGACTACAAGCAGACAAGCATTGTGAACTAATAAGCCCTGACACAACTGATATAGAGTTGCTCGTTTCAGGTCCAGTGCATTGTAAACCAATTAAGTGATAGTTAATGCACATTTGAGTGCTTCAAAATATGCAAATATGTGAGATATTTATTAACGCTGAGCTCAACGATAAATCATTGAGGCAGCCAAAAGGCAAATTCATCGAACCCAGCAACATTTTGTTGACACAACTTTAAAGCCAAGTGCAAAGTGCTTGGCCACATATTGTGTCAAATTATCATCATAAAGTCGTTTATGGAGCATTATACCTATAGCTATATATAGCTGCCAGGCGGTGGGGACGGACGGACGGACTGACGGACTGGCCGACTGACGGACTGGCGGACTGGCAGCCAAATAGGACGGAACGTTGTAAAAGTTATTAAATTCCATTTAAATGTAGTTCTCAGCCCAGTCGCCTCTTCCCCCCCTACCCAAAAACTAACCAGCCAGCCAGCCTCAAGCTACAAATTTGGGAGACCGAGAGTTGAAATGCGAAAGAGAGATAGAGATAGCGATAGTGAAAGCGAGAGAGATAGAAGTAGGCTTAGAGAATGTTGTTCAAATCACTTGTTAATTAAGTTTATTGCCGCACAGTTATTCGCAAAGTCGCTTCAAGTTTTATTTTCCTATCTTTTTTTTTTTTTATTTGTATACTCTTTTATAATACAAAAAGCGAGCATATTAGTGACTAGATAATTTTTCAGTTTTCAATTCAGCTTATGAAAACTGTAATATATTTTGCTAGCCTAAACTCCATAAATTGAAAAACTTGGATAAAAGAACTTCTAAAGGAACTAGCACAGTCTAATATCAAACAAGATAGAGCTTTAAAGCTCAAAGTCTACAAATTTGTGTATATAGAAAGTTATTCAGCTCCATTGAATAGATGAAGTTGTATGCTTACATATTTGTACTTTTTTTTTTACTCTGTTAAGGATTAGCTTTTCAGTTGAGCGAGTATTTTGCAGTCGGCTACACGGCTGAGTGCAATATTCATGCTTATTTTATTTTTGTTTCGAAGGGTTGGGCTTTGAGCTTTGAGGGTTTTGGACCTGCCAAACGTGGTTGGGGGCGAGGGCGTACTTTTGCTCGTTATTACTGAGCCTGTTGTGCACTTAAGTAGCCATAATAGTGTCATGCGTATGATAAATGATGTGGCCCATGTAACACACACAGACACACACAGACACACACACACACACAGACACGCGCACAATGTTGCATATTGGCCACACAAAATGCGTGTATGTCATATGAGAAATCTCTCTTCAGAAAAAAATGACAGTAAAGCAGAGAAGAGACAAAAGTGCATAAGCAATTTAAATGTCAAATGCAAAATGGGCTCAACAATAATAATTCTCACTGTCCCCAGCTCTCAGCGTCTTCCCTTTTTCTCTCTCCCTCTCTCTCTCTCTCTTACTATTTATATATCGCCCGGATTTTGTGCAACTTTAATGATCGTAGATGCGGCCAAACATCATAAATTATATATAATGGGCACAGCCTAGAGAGCATATGACATATATATAATATATTCTTGTCAACTCACACACACTCATGCACCCACACACACACACACACACACACACACACGCCTACACATCTCGGTCTGTATTTGTGTCTTCCAACTTCCGCTGAAAAGTGTCAATTTCTATTTGACAGGCAGTCGAGCTCTGTTGGGGTGTCTCAATGTCTCAAAATCAATTGTTTCACATGTCACAGTCGGGTAAATATATTTTTTTTGTTCGCATTCAGCGACTATTCCTAGCTTCACTCCATCACTCCTCCTCTCTCACTTTCTCTCTCTCTCTCTCTCTCTCTCTTTCACAAATACGTTTTCACTCCCTCTCGTCTGACCGTAACACGCTTTACGTTCCAAGGACGCTTCTTATACGCGCAATATAAAGCTTTTTTGCAATAGGGTATGCCACACATATCAAAGATGCATTTTAAACTATGAGCTTTTAAAGCGCCTGAAAGCTTTTTAAATTGAAAGTAGCTCACAGGATAAAGACGTATACGTACATCCTGCGAAGTCTAATAGATTAATTTTAATGTAGAAAAAATAACCTGATTTAAAAGCTCAATAAAGCTCAAGTACAATGGTCCTTAAAAGTACGACAAAACTAATCTAGATTGATTTGATTGTAAAGCTCACAGCAATTCATAATATTCATAATATATGTAGAGCTGGTAAGAAACCAGATATGCCCACATAATATACTTAAAATGCGAAACTGGCTCGAATTTTAAAGTTTTCCAAAAGTTCGGAACTAAAGTTTCAAGATCTTACTATTTCTATACTATTTTCAATCTAAATAAATAAAAAAATAATGAATAACAAAATGTTTAAAAAAGGTAATAGTCCATATAAGTTTAAGGGTTCAAGCTTGTTGTGAATTATTGTTCTTATTATTAAGCCTATATTACGCAAAGCACAAAGATACAAAAAGAGCTTTTAGCTTCCAATCGGCATTCATAATATGATCAACTGCCATTTTCAGCTCTTAATAGTTCAGTAGAACTTTTAATGGGTATTAGCTGGTCGGATATTGCCACTGCAAATTGTATGTGACATATTACATAATAATTTCCCGCATTTTTACCCTATTAACGTCAGCGTGGCAAAAAATAATTGGACATTGTCGTAATTTTTGCCCAGCGACTTTGATTGGACCTAACGCATGTGTGCGTGGGAGAGGGACAGCAAGAGAGGGAGAGGGAGAGGGAAAGGGAGCAAGAGATATACAGACAGTGAGTTAAAAACACACAGAGAGAGTGAGAGAGAGAGGGGGAGCAGCATTATAGATGAGAAACAAAACATAAACAGGACACAAGACTAGCGACAACAAATAAGAAATAGTTGATCAAAAATTATGGACTGCCAGATATCCTGTATTCGGTAAACTAATTATTTTTTCAACAGAGCTAGAAGAAAACGCTTTCAATTGGATAATTTAGATATTTTAAATTTAGACACAATACATAGTACTCCAGATTAACTAATAAGCAGATACCCTGTAATTAATATCAACACCAATTTCTTGCTATTTACTCATATTGAAATGAACGAATTTTTATAAATATAAGTTGAAGATGAGCATAGCTCGACTCACAACAAGAGCATATAGAGCATGCACTCGATATCAATATACCCTCTTTAGCATTTGTTTGTGCAGGGTATGGACACCAAGCGCATAGAAATTGCTATAAAAATTTATTTATATATAAATTGTATATAAAGAGATTTTTGTTTTGGCGGAAATGTTTGCTATTATATAATGTGCATGTGTGTGTGTGTGTGTGAGAATGTCTGTGCATGTCATGTGTGTGTGTGTGGGAGTAAATTGAAATATGAAACCGTGCAGTAAATGCTGTGCGCATCTTCTGCATCAATGAATCAAAGCAAACTAATGCAACCCACAAACTGCAATTGTACAAACAATACAAAAAAGTATAAAGGAAACTCTGTCATGACATCGACAACATCTTCAATTAAAACACCAATACACAGCAGAGCAACATGCGACGCGACAGCAGCAATATGTGGCAGCATCAATGATTTGTAGTATAAGCCAATAAGCTAATTAGTGCGTTTCTTAGACATCACTGTGGGCTTGGATATAAAAATATTATATATACGCATATAAATAGACGCACACGTATAGATATACAGATATATATTCAGATATAAGAATAAGAACATTTGCATAAAATAGTTTGCGACTAGAAGATACACTTATACTCTATTACTTTTATACTCATATACACTCTATACCCTTATACGCATAAGCTCGTATACTCTTATATTTTTAGTACATTTACTCATATTCTCTTCTACTCTTATATTCCTATATGGTCTTATATTTTTGTACTGTTATATTCTTGAATTTCTTATACTCTTATAGACTTATACTTTTTTGGTCGTATACTTTAATAGTCTTATACTCTTATAGCCTTATAATATAGCCTTACTCTGGTAGTCGTATACTCTTATACTCTTATAGTCTTAAACATTTATAGGCTTAATACAAATGCAAACTTATACTCTTATACCCTTATGTATATACTGCTATAACATTACATATATTCTTGTCCTCTAATAATCTTATACTCTACAATTTCGTATACTCTTATATTTTTTACGACTTTACTCTTACACTTGTACTTGTATACACTTTCTCTCTGATACGCTAATAATAATTATAAGCTGCTACTCTCATACTCATCAGAGTATAATGTTATACATTGGTATTCTTGTGCTCTAACATCAGATTCCACAATTCGAGTACTCTTATACTTAGATACTAATATAGCTTCTACTCTTATATTTTCACTCTTTCTCTTACACTTTCTCTTTCTCTTATACTTTGATACGCTTTCTCTATGATACTTTAATACAATTCCACTCTTATACTTTAACTTTCTTGTTTTTCTGAACTCTTTGACACATAAACTCTTACACTCATTTATACTCATATACTCATAGGCTCTTATACTCTCATATTCTCATACTCATTTATACTTAAACAGATACAGTTAAATCCACTCGTCGCTGGATCACGAATATATATACTCACTAGCCTCGGCCACGCCTTCTTCCGCCTGCAGCACACGTTCGCTGGAAATCACTATACCCCATCTATACATTTTTAATGCGTACTTAAGCTGCTGTTTTTCACTGAAATTATGCAAAACCACAAACTCTTAGCGGAAAAAACTTTTGATGGGTATTCAGAATTGTTTGTTGAAAATAATACCTAGATTTATGCATGTCAGATACGAAGTCGACTATTTGGATAATAATCATGTAATGCGATACAGAAAGTTACAAATGGAATTCATTAAATTATAATTAGGTGAAATATATACGTATATATAATATATATATATATATATATATATATATATATATATATATATATATTAATTGAAGTAGGGCTGGAGACGGGGCAGGAAATGCGTTGAAGGCACTTGCATTAAGGGAGTAAGTAGGAGGCGACGGAGGCGAAGAGGTGTTTTGGAGGGGGCAGTTGTGTTGGAAGGCGTGGCAGCTACTTAAGCTGCTTGCAGGAAACCGCAAAGCTTTATGCCAGGCGACAAACGGAACACCCAAAGCACGAAGCGGCAAGCGGCTTATGAAAATCAAGATCAGCTCACAACGCGAACATAGAACGATATAGAGATACAGACAGAGAGAGAGAGAGAGAGAGAGAGAGAGAGACGGGGTTTACGGCACATGCCGTGCATAAAATGATTTTAAGTGCCAGGAAGCGAAGGCCCGAAGCAAACGCAGACGAAAGACAACTCAACCCGACCGCAGGCGAGAAAAAAACGCACAGACCCAGGCGAAGGCGAAGGCGAAGGCAAAGGCAAAGGCCGCTGCCATTGACATCATCATGGGCACTTGAGTCGCTCGACGTCGCGACCGCAGGACACGCATAAATGCAACTGCAGCTGCTCTCCAAAAACCACTCGCAGCTGCGGTCCTTGTGGCTAGCATTAACAGTTCCCGCTCTCAGCTCTCAACGCTCAACTCTCAACGCTCAACTCTCAACGCTCAACTCTCAACTCTCTGCTGCAACAACTCCAGTCGCATTAATGCACGCAGCATGCCGCGGTTCGTGCCTAATGTTAAGCACAGCAAATCTCGAGCGCGACTGAAAACTTATCTTAAGTCTCGCCAATTTTGTAGTGTTGTAATAAAAAGGAAACAGTGTTGCAAAATACGCCAAGCAAAAGGTCTGTACAACTGATTGAACTTACTGACTATGCAATGTTCAAGAGGCAAAACTTTAAGCTTGATTGATTGATTAATTAAGCTGATTGATTGGTTGACGAGTAATTGACTAACAGGTCGACTGATTGATCAACTTAGGCTCAATGAACAGACCAATGAAAAGACAGTTTTCAGCACCAAAATGTTGACGACGTATTGAATGACTGATTGATTATTGATTGACAATATGATTGACGACTAACGGTAGACAGAATATTGACTTTTGACTTCACTTATGTGCTAATTGAGTGATAACGAACAAATTAATTGGCTGACAGACTGATTGACTGAAAAGAAACTGCTTGAATGACTATTTGGCTGATTGACCGACTTACAGAATCAATGACTAACTGATGAACGGCAGATATCCTGCTCGATTCATGACTGATCGAGCCACAGCTCAATAAAGCACAGGGAAAAGACTACCAAAGTTTTTTGACTGACTGACTGGCATGTCTTGACCGACTCGATCACCCGACTACCCACTCAAAACCTATATTTACAGGGCAAAAAATTGAAATTACTCCCTGCGTTGGCGGCGTCAACAACCCGCAGCAGTTCAGTTATGTGGCATCAGTTTGTGGCTGGCTAAAGATGCAAAAACAGTTGCTTGTTATTGCATTTATTGTTCTTGTTGCTATCGCTTTTGTTGTAATATGGAGAAACTTTGCCTTGGCTTGGACTTGTTTTGCCATAAGATTCACATGTTGGCTCTTGGCATTCATCCACTTGGCCGTCATCATCATTGGCAATGTCAGCGTGAGTCACGATTAGCTCATCAATAGAAACAGACAAAAGCTCCTTAAAGCTTAAGCTTGAAGGTTTTTGAAGAGCTTAGAGCTTAAGCCATATTGATCAATTCAAAATATTATGATGACTAAGGCTGACAAGAGCAATGAACCCCGCTAGAAGCTAATTAATAGCTCAACTTAATTCTGGAACTTTTTTGTAATACTCTGGTAAAACAAACTTTACGCTTAAAGCTAATTGATATAAAGCTTTTACAGAATACATTTTTTAGTTAATTTTTTTATCTTTGAACAAATTTAATTTGCAATCGAAAGAGCTTTCATATATTATGTCTTTCTTATAAAGCACCTAAAAGCTTGCTTAAAGCTTACATCCTAAATTATAAGCTACTTCACTAAACACATCCCTCGGTGCAGCTAGCTTATATGATTTTATAGCTCTCAAAGCTTACGTGCAACTAAAAGCTCCTGAATTTAAATGAATTTCAAGTAAAAACATATACATATATGCAATTAACGGTTGATAAGTAGCAACATTGAAGAACTCGACGAAACCAATTCATTATTTATAAAAAGCTTTTAAGCTATACAAAAACTGAATCAATAAATTTTAAGCCAAAATCATGTATCAATGTTTTCTTAAGGCTTAAAGCTTCACACTTTAAATGATTTTGAAGTGAGCCTCGGCACAATTTCTGCCCTCACGCGTCCATCTCTATCTTATCTTTATTGGCTTTTCCTTGGGCAACAGCTTTGGCAGTGTCTCTCTCTCTCTCTCTCTCTCTCGCTCTCCCTTTCTCTATGACTCGCCCACTCGCTCTCTCTCTCTCTTTCTCACTCTCTGTCTCTGTCTGTGTCTGTCTGTGTGTCTGTGTGTCGGGCTTTAGTCCTGGCTATTGCTGTTGCTATTGCTTCTGCATCTTGGCTGTAATTAATCGTTGTTGTCACTTGGTTTGGCCACTCGAGCGTCCATCCGTTTCATTGTTGTCCATTGGCTGCCCTTTGCACCGTCTTACCCCGACGACTCGGCTCAGCATTTTGTATTTATCAACTTGATTCAGTTTTGCGGCACTTTGGCCAGCTAATTTTTATCGTCAGCCTTTATGTGCATCACTTCACACCCAAAGAATGTATTTTACAGTTTGCTTTAAGCATTGTTCTTCAAGCCTTAACAGCTTTTGTTTGGCTAAGGATAAGGCTATAGGGCGTTTGCTCCTTTATCTTCTTCGTCATCTTCCTATTCTTCGGCTTCTCTTGATGAAGAGAAAACAATGCGCTTTAAGCAACAAAACATATCTGAGAAATTAGCTCAACTGTATTGCTAAATAAATATTTCAATTGCCAAATAGAGAACCCATTACAAAGGGCTTGATTGAAATTTTAATCAAGATTCCGGGTTTTTGTATATTTATATATATATAAAGAAATATTTGTCTATGTAGAGCAGGTCAAGCTTTTGTTAAGCTTCTCTATGATGTTTTTCATTCGCCTTTTAAAGTAGCATATTGAGAGCAATAAGAAAATTCATAAATAACTGGAAATGGATCGATCCTTTTTACATTAACAATCTTATACACTTATACACTTTTATACTCTTATACTCCTAAGTTCATATATATAAATTCATATAGTTCAATAGACTTATAGTCTTATACTCCTATACTCTAATACTCATACTATTCATATATATTTGTATACTCTATATATTTGTATTTATATATTTGTATACTCTATATGTTCTCCTTAAGATCCTTATATTCCATTATACTGTTATATTATATAGCTCTAATATAACAGTATACACTCCCAATTTTATGATCTTATACTCCTAAACAGTCGTATACTTCCTTACTCTACTCTTATATCCTCATACTCTCTATACTTTTGTGCACCATATATACTTTTAGACTGGAAAGCTGCGTATACTTTTATAGTCTAAGAGTATTTTACTTTATTTAAATACAAAAACTCTTATACTTTCACACAGTGCTACTTTACAACACTTAAGCTTTTATACTCTTACATATACATTGGCAGTTCAAAGTAACCTAGATCAATATTTTTGATCAATTTTAACCACTCAAAACGGAATTGCCTTTCGGTTTGAGTCGTTGCTAACTATAAGCATAGGAATTCCATTTTATTTGCTGTTTATTCTGACTCTTAAGGACTCTTAAGCATATGGTAAATAAATCAGATCTGACTCTCATAAATAAATCTCAAATATATATGTTAAATATCACAGAATGTCAGCTTAGCCAAAAAATATTTATGCTTAAGCAACAGAATATAAAAGAAAGGAATCAACACCCAAACAGTTATGATGCTCAACATTGATTGCATTAAGGAAAAGTTGCAAGAGTTAAACAGCATCTATAAATAAATAACTCATTTAAAAGACAGCCCGCATACGAAGCTCTTCTACATGTTATGCGAGCTAAAAGATACAAATGTATCTCAACTTCATAAATGACAAAGTTGTGTGGGCAAAGCTTTCACGCAAGAAGGTCGCCGAATTCAGCTCACACACAAGCCATCAACTCGACTCGAGCGAGTGAAAGTGGAAAAGAGAGAGAGAGCGAGAGAGAGAGCGAGGGAGAGAGATAGAGAACGAGCTAGAGAGACAGAGTACAATGCCAATTATTATGCAGCATCTTTTTTCGTGAGCTTGTGGAAAAAGTTGCCGTGTACAGTTTATAAATTACGGTCGTACACGCAACTTAATCCGCTTTAATAGTTTTCCTCCACTCCACACAGATTTCATCAAGAGCTTTAACGCACACAGAAGACGAGTGAAGGAGTGGGGGTTAGAGAGTGGTACATAATAGCTAACCCAGTTAAGAGCAAAATGACCGAAATGCCAAGCCAAAAAAGAAATAATAATACGAAAGGCTTCAGTCGGCTATACCCGAGTGTAGAATACACTATTTCGCAAGGTTCAAATAATGTGTAAACGATTAATGAATTTCTAATTGATGAGCACGTATATTGGTGTTGGTAAAATGCTGATTGATAATTGTCGAAATTGTGAAATGGTAAATTGGTGATTGGTGAATTGATTTATTGCCATAAATATGTGATTGGAATATTGGCGATTAGGAAAGTGGTAAATAAGCGTTGGTGAAATTATGATTGGTGAAAAGATCTATTGGTGATTGATGAAGCAGTAAACTGCTGCTGATGAAATTTGGAATTCATAAATTCATTGTTGAATTGTGAAAATGGTGAACTGGTCAATTGGTGGATTGGTGAAATGGTTTTGGCGATTTAGAAATTATTAGATTAAAGATTGGTGAATTGGTGATTGGTGATTGGTGAATTACTGATTCATTGGTTAAGCTTAATTAACTAGTTGATTGGGGATTAATAAATTTAACTTAAAATACTGAAATGCTTTACATGGAATTTCCATTTTTAGTGTAAACTTGCCATTAACCAACAATGACAACGAAAATCTGACAGTTCATTATGCATAATATAAGATGATTATCTAGGTTTACATTACCACGTTTAGAACAACTCCACATGAATCATCCAACAAGTCCACGAAGTCAAGCAATGCCCGTCTGCTAAATATCCTGTAGACAAGCTAAGTTCTAGATAAGCCCTAGCTAAATTTAAAAGAAAAGTGTAAAGACTTTGAGTTGGTAAAAACACCGCAAATTTATATTCAAACTCCATGGCAAAGTTGAAATAGCCTCTGTGAGGCTAATATAACTAACACATAGTATGCAATGTGTATATAAAGTTTTCAACGTGTTTTGCTAAACTCTTAATGAATTTTTGCTATTTACAGGGTATGCGAAACTTTAATTTGGCAAGAGCTAATGCATTCTGTGTGGATGTTAAATGCATTCTCCCTCTCTCTCTTACTCACTATCTGTCTCTCTCTGTCTCTGTCTCTGTCTCTTTCGCCCCTTCTCTCTCCCCCTTTCGTATCTTAAACAGCAACTGCAGCGATGGCTGCCAGTTGCTTCCTGTGAAGAGACTTTAGCGGGTAGCTCTGTTTGTTGTAGTAGTTGTTGTTGCTGTTGTTGTTTGACTGCGCCAGTTTTGTAAGCGTGGTTGGGTTAAGAGTAGGCATTGCATGGGGGGGGAGGGGGCTACAGCCGGGTAGCCTGTCTACTGCTCCTTCATATCGCTGCATACGAAACGCTGTTTAGAGAAACGAATGCCTTCCGCTACCGGTGAAGTGCATACGCATTTAAACAACAACAACAGAGACTGAGTGTATGTGTGTGTGTGTGTGTGTGTGTGTTTGTGTGTGTGTGTCATGCGGAGGTTTAGTGTGCTTGAGCTCTGCTTTTGGCAGTTGAGGCGTCGCCGTCGTCGTCGTCGGCATCGTCGTCTGTGTTGTCGTCTGTTTTGGCTAAAGGGGAATGCACTTAGGATGACATCAATTTGAGCAGCTGTTAGCAATTTCGTTATAGCACGTAGATACCCTTTATCCTTAAGCCGAATGACTTTAGATGTGGGCGGGAGTAGTTACCTTGAGCAACTGTTTTTTATATACCTTAACGATGGAATGCGAACTACTCGTATAAGAGCCCAACAGCCCAAGACCCTAAGAAAACTGATTTTAAAAGCTATTACTAGTGGGTAGTCTACGGAAATATTATTACCCAAAGATAGGACCAGCTGCTCTTGTATAAATATGGTTCGGCTGTTGAGAAACCTGACAGTCGAAGACGCTAAGACCTCAAAGATCTTAGAGAATCAATAATATATATTTCATTCAATTTTATTTAAGCCAAAAGTTAGCTCCTACTACGCCAACGATAACTCTACTTCTACTTCTCCACTTTTGCAACTGTCTCCACAGATACCCAAACCAAACTATCTTTAGAGGTCCTTAAAGGCATGTACCCCATTGAGCATCCCAACTCAACTACCTTTACACATCCTTAATAGACTTTTAGTTGTAACTCTTACTCTTCGCTGTCGACGCTTAAATCATATAGAGACGAAGGACAAGGACGGCAGGATAAAACGAAGCTCGCTGCTTCGCTGCAAGCTTCTAGCAGCTTAATGAATTCGCTGGGGCTTTGACTAATACTCGAATTGCGTATTTATCAGCTCAACTACGAATTGATTGACTCTAATTAAACGCTTAACGCGCTTTCAAATTTCTATTTCAATGGCTCAATGAAAGTAGTTTCGAATTTCGCTCATGCGTTCTATAATTAAGCTTTTTGCATTAAATAAGAGCTTTATATAGATTATATAATTAACTAATTGAAGATGTTGGTTCATATGATGGAGCTTTAATAAAAGCTTTACATTGAGTGCATAATTAACTAATTTAAGAGTTTGGTTTATATTAAGAGCTTTAATAAATTTAATTAATAAAACCTTATAAACTTCCTTGGGACTCAATTATAATTAAATGAAACACTTATAAAATAGTAAAACTCACTTAAAGTTTTATAATGTTTTCTGTTTTCTAATATCTTACAGATTTGTTTTAAGCTTAAGTTTTATTAAAGCTGTTTTCTTTTCCTTCAAGCTTGATTTGAAACTTTAAGCTTATTCTTGTTAATTAAAGCTCAGTGTATATGTCTTGTAAAATATTACAAAATACAAAATTGAGCTTTCAGCCTCAATCTTCACATCAGGAGCTTTTCAATTCAGCTTTTAGATCAACTGTAAGATAGATTTATTACACACTTGAAACTTAAATGCCTTAAAAGCTGTTGTTGCAGCTCAATAGATATTTAAAAGCTTTACTATGATTGCTTTCTATTAAAATACATTACCCATCCTAAAATGCTTTCAATTTATATCTTCTGATTATGCAGAGTATATATTTATAGGGTATATGTATAGTCGTTGAACAAAGAACGTCTATTATTCGCTTGCTGCTGATTTCTGATTACTTACTTGTTGTAGGCAAAAGTCCAACCATATGTCTGATATATATAGATATATATAAGGATATATGTGTGTGTATATACCAGGCATACGAGCACAGTCAAAAACACACACACACACACACAAGCACACACATGAAAGTGTGTGTGTATTTTGTGCATTAATGTGGCGTTATTTTTTTTTTTTCTTTCTTTCACTCAAGCTGCGAAAAATTTGTTATTGCGCTCTCGACTTTTGTTTGCACTCTGAAAACATGAAATTGAAAGGAAGTAACTGCGACACACACACACACACACACACACACACACACCAACGCACACACGCACATATGCAAGCTCTGGCGTTTTGTTTCGAGACAAAAGTTGGCCGAGCAACTGACGAGAATTATGAGTTAGTTGAATGCAATAAACTCTGTGTGCGTGTGTAAGTGTGTGTGTGCATGTGTGTGTCTGTATAAGAGTGTGTGTGTGTGTGTGTGTGTTTGACATGGAAATGCAGCCATTTAGGCATACCAGACACACACACACATACACACACACATGCGCGCACATTAACTGAGGGCAAAAGCATCGTGAGACTCGTGAGTCACGGAACTCACGAAAAATATTAGAAGGAAATAAAGGCGTACAGCTCCCACTCGAAATACACAAAGAAATCAAATAAAAGAACATTGCAGTCGAGCATACCCAACAGCAGGATAAACTCGTCCGATATGTGCAGAGCTCATAGAATTATAGGCCTATCTCTAGAGCAACTAAAAAAGTAATTGATTAACTTAAGCTCTCAAATTGTGAAGAGGGTATAAATAATTTCATTTTACTTGCCATTCCGATAGTTGGGGCAACCAGACACAAGAAGCCAATATACTCTATTTTAATTAGTGAGCGGGCATTATAATTAATTACTATAATTTTTTAAATGATATTAAATTTTTACCTTTTTATTTATATACATATATCTTGTAAGTACTTAAATATATGTAAATATTTGTAAAATACTTTTTTTATGATTTTTAAATAATTTTTTTTCTTATGCTTAAAATATTTTTATAGTAACAATAATTTCTTTTTACTTTTTTATTTTTATTTTTTAGCTGTACAATTTTTAGAACATATTAAACCCCTATTTTACAGTTTCTCTATAGCGTGTAGCTATTAACAATTTGTGATCACTGCTTCAATACATCGTTTTGGCCAGTTCGTGTCACGCGCTCATCTCTAGCGCCTCGGCGAATTGTCAACATGAATATGACGAAAAATTTAACAACGCAACAGTGCAAAATAATTGCAAGCAAACAACATTTTTCTTTTGCACGAACAGACCAAAGCATACACACACACACACACAGGCACACCGGCACACACCAACACACACACATACATATGTACATATGGAGCTATTGTATAGTAGAATGCAACATAGTTTGCACTTTCACCCGTTGCAACGGCGACGCCTGCTGAATGCTTCCTGGCTGCAAACACACACACACACACACACACACACACTCTGTGGGTCACACACTCACACACATGCAGGTCTCACGGCAGCGACGTCGGCGTCGGGCAGCGCATCGCCTGTAATGAAGCAAATTTGCTTAATTGCGTCGCTGCACCAAACAAAAATATTGCGCATACGCACCCATGGCCAAGTGACTGGATGTGGATGGGGCGTAGAACGGCATGCGGCATGCGGCATGCGGCATGTGGCATGCGGCATGTGGTATGTGGCATAAAGCTCTGCTCGGCTCTGGCTCTGGCTCTGGCTCTGGCTCTGGCTCTGGCTCTAGCTTCGGCTTCAGCTTGGGCTTGGGCTCTTAAAAAACTTTCCTGCATTGCATTGCAGGAAGTGTTGCAACATTTCGCGGAAGTGAGAAACATGCACACAAAATGCAACCAAGCAGCAAATGTGCCACACACACACACACACATATGTACACCAACACACACTTATACTCGCACACAAGATGTCGGTCTTGCTCCTCCTAGCAGTTGGCAAGTTCTTTCACATATCGCAGCTTTTGCCCTCTCGCGCATAAAGTGCGTTGTTTTATTAACCGATTTGTGAAGTTCATTTGGCTTTTACTTTGCTACAGACTTGTATTTATTTATTTCTCTTATATTTTGAGGCATGTGGCAGGTGACATGTGGCAGGCAGCAGGCAGCAGGCGGCACGCATTGAGAAATGAGGCTTAAGCACGCCAATAAGAAATACGCCTGCAAAAGGTCAACTATTTATAATTGCCTTTTGTTTACATTTTTCTTCTCCTTTTGTTGTAATTTTGGCACCTGAAACGTTTAACTCATTTATAGGATATGTTGAAATCGGACTTTGGCTGCGAGTGGCATCGACTGCACACATACACTGTCCGTTCAACAATGGGTTTGAGTTACTGAATAACATGGAAGTATACCCTGAAGGATGCCCTGAGAAAATATGTAGATTTCTTGATCTTGTCTTTGTATACTTAAAATGAGTCTTATACTTTTCTCTGTTACACTTATGTATACTCTTCTATTCTTGTCTTCCTTTACTCTTAGACTTTTAAACTTCTATACTCTTATACCTGTACACTCTTGTACTTATATACTCCCATACTCTTATACTCCTATACTCTTATACTCTTGTACTCTTGTACTCTTGTACTCTTATACTCTTATACTCTTATACTCTTATACGCTTATGCTCTTATACTCTTATACTTGTATACTCTTATACTTGTATACTCATATACTCGTTTACTTGTAAACTCTTATAATTTTATACTCTTATACTTTACACACTCTTATACTCCTATTCTCTCTCACCCCTATACTTACACTCTCCTTCATTATTTATACTGTGTTACTATTATACTCTTATATTCTTGTATTCTTGAACTCTGACGCTGTTACACACTTTTACTGTTATACTCCTACACTCTTACTCTCCCATACCCCCGGTAAGGAAACCAAAGACTAGGTATTTATGAAAGTCAATCAATTTTACAGTGTACATATTTGACAGGCTTTTCTTCGCTTCCTCTCTCTCTTTTTGTCACGCTCTCACTCTCTCTCTCTCCGTCTGTATATTTTTTTCTATAATAGCTTACAAAATTACCAGCATACAAGATTTCTGTTTCAGTTTCAATTTCAGTTTGTATTTCAGCTTCAGCTTCATTTTTTACGAGCCATTCGAAACGAGTCGTTTGTACATATTGTATACAACTGGGAGGCGGGGCGTTTGATTTAATGGTGCCACGCCCATGCGCTCATATATACATATATGCATGTGTATACATACGTGCATAAAAAACACCGGCAATAAACTGATATTTAAGCTCTGATTTAATGGCGCGATACGTAAACCGCGCCAAGGGGCTGATTGATTTAACTGATGCCCCACTCGACCCCCACAATTGAAGAGGACTCCAATCCGTTCTCTAGTCTCCCCCTGCCTTCGCCCTCTTTAAAGAGAGCCTCTACCTCATTACACCATATTCCACGCTCTCTCCACTCCATGTCCGCTTGACATTCTACACTCCTCAACCCTTTTGCAACCATCCAAACCCCCTATGCACCCCTACTCCACTTCTTCTCTTCTGTACCCCTCTGCCCTCCCTTCATGCCTTTGCTTCCATAACCTAGCCATTTGACCATTGGCCATTTGATTGATGGCGCTTAAAGTTGTTACCTTAAAGCGTTACATACGCCCCTGTCACGCCTTCTTTTGCTACCGTCCGTAGCAAAATAAAAATGAGGGTAGCCACCGCCAACTACTCTACCCACATTACCTGACCCCGCTTTCAGCTAGACGATTTATATGGCAGCTTTTTGTAATACATTTTTAATTTTACGCCCAGCGAAAAGAGAAATCAATTCAATTTTTCTTCCTTCTTTTTATACTCTGTACACGCAGCATATATTGGCTGTATGCAGCTTATGTGATATTTTAAGGAGAACATTTGTGGTATGTGGAACAGTAAAACTACCTTTAGTTCGAGTGTTTCGTCTGTCAGAAAATGCGCCAACAGCTTCGATTGCTACCAACTAAACGATACTCAGTTTTATTTTTCAGTTAAGAGTATGGCATTGAAGATATGTGTTAGACTTGCTTAGATCGCACTACTTTATTGTATAAGTCTTATTCTTAGAGATCTTAAGTTTCCCTGAGGCAAGAAAACGTCGCTTTCCTTCCGTTGAGAACAATCTCTTCTATCGGGATGTATGTTGGAACCGTCCGCATGCTCATGAGAAACCTCTTACTATGTATTACTTATATCCTACTATACTACACAATAGAGCTACTATACTATTACTTACTTACTAACTTCTTCTAATGTACATCACATCCATTTAAATCTTATATATGACTTTTATATGACTCTTCCTGCAATACTATATAGCTATGTAGCTCCTACCATACTCTAAAACTTCTTCTGGCCATACCATACTTCCATATAGAATATATTGTACATTATCTATTTATATAACTCCTCCTGTATTCCACATCCATATAACTTCTATAGCTTCAACTCTTGCAGTTGGGCATTGCAAACTTTAACTTAATTATAGCTTCTCTAACTACTGGTTCCTTCCTCTTGTTTCATTTGTAATATTTACTATGCCATACAATATCTTGTATATATATATGCATATATATGTGTTAGATATGATATATCAGTTAATTTATAGCCCATTGTGTGAATGACAAATGGCTGAGAAGCTACGGCAAAGCGCAACAGTTCTACGTGCACAAAGCCAAAGTCGCAACCGTGACCTAAGTCAGTCAACCCAATGACCCCAAAAATAGCCGACAGACCGAGAGAGAGAGAGAGAGCAAGAGAGAGAATGTGTGTGTGTGAGGGAGAAAGTTCAAAGCGCAGGCATTTCAGCTAAAATTGTCCAAAACTATTTTAACGAAAGGATTATCCAGCAGCTGAGAGAGGGAGAGAGGCAGAGAGTGAGAGAGATGGAGAGATGGAGAGATGTAGGCGGTAACAGGAAGGTTTTCTGTGTGTAGACAGACAGGCAGACGACAGCCGAGATAAGGAGTAGAGGTGGGGGAGAAGGGGGTATTCCATTTCAGTTGATTGACAAGCGACAGGCTGCGAGCAATGTCATTCACTCCGAAAAACAAGCAATGGGTGTGCGAAATGTTGAAATGAATCCGAAGCTGAAACTGAAACCAAAAACCAAGCTTCGAATCTCGCAAGAGCTAACAAGGGCATGGACCGAACAGCGCTGGGAGGCAGCATAAAGGGTAGCGACTAGGGAGGGTGTTGGGGCATTGGGGCGCTACTCTGCTCGGCTCGACTCTGCTCTGCTCGACTCTGCTCTGTTAGTTGAAATACTTTTTGCCAGCATTTGCATAAAAATAATTTGCATTTCGAACTTCACTTGTGCACGGCCAAAAACGGCTGTAACAGGAGCGATCCAAGGGCTGGAAGTACACTGAGCGAAATGGGGGCTAGGGGAGTTGTAGCAAGAGATGATACAACGAATAAAAGAGCTAGACAAACTAAAGGATAAATATTAAAAACATATTCTAAAAACTTTCAAAAATATAATTATATAATATAAAAAATAAAATAAACCCAAAATTTCTGCAACCCTTTTTTTAACAGTGTATTGGCACATTTTGAAGGCGTAACTCCGCATTTGAAGGCATCTAAAAACGAAGCTCAACAATTGAAATTGAATCAGCAACAAAAATCAGCATTCGAGCCGCAAGTAAATGAAATGCGTTAGCCTAACAGGGTTAGGCTGTTGGGATAGGGAGGCAGATATGGGCAATGGGGGCAGGCTGGGGGATGATGGTTAGTGATGGGGTCTACCAAAAAGTTGGGCGTAACCGCGCCTACAAATCACTAGAAATAATTTCGCATTCAACATCAGGCGTCAAAAGCAATTCAAATGTTTAAAAACTCATTTGAATACCGCAGCAAAACGCACAGATCTGCGGCTTTTGTTTTTTATACCCTATTCCCTATGGAAAAACGCTTGAAATCGGTGGGTATATTAGCTTGAGATAAGTCATGTGGAATGGGTGTCAAACCACAAGTACAATGACAGACTTAAGTTGTATAACCAAATATATATAAATAGTGAAATAAAGGCTAGAGCAAATAAAGTTTTCGTTACAGATTATCGATAAATATCGATTATAGGAAAATGTTTTGTTTAGTAGAAAATTTAAGACTAACCATATATTAATTTTACAAAGGCATATATTGACTAATATAGACTCTTTTTATTTTCATACTATCGATAAATATCGATTTCATAAATTGTTCTTAATAATAAATAATAAACAAAATGATTAAAAAGTAATAAATAAACAATAATAGTTCTAGTAGATTGTTAATTTAATCGTTTATCTATAATATTGATAAATATCGATTTTTAAGGATTATCCCCAAAGGAAAGCTTGAACCACCTCTTATTATTCAAATATCATTTATTTCAATAAAAATCGATTTTTGAGATATGTCTTTATAGCCCAAGTTCTTCACCTCATAGAAAATTCTGTCAAAATCAATTGAAAAGCAACTCAAGACTGAGTACAGGGTATTTATTAAAAACGCTTCTTAGCTCAGTTCAGCAACGCATTGCGGTGCTGCCGCTTCGGGTTTCATTCACATTTTTTTGTTCTATTCTTCGGCAAACGTCCACAAAAAAGTCGATTACATAAGTTTTTTTTGTTTTTTTGTCTAGGCCGAAACCTCACTCCTAGGAATGAGGCTCGAATCTGTGGGGCAACCAGAAAAGGGGGTGGGGGCATATTCTAGGTGTAGCTATGGTAAAGGTAAAGGTAAACGTGTTGGCCCTAATACTTGAGAACTTAAGAAGACGTAGCTGTTTTATTAACTTAGTCTAAGATGATGGCAATTTTATTTTGCAACGTGAAACGTTTTGCAGCGATTTGAATCGATTCTGATAGACAACTAAATAGAAACGTTTAAGAAATGTTATGAATGGTTTGAGGGGCATAGAAGTAGGAAGAGACAGAATACAAGACAGAGAGAGGCAAAAACTATAAGGAAGGGAGAAATAGCGAGAAGGATCAAAGAGAAAGAGAGAGAAAGAGAAGTTTAAAGCTCCACTTTACTAAACTTTAAACAAATTTAAATAAAAACCAATGCGTTCCATTTCGAGTCTTTACTTTGTTCAGAGGTTAAACTAGTTCAGCAGTTCATGAACAACGATTGCAATGGAATCGTTCATGAACAATGCATTTGCATATATCTATATTCATAATGAACAGACCCGCATGGTTCACAGATCACTACCATAGTAGTTCAATAGTTAAGTAGTTCATTTAAATGAACCATTTGAATGAACTTGGGCTGCGAACAGCTCACGTTCACGCTCTGAAAATGTGTGCTTAGTGTAAAGGGTAATACCCCAAGTGGCAATTGCAGCGGTTGATGAGGAATTTTCCTTTTTGATGCTGCATACGCAACAATAAAGCACGAAATCCATTAGATATCAAAAGCTATTAATGTCGGCTGGCTAGCTGGCTAGCTGGCTGGCCGGTCGGTTGTTAGGTCGGTTGGTTGGCCAGGACATGGCACAGGACATACACGTAGCCAGCGCTGATAGCGTCATTTTGCAAAAATGGGAACGAGCTGGAGGTAACAGAGAGATGGAGAGAGAGAGAGAGAGAGAGAGAGAGAGGCGTAGGAGTTGAGGATGGCATAAGTATTCCACTGAAATATCTGGACAGCTAAACGTGTGGACATTAGGGACACACAAAGTGTCTCTCTCTATGTGTGTGCGATTGGGTTACGAACTGAAATTTTGTGTAATAATCACACACACACACACACACACACACACACACATACACAGCGACAGACAGTCACAAAAATGTGTGTCAGCCGTTCCCAGCTATAGATAGAGCCATAAACAGATGCGTGATTTCCATTAAAATATAATGGAAATTCAATGTATCGAGATTAAGTCACACACATACATACACACACACACACACATATATAGTCGCTTTGGGGCTACGTGGAATCATAAACAAAAGGCAATGCCACAATTTGTGTGTCCGACATTTAAGTAGTGCACCACGTAGTACGGCCAACAAAAAAAACAGAGCAACAACAAATGAAAGGGCTGACCGACTGGGCCACCAAAAAGCAATTGAGTGTGTGTGTGTGTGTGTGTGTGTGTGTGTGTGTGTGTGTGAGTGTGTGTGTGCCAAGCATGTCCTGGCCATAGAAACATTTGTTATGCTCATGGCCTAAGCGAGCTTAAAGTTGTTTTGCTTAAATTTTAAGCAAATTTGCAATTAGGCCTCAATCAACAAGTTGATTGATTGACTGATTGATGGAATGGCAGACAGAATGAAAATGGAATGCTGATTTATTGACTGCAATCAGTAAATGTAACTGAAGGATTGACGCTTTGCTTGAGCAAATGGTTGAAGATTTGATTGAAGCTAACTAACTGATTGATGAATTGATGGGATAATGGATTGAAATTTAAATCTCTTAACTGAAGGATTGACGCTTTGCTTGAGCAAATGGTTGAAGATTTGATTGAAGCTGAGTAACTTATTGATGAATTGATGGGATAATGGATTGAAATTTAAATTTCTTAACTAAAAGATTGACGCTTTGCTTGAGCAAATGATTGAAGATTTGATTGAAGCTGACTAACTGATTGATGAATTGATGGAATAATGGATTGAAATTTAAATTTCTTAACTAAAAGATTGACGCTTTGCTTGAGCAAATGATTGAAGATTTGATTGAAGCTGACTAACTGATTGATGAATTGATGGAATAATGGATTGAAATTTAAATTTCTTAACTAAAAGATTGACGCTTTGCTTGAGCAAATGATTGAAGATTTGATTGAAGCTGACTAACTGATTGATGAATTGATGGAATAATGGATTGAAATTTAAATTTCTTAGCTGTTAACTTAGTTATGATTGACGCATGAACTGACAGAACTATGTGCTGTGATTGACAGAAAGATAAACTGAATGATGGACTGACTAAAGGCAGATACTATACATCTGATACAAACAGATTGACGAACTGATTATGAAATCGATATCGAAAACACATCAGACAGAGATTCTCAAAGATTTAACAGAGCTGCACTATTCTGTCAAAGATTCCTATCCACATCCATAGTATTGTAAGCCAGCACAGGATGTTTCCACGTCGGTCACTCCCGACTCGAGTACTCTTAGTGAAGCACTTACTTACGTCGCAACGCTTAGCTATATTTAGGATCATAAACAACAACATTAACGCGAATAAATAGAAAATGGGCGAAAGGAGAAAGGAGAAAGGAGAAAAGCGCAAAGAAGACAAACAGGGAAAATTGTTAATTGGGTCAAACATTAAAATGTGTGAATTTATTTAGAGGAGCGAGAAGAACATAGTATAATACGAGTTAACAACCAAATAGAACAACAACCGGAAAGGCGAAGGCGAAGGTGGGAGAAGCGTAAAAAAAACGAAGCTGGCGAAATAAACCCACAAAAAGACAAATCCAACTCTTCGGCCCTTTCACATAATTATGAACAGAAATTAAATGTCGAGCACTCAAACAAAGTAAAAGAAATTAAAAAGCAAGAAAACGGGAAGGGAAGCTAAAAAGTTGAAAGTAGCAACTGAAATACCCTTTCAGATCGATTGGACTGTTAATGGATCTTAGACGTTCGATTTCTAAAACTGAACAAAAGTTCTGATTGAATTTATATACCAACTTTCATTGAACCGGCTCGATTTTTACTTGAGAAGCTCCGGTTCACCTAGGAATTGATAAGAAATTATATCTATATAATGTTCAACGCAATCAGATCAGCTACTACTACAAATATTTCTAGTTATTATGAAAGAATGCAGAATTACAGGCTTAACTTATGATCAATTGATTGATTGATTCTGGTATATGAAATATAAAATTGCTAGATCTTTAGCTTTTTAATAACTCAACACTGAAGGAGAGCAGGTTCCATGGCACAGTCAACATACCCAGGCTGATAATGCACTGCCAAATAAAGAAGTCATAAAGAGTTGATTCGGGTTTCTGGAATTCCGACATCGACTTTGGGTTTCGGGTCACAATTTTGATTTGCGGCACGTGGGCTAAAAGGCCGGCTCGCGAGATAAAACAGAACCATAAGCGGAAGAAAACGATGCAGAAACATAAGTCGAAAAACTAGAAGAAGGCAAAAAAGGAGGTTAAGAGTAAGGTAACGTAAAAGTAAAAGGTGAAGGCGAAAAAGAAGCTGAAATTTAAGGAGAACTATACGAGGCTGAAAAAAATAAGAAGATTTGGAAGAAGCTTATGTAAAAGAAAATGTAAAAGGAGGAGAAAACGAAGAAGTGGAAACACTGATGATAAAAAAGTTGAAGTAAAAGTTGTAGGAGAGCAATAAGAAGAAGAATACGAAGATGAAGAATTAAGGAATTAAGAAGCAGAAGAAATTAATGGAGAAGAAACATAGAGAAGCAGAAGAAATAAGATAAGAAGACGAAACAGAATCGAACGAAGTTGAAGAATACGAAGTAAAAGATGTGGAACGAAATTGAAGTAAATTTTAAGGAACAGGAATAACAAAACACAAAGAACGAGAAAGGAAGAAAGCAGGTGAACAATAATTAGATGGATGATCCCAAAGAAAAATAGGGCGATGGAAAATATGCAGAAGAAGATGATGCCGAAGAAGAAGAAGCAGAAAGATAAAGAAGAAGCAGAAACAGGGAAAACCGAAAGAAACGATAAAAGCAGAGGTAGAAAAAGAAACAGAAGAGACGCAGAAGAAGATACTAAAGAAGAGGAGGTTAAGAAGATTAAGCAAGCAGCGGAAGCAGTATTGTAGAGGAAGAATAAAGAAGTCGTAGTTGAAGAAGAAGTGTAAGACAATGCAAAGGGAAAAGAACCAGACGAAGCAGAAGTAGAAGCAGAAGGAGTCAAAGCCGAAGCAGCAGCCGTTGCCATCGCCTTTGTCCGTAATATTTTTCATGGTCTGCTTTTCCTTTTGCTTTGCCTTTTTTCTTTTCGGGAGTGCTGGGTGGGAGGCGGAGGACGCGCTAACTGTTTACATAATGCGGAGCCGAGCATAAAACCCGTTAAGTAATTATTTGGGCTCCTTTTATCGCGGCGGAGCGTGGGCAAAAGTTTATGAAGTAGAGGACAAAGTCGTCGCAACATTTTACGCGCTCGGTAAATTAATTGATTATGTTAGAGAGAACAACACCTTTTTTTATCTCCCTTTCTTTCTTCGGCTGCTGTTGTTGTGTTTGTGGGCCGAGAGTCTGGAATATTTTGCCGTCTCATATTTTATTTTCGCGCCTTGCTTTGTGGCTTTATCACAGTTAATTGACCCGCTCGCCCACCACCCCACACACCCACACCCCGCACCACCTTCCAGCTGGCATCACAGTTGAGTTGTCTTTGTGGCCTGTGCAAAATGAATTTTACAACAACGAAAAATTGTTTGTGCTTGCAGCTCTTAAATCAGCGCTGATTTATAGCGACTTCTTTTTGGTCGACCTCTTGATTTATCGCGCTTTCCATTCGAGCTGCGTAACCCCAAAGCAAGAGATCGCAATTGAATATAATCGCTAAACACGAAATTCCCAACATACTAAGTGGACACACATCAATTATATTGACTCACAAAACAAAAGATAATTAATCAATGGATTAATCGTTGAATCGCTGAACTGTTAGCGAAACAAAAGCTCAGCCTTTTCTGACTCCATTGTGGCTAGAGCCGTGCATACTGGAATCTCAATAGAGAGTGCTGAACATTGACACCTAGAGTTCAGCTCAGCTGTTTGGAAGTCTAAAGAGCTTTGAGCTTTCGAGTACATATCAAAGTAACTTTGATAAGCTGGGTATAAAAAGCTTTAAGCGAAGAGCGGATAATCTCATTGAGGCTGTTAAGCCAAAGCTTAATTTAAGCTGTCACATAATTAAGCTTTGAAGTCGCAGCTCGTTGTTAACTCTAGAGATTAGTCAAGCTGCCTTCTCTAGGTCTTTCGCTTCCGCTTTTTAAACTTTTCTTAAGCTTTTAGAACAGCTTGCTTAAAATATGTATATTTTGTAAGGGGAGTGCTAATATTAAAAGTTTCGGAGCATTCCAGTCATATCAGTTTAGCTGACAATACGGAGCTGTCCTAAAACTGTCTTATATTACTTTGTTGTATAGAAAATATCACAAAATAGTAACATAGAGCTTAAAGCAGTTAGACTAGAAGCTTTCAAAAGCTGTCTGCTCTGATTATAAAGTGTATAAAAATCATTTGGATTGTTCGCTCAAACATTATATTTGCTGACTTTCATGAAGCTTTTAGCTTACTGAAGCTTTTAGATAAATATAAGCTTTAAACAGATTTTCTTTACAAAGAATATACCACGTCAAGCTTTCATTTAGTAAATAGAGCTTTCAGCTAAAAGTCTAACAATCGAGTTTCCACCTTCAAGTCGTAAATACATAAAGTAGATTAAAAATCAAAGAATTATGTTCATCTTATGTTATATATGTTAACATTTGTAAGCTTTCACATTTTGCTCACTGGAAAATCAGCTAAGACCTGCCAACATTTATTTGTATGTTTATAAAATCATATTTTAAATATTTCATATGTATATTAAATATAAAATTCGTTAAAGCCGCCAACATTGATGACTTTGAAAAGGGACTGAATGGAAATTGATGGTCCGGGCTGAGTTGGGGATGGGGCTAGCGTCTGGACGTGGCAGCCTTTGATGCACGATCGGCAATCGGCACGAGGCTTTAGTTAAATGCTTTACAAATTATTTCAAGTTTCAACAGAAAATTCAATAGACGCAAAAAGTTGCCAAGTTACCACGTCCACGCAGCCAGCCGCCCATCTAGTCTGGCCTAGAGACGGGCTAACCAAACGAGCCGTCAAGCGAGAGCAGCACAAAAAAAGCCAGCAGAGTTCTTTGGCTTTTGCTTTTAGAGTTTTTTCACACAGGGCCGGAGCTGGGCCACATTGCGTATACGCAACGTGAGACAAAACAAGGACAAAAATCTAAGAGGCAAGTGGCAAGTGGCAAGCGGCCGTCAGCCAGCAGCCAGCTACGTTTATTGCTCTCGAGGCCTTAAATTAAAAAGCAATTAGCAACATCTGTTGGCCATGTTAACCATTTGTTGGCCACGCCAATGGCTTCAGCTTCATCATCATCACATTTGCTCTAGCCAAAGAGTGACAGAGAGAGAGAGAGAGAGAGAGAGAGAGAGAGAGAGAGAGAGAGAGAGAGAGCGATAGAGACGAGAGCGAGCGAGTGAGTAAGCTAACGTAATTCGTCTCTAATTCCTAATTCGAAATTTGTAATTCGAGTAAAACGCTTTTTGTCATTGTTTTTGCTTTTGTTGCTGTTGGCTGATTTCGGCCATGTTTTGTGGTCCTGCAATATGTCAGCTCTCTCTCCCTCTCTCTCTCTATCTCTCTCTCTCTGCTTCAGCCTCGGTCCACTCGGCCTGCCCATCATCCATCTCTCTGTGGCTCAAGTGTCGTTAATTGAGCACAAATCAGGGCCACACCAGCTGCCATCAAGTGCATTGCATGTAAAAATAGCGACCTGCAACTAGAAATGGAACTGGAACTAGGAGCTGGAGCTGAGATCTAAAAGTGGACCTGAAATGCTCTATACCAAATGCTAGAAACAAATACTGTGAAAACTTACGCTAAGTGAAACGCTCAACAATAATTGCAGCTAAGACTTAAGTCTGAAAACTGAGAACTGGAGCTGGAACTGGAAACTGAGCAATGAACTTGAACTGCAAAGTGCATCTACGAGACACTAGAAATCTTTATTGTAAGATCTTGAGCTAGGCGATATGCTCAACTGTACACAGAGAGAACTGAGAACTAAAACTAAACTTGAGGTGGAACTAGAATTGGCACAGAAATTGAAAATGATAATTATCTACAGGGTTGTCCGTATTCAACGGAGCCATGTTTTTTTTTTTTTAATAAAAAGAAAACAATTTTTTTTTATATTGAGATATCACATTCAAATCTAATCTGATTTAAAAAAAAACATAGGTCCGTTCAATATGGACAACCCTGTATATAGATATAGCTTTATTGTGATAGTTAGATTTAAGTGAAATACCCAATTGAAACTGGAACTGAAATTGAGATTCTTGAAAAATGAAATTAGAACAGGAACTGTGACTTAAGCTGAAAAATGGAACTGAGCATTGTTACTGGGAACTGGAATTTACTTGACTATGAAAGTTTGTTTTAAGTAATATCATGAACTCTATCTAGAAATGAAAAGAGAAACTAAAACTAGAATTATGCGCCAGTTCACAACAGGAACTTAAACTAAGAACCATCTGCGATATACTAGAAACCTTTACTGTGAATGATTAAATTAAGTCAAACTAGAAGTGGAACTCAATGGAACTGAAACTGAAACTGAAATTTGAAATCTTGAAACTCGAAATAGAACTAGAACTGATTGGAACTGGAAATGGTACTGGAACTAGAACTTGTTCCATTTGCCTTAAAATAAATAATTCAGATACTCTGCGAACTTCAGTAGTAAGCAAACTCTGAAATAAACTAAATTTATACTATTTAAATGAACAAGTCAACAGATCTTAATGAATTGAAATTTCGACTCGATTAAAGTAAGATTTGTGTCATATACTATGAAGACTTTGCTACGGGTCTCCATAGAATAGCAATATAACTTGAAATACTTTCAACTTGTCATAGATAAATATCTTTTAGACTTATGTCAAGTATGCCGAGGAGCATGGCATGCTTAATTATATCAAAATAAAAACACTTTTTTCTCTCTCTCTCTCTTTTTTATTACATTTTTATACATTTTTAAAAACTTTGCAAAAATGTGTGCTTGAAGGGAAAATATTACGCATACGCCGCATGGGCCTCTGCTGCCGCTGCTGCCTCTGCTGCCGTTTGCTGGTTTCGCCACTTGTCGCATATCTCAAATGCCAGCAATTTATGATCGTTAAGTGGCACCAGCGCATGAAATGACAACAACAACAACAACAGCAGCAGCAGCAACAACAACAACAACCATAGGAAATATAGAAAGAATGAAGAAGCAGTAGAAGAAGAAGAATAATATGCAAAGCATTGGCCGAAAAGGCCATTTTGACATTGCGCGAGAAGGGAGGCGAATGCATTTGGGTGTGGGCGTGCCTGGCCGTTAAGGGTGGCTCTTTAGGGTGGCAACAAATTGATGCCGCGTGTCAGTAAATTTCCTTCTTTTTTTTCTGTTTCTTTCATTTTTGCACTTTAATGTTTTGACATAAGGCGCTTGTTAGACGCCACTTGATACACTGTGTGTGGGTGTATGTATGTGTGTGTGTGTGTGTGGTCTCTCTCTCTCTCTCTCTCTCTCATGCTGTTGTGTATGCGCGCTCTAATGTAATTAACAGCTTGACGCGGCTCTTCAGACAATTTTTGCATATATTTTTCAAGCTAAAATCTTCACGCACACACACTTCACACTCACACACACACACACACATCATACACATTCACACACATTCACACACACTCACACACACATCGCATACAGCCGCCATCAAATGGCCGCTGGCATCAAAAAGTGCTACTCGCTGACGCTCGCTTAATCCATTTAATTATAACCAACTAAAGCTGTAAAGGGCGGCTAGAGGGGGGAGGGGGAGGGGGTATGTTTGAGAGGGGTGGAAGTAGGACCCGGCGAGGCTTTCTACCCACCTAGTTGGCTTATGCGCCAGCACGGCACTTCAAATTTACACAAGTTTCTTTATAGCATACGTGGGCGCATTATCCGCTGCTATTATTAGCTCTAAATAAAGAGATTAAAAAAGTGTTTTATTTCGTGATTTCTACTCGGATTTCTTTATAAAATCTTTAAGAATTGTTTTGCTTTTACGCACTTTACTTAAGCTGAGGGAATAAGAATATAGTTTTTTTATACTCTTCTATACTCTTATAATACTCTTATAATAGTCTTTTCTACTCTTCCTATCTTGATCGTCGGTACGTTTGACAACAGAACCTGGGTATGAGATTTCTAGTCTCTAACTCTTATAATTTTGTTATACCTTTCTTCTACTCTTCTACTCCTCTGCTGCCTTTCTCTCATTATCTTTCTACACATCATTCTCTGGTCGTCTTCTATTTTTTTTAACTCTTCTTCTACGGTTTTTTATGCTTCTTCTTGTCTTCTTCTTTTACTTATGCTCTTCTTCTACTATTTCTCTTCTTCTAATCTTTTTCTACCCTTCTACTATTTTTCTACTTTTCTTTTACACCTCTTTTATTATTCTTTTACTCTTCTTCTACTTTTCTTCTCTACTGTTCTTTTCTATAGTCTTCTTTTTCTATACTCATATGATTATTATCTTTTTTTGATACTCCTCTTATACTTATTTTAAACTCTTCTTCTACTCTTTTTCTTCTCTTCGTCTACTCTTCATCTATTCTTCTTTTCTACTTTTCTTTTCTATAGCCTTCTTTTTCTATACTGATATGATTATGATCTTCATCTGATACTCCTCTTATACTTATTGTAAACTCTTCTTATATTCTTTTCGTACTCTTCTTCTCTCATACTCTTCTCTTATTGGTTGTATAATATTTATATTTCATATTACTTTTATACTCCGCTTACACTCTTTAATACTCTTCTTATAATCAGTTTGTAGTACGAATACTACGAATCTAGGCTGCAACTACTATTCTTATTGTTTTCTTAAAATTTTTCTAATTATTTTACACTCATCTTACTTTTATCTGCTTACGAAATAATACTCTTTCTCTCTTTTCTTATACTCTAATAATACTCTTCTTATAATCATATAAATGTATGTCCTGCAATCTCATAATACTCTTCTGCTGTTGTCATACTCGTCTTATATTATAGTATACTCTCTTTCCACTCTTTTAATACTCACAGTTTAGTTTTCCTAACGCCACCTTATACTGTTCTACTTGACTATTGATCATGATATAGTATGTATATATATTATATATGCTTTATGGTGTATGATCTATCATGTTGAATTATTCTGTCTTTTTCACTTCATTGAATGGATAGATAATTAAAATCTTAGACTTGACCAGATAAAGCCAAACAGCTAACAATGTAAATACACATATCACTTGGTATATATATATATATATACGTATATGAATATATACATTGCGCATACGACACGCGGTTCAGCACCACTTTGAAGCACTTTGAATTTTGAGGGGTTTTTTGTGGGTAAAAGTTGAAGCTCAATCGAGCGAAATATTGAAAATTACGAAAAAGGCGGGCAGCATGTGCATAAAATTAAATGCCACCACAAGCGGATTTGCACACACACCAATGCACACACACACACACACACACACACACACTTTTAACATCCACTTTTAGAGCAAATTGAGCGCGATCCACCGCAATGCGAAGTTTGTCTCCATTTTTCTCACTTTTTTTGCAACACACTCAAATTTTACACACACACACACACACACACTTACACATTCTAAACGAGCGTGTGTGTGTGTGTGTTAATATTGACTTGGTACTTTAGCGGAAATTGGGTTAAATGGAGCAAAGCGGAGATTGTCTCCTTGGCTACAAAATTGCATTTGAATTAAATCAGCAGGCAATTCTGCAGTCCACATATGTTCATACAACAAAAGGGGAGCACACAAGCCCCAAGTTCCTGGCACCAAGCCCCTCTAGCCACACCCACACAATGCCCCAGTGCCCTACCCCCGTCCCTACGCCCATCTTTTTTGCCTGTGCCTCTCATCGGCCTCGATGGGCCACCAATTATAAGCATTAGCGGTTAATAAGTCAGCATGTCCTCAATTGGAGCAGCAGCAGTTGCTGATTGAACAGCACAGAGACGGAGAGAGAGAGAGAGAGAGAGAGAGAGAGAGAGAGCGACAGTATCATGGGTGCTGTGGTATTGGAAAGGGGGGCGCAGGGAGGATGGCTTACAGGAGCTGGCATGGACTGTGGACTAGGCTTGTGGGAATTGTGCTGTAACCGAGGCGATTGAAAATAAAAAACGCACCAGTTCAATTAAAACGACTACACAAAAGCGAACAGAATGAGAGCAAAAGACACAAATATGATTGAACTGGTCGGGTATGAACGACTAACAGATATCCTGTGTGTTGTAAAGATTTCCAATGTGAGTTATAGTGGATGAGGCTGCTTCCTTGAGATATAGCTTAATCCTTTACATATAGCTTAAGAACTGACAGAGTTACATGTGACGGACTAGAAAATACCCTGTAGACTGCTAAGTTCTAAAATTATGTTTAATGGATTCATTTGTAATTTGCGACTGGGGTTAGATATGGCAACAAGTCAACTGCTATGATAGCAAGTGATGCACTAGCAGATACCCTGTAGGCAATTAGGATGCCAAGTGTGAGTTACAGTGGATGCAATGCTATGGCTTAAGAACTTAACTGGTAACAAATGATGGACTAAGGAATAACCTGTAAACGGGAAAGTTTCAAAATTGTGATTAAAAATGTAAATTGAGCTTTGAGATATTTTAGAAAAATTTATCCAGTGATGCATTAAGAGTTACCCTGTAAACAATTAACCTAGTTGAGCTTCGAGATATATACAAAAAAAAAAAAAACACTACTCTTGTTGCATTAGAAGGACTACTAGATACCCTGTAAGCAGACCAGCTAAAAATAATTATAGTTGACTATTGATTAAGGATTTGGATATTAAGGCTAGATTAAAATGTATATACGAGTATTTGGAAATCTGATGAATTGATGAAACTTACTCTCAGAACTGACGTTCTGACGTCCCTTAGCTAACTGAGATGCTTAAACACTAAAGATGCTGGAGGAAGTTCAGATGCTGCCAAGTGTATCATAATCTTAAGTTTATCCTCATTTCCCTTTCCCAAAACTTGCCAAGGCTTGTCAATGATCTGTGGGCAATGCATTCGTTTCGCATTTAATTGGCATTTCTATTAGACAGCACCTATTAATTGGCATATATTTTTTTCCTCTCTCTTGGTTAGTGTTGGGTTTAATGCGGCTGGCTGAAGCTCATTTTCATTTTTCACCTGCAATGGGCGCCACAACGCCCTTTGGCTCTGGGTCTGGCTCGGGCTGCGGCTCTGGCTTTAGCCATTTAATAAACCCAACACTTTACAGCTCTTGCGGCAACTTTGCTCTTTTTTTGTTGCTTTTTTGGCTTGGCGGCAACTTTTTGGCAACTTAACAACAATTTTTGGTTATGCAAACTTGCAACTTTTTGAACCAGGGCAAACTCACTGCCACAACATTGACTCCTGCCTCTCTGCCTCTCCGTCTGCCACCTGCATGCCTCTGGTTGCCGTCCTCCCTCTAACCCACACTGGCTTCCCGTGCTGCCTCCCACTCGCTTTTCCTTGTGCCTCCCTCGCACTCTTCTTGGCCGCGTCTGTCTGCGACTGTCTCCTACTGCCTCCTTCTGACTCCTGCCTCCTATGCGCTACTGTTTGCTCTTTTTGGCTACTACTCACTTTTACTCCTGCTCTTCTGAGTTTGCTCATAATTCCTTCTTCTTCTTCATTTCTGTTGATTTTTCCTCTTACCTCTTGCCTCTTACCTCTTACCTCTTACCTCTTACCTCTCACCTCTTACCTCTTGCCTCTTACCTCTTACCTCTTACCTCTTACCTCTCACCTCTTAACTCTTACCTCTTACCTCTTACCTCTTACCTCTTACCTCTTACCTCTTACCTCTTACCTCTTACCTCTTACCTCTTACCTCTTACCTCTTACCTCTTGCCTCTTACCTCTTATCTCTTACCTCTTACCTCTTACCTCTTACCTCTTGCCTCTTACCTCTTGCCTTTTACCACTTAACTCTTACTTTTAGCCTTTTATCTCTTAGAGCTCTCTACCGTCTCCTGCCTCGTCCTTCCTTATTCGACCTCCTGCTTTCTACCCCCTCCTACCCCGCTCCTCTTTCAGCTTCGTATCTTTTCAACATTTCCCACTCGCAGTTTCGCAAACACAAAAGTTTTGGCGCTTTACGCGCTTAATGCTGAGCAGCCTCAAAAGCTCGTTGCATGTGACGCAGTAATTTATGTTTAACCTGCAACACCTTCTTGGCCGGAACTCCATCTCCATCTCCATCTCCAGCTGCCTGCCTTTGTTTTAGTCGTATTTATGCCCATTATTTGCGTGGCTGTCGAAAAAGTTTACAACCCGGTCACTTGGGCAATGCCAAGGTTCATGCCAGAGTTCAATGGGGTTCAACTCCTCAACTTCTTCTTCTCTTCCTTTGAAGGGTATCCAAGCCTTTTGTGCCCCATAGCTGGCATAACTCTTAGCCCAAAAGCGATTATAAATTCAATTTCCCTAAGCAAGAGCTTAATGCAGCTAACAGCTAACAGACTGCTCCGTGTATGAAGCTATGCTCACAACAGCAAGGCAGGTCAATCATGATGTAAGATTGACGTTCAATCAGAAGCAATCATTCAATCAGTAAGTTTGCTTATGTCTATCAATCAGCACAGCGGGGCTATCAACTAGCTATTCCATCAATCATAATAGGTGAGTAAATAGGTGAGTCCATCAGCCAACCCGTAAATCAATTAGTCTATCAATCAGTCAATCAAAGTAGTCAATACTTAATATGTAAGTAAACTAATCACTGACTAATTGGTCAGTTAATTAAGCCATCAGTCGCTCTAAAATCATTCAATCAAGCTGAAGCCAATCAAACATCAATCAATCAACTAGTCAATTAATATACTAATGATAATCGTAAGCAGTCAAGCAGTCAATCAAATAGACGATCTATTACTCAGTCAATCAAGCAAGCAATAAATGTGTGAATCAATCAGTCAATTGCTCGCTAATTACTCAGTCAATCACTCTATCACTCTATTAGTAAGTCAATCTATTAGCAACTCAGTCAATCAAACATAAACTTATAATTACTGAAGTCATTAAACAGCCAAAGTCTTTCCAGTAATTACAAGTAAATAAACATGAAACTAACAGCAAACATCAACTACTTTGATATTCTATTTAATAGATAGACACACACACACATACACATCACACACACACACACACTGACGCACATCCAGTTTTCCGATTGGCTCTGCTGTTTTTTGTGAATTGAAAATTAAACTGTCTAATAAATAATTTAGGTTATGAAAAGTCGTTCCTAACTATGACGTCCATTCAACAACGTCCAAGTCCAGTTACCTGTAGTTGTCCTGGTGTGTGTGTGTGTGTGCGTGTGTGTGTGTACGAATGTGTGTCTGTGAGAGTTTGGGTGGGCTGCGGTTGTCTGTTGTCTAAATTAAATTATAGCTGACACCAAGCGGATTTTCACCCACCCATATAAAGAGAGCAGCACTACGCCACGAACCACGAGCGCTGCATTAGAGATGCTTGCGTGAAGTACTCAAAAAAAAAAAAAAAAAAACTGAACAGAAAGCATGTTAGTGTCTAGCAGTCGGGTGTAACCAACTGCATGCTACACTCATCTGACAGCAATTCAACTGTAGAAGATAAAATATTTAACCATCAGTCACGTTGATCTGTGATATTGTAGTTTCTGATTCTAAAAGTGTGAAAGATCTCGTTTACAGTGTCACCCAGTCCATCTCTAACTAGTTACAGACTTTTCACGACAAACAAAGCACGTGACTCACGCGATCATCCCTAATCGTAGTTTGTGTTGAGCCATTATTTACGGCTTGCATTTGCTGTCGGTCTAAATACCCTTGAAAAAGATATTTTAACCCACTGCAAAATGGGGTATAAGAGCATAGGAGTATAAGAGTATGACTAAAAGAGTAAGAGTATAAGATTATGAGTATAAGAGTATTATATTATAAGTGTATAAGATTATAAGAGTATAGGAATATAAGAGAAAACGAGTATAAGATTATTAGAGTATACGAGTATGGGAGTATAAGAGTAGAACAGCATAAAAGTATAAGACTATAAGAGTATAAGACTATAAAAGTATAAGAATATAAGTGTATATGAGTGTCAAAGAAAAAATGTAAGAGTATTAGACTAAGGCTATCATAGCATAACAATCTAAGAGTGTAAGATTAGACTATAAGAGCATAAGAATATTAGAGTAAAGGAGATGATAAGTCTATAAGGCAATAATAGTATAAAAGTATAAGAATATAAATGTAAATAAGGTAGAAACTATCTAGACTGTATAAGATCATGAGCATCACATTTCAACTTATCAATAACTCTTCCACTTCCTTGAAATCGATTGAATGGAAATCTTTTTTATTTTTGATCACTCGTCCCAAAGTCTAAAGTATCTTGTAGTCGGGAACACCCGGATAGGGCACTCATACTTATTTGGTATGTTTTACTGTCTAGGGTATTCAAACTACGGCATGCCAGAGCTTTATCTTTCATTTTCCTTTCTTCCTTTTTTCGGTTAAGCATAAAATTGTTGTGCAAAATTTATAAGTAAATTGCTTTTAATCTCTCGCGAAGTGTTAGCAAAATACTTTCGCAGGCTTGTTTGGGGTTTTTAGTTGCTCGCATGCCAGTGGCTGCGAGTGCGCGGTCTCCATGCACACCTTAACCAGGTGAGTGGGCGTACAAAAAGGGGGCAAACCTGTGCATTTTTGTCGGGCTTTTTATTTGAAGCTTGTTTGTGTTGCATGACGTTGAAATGTTTTATGTTAGCTCAATTTTCAGTCTAAGTTACAGAAAGCCAAACATTTCAACGAAGCAAAAATGTTCTGGCTAAGAATATTAATTACCACCCTCGTTGTTAACTAACATCTATATCATTAGTTCCAAAAAAGTTTGAAACAAATCCGGCTTTTATACTAGTTGATGAATGTTTATGAAGACAACTTTGCTTGTCTAGTGTGTATACCCGGTCTTACGAAAGAATAGAGAGAAGTAACCCTGACTACCCTTAAGTTGATTGTTATTATATTATATACCCAATTCAATATGGTCGTATCTTAAAGTAATATGCTAAAGCTTAAATATTATCTAACTTATTCAATATCTTTAATCTCAATGCTCCTCCATAATCTTTTAGATATGATTAGACAGAAAGCTTACTACTTCTCTATATAACAAAATGGAGTACACTACTTACAGGCTTTGTGCAGCATTGGGGGTAGCTCTGTCAGATAGATCCATATCTAGGAATTACATTTTCTCTATTAATAATTTCTTAACAAGAAGCAAAATAATTGTGATTTAGGATTTTAGAAGCTACGATAGTTATATTATACACAGGTTGAATTTAGACTTAAAATAACTTATATCTGGTAGACAAACACGTTTCTATATATATATAGTTTATATATGTATATATACATACATCTATTACAAAGAGGATCTTAATTATTTTTTGCGCTTCTTTGCCGCATTAGTCTCCGGTTTAGGCTGAAATTGTGGAAGATCCGCACAGAAGAGAACCTAATAAGATAAATTATATTATTATCATATTTATATATATGTATGCTCGTTCAAGCTAGAATCAACAAGTTTTGGAGTGCTATAACAATTGGAATTTCTCTACAGTTTAAAACACATATTTTATAGGGGCGTGACAAACAGAAAACGGAAAACAAGTCAAATACATCTCAGCTATTATTGGACTGTGAACGAGCATACAGCTAGTCGGCTATGCCCGACTGCAATATGGTTTCCCATATATACATATATCTCTCCCATGCCTACCGCTTGCGCCCAGCCCGCATACTCTCCATGAAGCTGCTGAAAGTGCTGAGCAATCTCTTCATAGATCTTGCTAGTGACGCTCTTCTGGCTGGCCAAGTGGGGCAGATAATGTCGCTGGGCCAGCTTAAAGATGTGCGTATCAATGGGCACCGCTTGCAGATGATTCAGCGACATAAGGCATATGCAATCGGCTACCTTGTAGCCAATGCCCGGCAGCTGTACCAAAGCTTCACGTGCCTCCGCATAGGGCATACGCCGCAGTTGCTCAAACCAATCCAATCCGCCCAGCTTTTCGATCTCCGTCAGCGAACGGGCTATAAACTTGGCTCGATAGCCAAATTTGGCTGCGCGCAACTCAGCGTCCAACTGGCTGCAACTGCGCCCGCCTTGCAGTTGTTTGAGCGTGGGAAAACTGAACTCATCCTGGCCATTAAAGTGTCCAATTTTATTGCCATAAGTGGAGCAAAGCCACTGGACCATCGATGAAATACTAAAAGAAAATCAATGTTAGAAATATGTTCATAGTGCTCCACATGAGAGGAAGAGGGAAGAGATAGTCCTCCAACTGACATACATTTGTATACCCATTTTCCATTGGTTTACAGGGTATTTGAAATACTTACAGCAAAAACTATGTATATAGACAGACTTACCGTTTTATATTATTATTTTGGCTACACATAAAACAGATAATATTCTCCAGCGGCTCTTGAGCCAACATTCGCACCGGCTGGCCAACAAATTTCTTAAATTTCTCATCTGCGTGCATCCAATTTTTTTGCTGCAACTCCAAATCGAAATCAGCGCGCAAATAATCGCTCAGCAAGGCAGTGAAGTTATTATTTATAGGACTATTGGGTGCAACGTGAGCTTCATAGGCAATATGCTCCTTTTCAGGCGTTAGCTCCCAATAAGTATTCAAGGCAACGCCGCAATATTTCACTTTCGACTCCGAGCTTAATTTGCGCCAGCTAAAATTACATTTTTATTAATATTTTTTTATATTCAAGTGTTTTGTATAAGCACCGAAAGCTTTGACCGCCTAGCAGAGTGCGCTCCAGATCACATACTTTAGCTTTTAGGCATATTATGCCACTAGTTTTTACGGCTTTTTTCATTTGCGCTTTTAAATTGCAAATTGAAATGGAAGAAATTCGCGAACAGCTGTTTTAAATGCCGCTAAGCATCGATAACATGCATCGGCATTTGTGGGAAGTGGGAGTGCACATATCGATACTTGATTTAAAACCTTGGACAGAAACAGCTGTTGCCGCCAACCACCGCCTAGTGATAACCAAGAGGATATTGAAATGCGAAAAGTATTGCACGCAATTTTATTCGTGATGAGTGCGTGTGCATATATCGATACTGAATTTGAAATGTTATAATAACTTACCGTCATTCATAAGCAATAATGTTGACATCTCATTATCTGTCAAACATATTTCAGTCGTAGCAAACATATCAGACATATAATATATATATACATATATATTATTCTGAAATGCTCATATCAAACAAAAAGTGTTTTCCCGTTTAAATAGTCTTCTCTTTCTTGCTCACGGATAGTCTGCTGCCTGCTAGCGAGTTGGTTGTTGGGTGCACGCGTCCATCTCTAGTTTCAATGCTTACACGGGCTACATGGAAATCGAAGTTATTTAGTATCTAAAAATATTAAGAAACATAAAGTAAGTAGAGTGGCAGCAGCAGCAGAAGCAGTAGCAGTGATAGCAGGGAACTCGGCGAGACATTAAACATTTACCAAGAGGAAAACACACACACACATACACACAATATTATTATGTCAGGCAGCATCAACAATTATACAAACCAAATGTGAGTAAGAATTTCGCAAATCGCGAATCTTGAGAAGCCAAATGAGTAATATAATTAATGCACAGGCATGCGGCAGCAAATCGTGCATACAGCGAACAGATGCATCCACAAGCAGAGGCATACCAGCAGATGGTGGACAGAATGCCGCAGCTCATAGGCGATCCCGGCATCCAGCTGATTAATAGGTATTCCGCTTGCTTAAAGGTTCCATAAAATACCATTTATAGCAACCGTTTTGTCATTTTAGTGTGGACGATCGCGAGAAGGCCATTGTGGACAACATAAATGCGGATCAGCATGCCGTGGCGCATCTAAAGTACTTGAACTCTGAACGAGATCTCTCGCTAGAGAAACAGTCTAAGGCGCTGGATAAATACTTGGATAGCCAGGACGAAGGTGAGCTTCGATGCATATATATTATGTATAACTCTGATCTGTGCTTCCTTTAGAGGCTTCGCTGCGCAAATATTTAGTCTTTGGCGTCCAATGGGTCTCACTTGTCACTGAGAATCTATTGAGTCATCCATTTATTGTGCTGCGTCGCCAGTGTCAAGTCTATAATGCATCGCAGCGCTACCACTTGCATCCGTTTCAACTGATGCCGAGCATTATGCACTTGCATCGGCGCCAAGGCGTCACCACCCTGTGGAAGGGCCTGGGCAGTTGTTTGCTCGTGCGCGGCATGACCCTGGCCATAGATGATGTCATTAGCAAGTTCACCAGCTGGCCAAAGGATGTGGATAGCCGGACGACGCTCAAGCGTTTCGGCCAGCACCTGCTGCTGAAGAGGCAAGTGTCCCTGAGGCAGTGCAGCATGGGCAGCATAGCATGGAGCTCTTCCTAATTCTGTTTCTCTCTGCAGCATCAGCATCGGCCTGGTTGTGCCCTTCTACGCCGCCTCTTTGGTGGAGACTGTTCAAAGTGATATAGCCAGCGAGAAGCCGGGCCTGCTCGATGTGTTTCGCGAGGGCAGCTTGCGGCTCTTCTACTGGAGCTCGCCGCAAAAGGGACGCATGCTGCCCGCCTGGGCCCTGATTGGACCCAGCGTCACCATGGGCATCACGAAGTATCTATTTGGACTGGTCATACGCGGCGTTTCGTCGCGCATTATGCGGCGACGCCTGACAATGAAGCAGGAGCAGCGCGGTGCCAAGTATCGCGACGATACGCTAGAGCATCAGAATGCCGAGATCTATGCCAACTTGATATCGATGCTAACCACCGAGATGCTGTTCTTTCCCTTCGAAACGATCCTGCACCGCCTGCAGCTGCAGGGCACACGCACCATCATCGATAATCTGGACAATGGCTATGCCGTGGTGCCCATTCTGACGAACTACCAGGGCGCCATCGATTGCTACCGCACCACGATCCTCACCGAGGGCGTGGCTGGACTCTACAAGGGCTTCGGTGCCGTCGTTCTCCAGTTCGCTGCGCACGTGGCGGTCATCAAGCTGACCAAGTGGGTCGTCTGCAAGATCACCGAATGCATATCGAATCGTCCGCCCGCTCGCATTGTTCAATACTACAATCTGGATCGGGCGTCTGCAGTTTTAGTCGGCGGCGGTAACAATTCAAACAATTCAACAACCATATCGCCAAGCATCTCGAGCACCGAACTGGATGTTCATAGTGTAGGGCAGAACTCGCTCGATTGATCAGCTTTAGCCTTAGCCTTTGCTTTTGATTTCGTGTTCTACAGACTCACACATATATATATATATATATATATATATATATATATGTTCAAAATTTCATGTGGAAGCTCTCTCGGCTCTCTCTTTATATTTTTATCAATGTCTGTAAGGTGTGTTCCATAAGAGAGTTAGATATATCTTCATATATTTTTTTCTTTTTAATTCTATTTTGTTTAGCTGTGATAACTTCCACGAGTCTTGTTTCCACTATATATATGTATATATATAGAGATATGCATCATATATATATATATATGTATGTATATTTGTAAATGAAAGGCAATTATATTAGGAAATCCATATATATATTTGATTTTTTTTCATGTTTCGATCAAACAGCTTAAAGTTTTAGCCAAGCATGTTATTTATTGAGAACTGATCGGCAATTGTTTCACATAAGCTAGTCTGAAATTATGTAATTAGATCATTAAAAGAAAATATGTTTAAAAAAAAAGCAACAACAAAATTTAAAAAAAAAAAAAAATTTTAAATATATTTAACAAATCTTTTAAGTGTTCAGACACAATAAAAAACTAAAAATAAAATTGTTTTGTGTTTATAATTAGGTAAAAAATATACATTTAAAAAAATATTAATATATTGAAGAAGAGTAAGAATAAATATAATAAAATGTGAAATATATTAATACAAAGAAAAAATGTTATAAAAAATGAATATAATAACTTTAAGAAAATTATTGATAAAATATGAGTTATAAAAAAAAATTTTAAAACAAAAAAACTTAAATATATGATATAAAAAAAATGTTTTACAAACATGAAATATAAAATATCTAAAAAAAAAAAGTGCACGAAGTAAATAAAAAATAGAATATATAATTATATAAAATATAAAAATAAATTTAAAAATAAACTGTTGAATTAAAAATTAGAAATTATCAATAAAAATAATCAAATGAGCAAAATGTAAAAATATAAAATATTATTAAAATATAAAAAAAAAAACAAATAAAAATAAATTATATAAAATAAAAAATTAAATTAAATTTTAAAAAAATTAGGTATACAGAATCCAAAAATATTGATTTAAAATGAATAAAATAAAACAAAATGAATTTACAAAAAATTAAAAATAGAAAAATTATGAAATGGAAAAACTAGAATGTTGGAGTGGGCGTCAACGACAGATGCAATACTCGTATCGGTCCGAGAATCATTTCCAAGGATATAGGTATATCTGTAGAAGCATATAGTTCTTTACCAGCGTGCCCCGCCCCTAGTGGGCGTAGAAGGAAAATCTTAGGAGTGTATAAAACAAGAATACGAACAAGAGTATATATTCAAAATTTGAAGCCTTTCTTCAATTGGAATCATACGGAGAAAGGGAGAACACACAAAACCAATATACCTTTTTCACAGCATGTAATGGAGTATAACAAAGGAAGTTTATCTTTAGAAGAGAACAAAGAACAGTTGTATATAAATGTTAACGGATCTCTTAGAGACAGCGTATATCTTATTCCAATTTCAATTCCTAAAACAAATTTCGAATATCAATAGCGTAAACAAGCTTTGCTTAGATGACAATCGACACCACTATTCCTCGCCATAAACAATAAACTCGATTTGTTTACTTTACATAACTTTATCTAGGGTATTTTGCACAGAGCTCTATACAATGCAAGGCATAACAGAAAGATAGATGTGAACTGAATATTAAAGCTAACTACGATTCTACTCCGGCTTGTAGGTGATGGACTCGTCCTTGAAATTGTGCACCTGCTCGTACCAGATGTCGTCGGGCGCCTCCTCCCCTGGCTGTTCGTAGAGCGTGGGCAATGGCGGCGCCACTTGGGGCTTGCGCAATGGGAGAATCGTGTCGTAGATGTAGACCAGGCCATTTGTGGAGCCGGGCACTGCGCTGCCCTGCACCCACATCACATTGTATTTGGTATTGATGCGCCAGATGCGCAGGCCTTTGCTGATGCGCCAGCGGTTGCCCATGTGACCGGGCAGCTTGGTGCCCGGCCAGACGCGTCCCTTTTCACCGCCGCCGCCAATGTTGCCGGGACGACGATGCGTCTTTGTCACGCCATGCGATGCGGGCATGCCCTTGAATCCATGGCGCTTGACCACGCCCTGGAATCCATGATCAACGCTGCAAAGAATGCGGATTAGAATTAGCTACATGAACTCTGACACTCCTCTCCTCTTCTCTCCCAGTCACTCACGTCTTGCCGCGCACATCGACGAATTCGCCCACGCGGAAGTGTCCCACGTTCAGTGGCGTTCCAGGCGCTAGGGCTGCCTGTGGCGAGACTATGAAGCGGGCTAAGTTCTTGGTGGGCATCACGCCCGAATCACGGAAGATTCCACAATACTCTTTGGTCAGTTGGGCGGGATTCGTGCTCTCCGCTCCAATCAAGACGCAGCCATAACGATTCAAGTTGTGTACGTTGGGTCTCTGTGTGGGCTTATATTCCTCTGGTGGTATGTATTTAACCACATGGTTGTCCACCACCTGCAAGAGGGTCGTACGAATGCGTTCTCCATTCTTCAGCCACAGTGGATATTGGCCAATTTTGCGAGCAATCAGGCCGCAACGACGAACAGCCGGTGTCCAGGGCTCGGTAGATACTGGCGCTTCAGTCGTTTTGACCAACTGCTTCTGTTCGTAGGTCTGTACGCCTTTAATCAAAGCCGGAGTGCCGTAGGTATCATGGATAACTTCCTTGATGAAATGGCGATTCTCGCCGGTCACTTGATCATCCGTTTGCTGTAATCAGTTGACATTAGTTTAGCAGTTGTTATAGGTTAAACCAGCCAACTTACTGAGCGCTGCTGTCGTATGAACCAATAGGGATTCCTTAAACGAGGCCGGCTCAAGTGTCCCTTCTCGCGGACTTGTGTAACAGAGCAGACGAATCCGTTCAGCCTGTTTTTATCAGAGAAAACCAAAATATATAGGGCTTCTAGGAATATGTTATATTTTATATATACCGTAGGCGTCCCAAGTCGCTTAGAACAGTGCGCAACATATTAATTATATAATTTTTTAATACAAAAAATCAACTTAAATACATAAATAACAATTATGCGGCACACGGTTCGAGCTTAGTGATGAGCAGCCAAACAGCGAAAGGTATCGATAGGTAAGAGCTATTAATGAGCAGAGCGCTGCCAGAGATTGGAGGCGATCATTTCAGATTTCTCAAAACATCTAAAAAATCTATTGTCTTTCAACTCTTTATTACATGAATATTAAGTTTCATTTCTATATGTTATATGCGTACAGCAGATAACAAAAGTCCCAATCACAATATCACATTTCAAGAATACATGTGCTAGTAGTTCATGCTCAAATGTAAAAATAATTCGAGAATAAATTATTTTTCCTCATTTTTATACTTGACTTAGTTTGTTAATCTTGTATATTTGATTGATTCAATATTTTGTTGTTTTCAAATGAAACATTGTAAATTGAATTATTAACGATACTTGCCCGCAAACTATATCGATAGCTTGTTTTTAATGTGACGGCTTTGCGATCATCTGGCAACGCTAGCACCCTTTTTAGAAACTTCAAACACGTGCAACGCGATACTCGCGGCGTGTTCTGTTTCTTTTTCCATTTTGCGTTGAGTTTTCGTTGACAACAGCAACAAAATGGGCAAGAAAACAAAAGTAGGAAAGACGCGCAAAGATAAATTCTACCAGTTGGCCAAAGAGACCGGCTTCCGTTCGCGTGCTGCCTTCAAGCTCATCCAATTGAATCGCAAGTTTGGTTTCCTACAACAGTCGCAGGTATGCATCGATCTGTGCGCCGCACCTGGCGGCTGGATGCAGGTGGCCAAGCAGAACATGCCCGTCTCCAGCATTGTGATTGGCGTCGATCTATTCCCCATACGTCCGATTGCGGGCTGCATTGGCCTCGTCGAGGACATTACCACAGATAAGTGTCGCCAATCCCTGACAAAGGAGCTGCAGTCGTGGAAGGCTGATGTGGTGCTGCACGATGGTGCGCCAAACGTTGGACGCAATTGGCTCTACGATGCCTATCAGCAGATCTGTCTCACACTGAATGCCCTAAAGCTCGGCACGCAGTTCCTCCGCAGCGGCGGCTGGTTTGTAACGAAGGTGTTCCGCTCCAAGGACTACAATGCGCTGCTCTGGGTGCTCAAGCAGCTCTTCAAGAAGGTGCACGCCACTAAGCCCAGTGCCTCGCGTAAGGAGTCCGCTGAAATCTTCGTCGTCTGCCAAGGCTACTTGGCCCCGGATCGCATCGATGCACGTTTACTGGATGCAAAATACGTGTTCGAGGAGCTGGACCTGGAGGGCAAACAGAAGAATAGTCTGCTGCACCCAGAGAAACAGAAGCGCGTCAAGGCCGAGGGCTACACGGAGCAGGATATTGCCCTGCGCAACGATCTGGCTGCCTCGCAGTTCATGCAGGCGGAGAATGCGTTGGCTGCCCTCCAGGGCATCGGCTCCATTCGCATCGATGATGAGCGCATCGCCAAGCACAAGAGAACAACTGCTGAGATCTTGGAGTGCTGCAAGGATCTGAAGGTGCTCGGACGCAAGGACATCAAGGGCCTGCTGCTCTGGTGGAAGCACATCAAGGAGGAGCTGTACAAGACGGAAGCAGATGGCGTCATCGAGGAGCCGGAGACAGAGAAGCAGCCAGCTGAGCCTTTGACCCAGGAGCAGATCGAGGACATGGAAGATGCTGAGTTGCAGCAACAAATCGAAACTCTCGCCGAAGAGGAGCAAAAGGAGCTGAAGCGCAAACGCAAAAAGACGCTCAAGTCGAAGGCGAAACTCCACGAGAAGATGAACCTCAACATGGTCATCAAGGGCGATGACGGTCCAGTGGAGGAAGGTGAACAGGAGATCTTCGATCTGAAGGACATCAACAGCATCAGCGAACTGAACGAAATGTTGGACGTTCAACCCGACTTCGATGTAGAGGGCGAGCCCGTGGAGCGTCCCAAGTTGCCCAAGTACAAGAAATACGACAAGGATGACAAACGGATGGACGACGATGCCAACTACGAGAACGAGGATGAGCCGGAGCTGAGCCAAGATGAGGACAGCGACAGCGACTACGACCAAAAGGGACTCGGCCTGAGCGACAACGAGGATGAGGAGCACGAAGCGAATACAAAGGGCAAGAAGAAGAAACAGCGCAGCGAGCATCCATTGATCAAGTCCGGAGACTTCCGGGACAAGGACACGCGGCGACAACAGCGAGTAGCCCTCTGGTATGAGAAGGACACTCTACAGAACATTGGCAACGAGGACGACGACGACGAGGAGAACTTTGATCTGGACAATCTAGCCAAGGCCTACAAGGCCAAAGGAGTTGCTGTGCTTGGCGAGAATCGTCCGTCCACGGATGCAGATGCCGGCACCCTAGCTCTGGGCAAGAAGGCTAAACGGCGTGCCAGGCACGATGTGCAGAAGGAGGACAGCAGCTCGGAGTCATCCGACTCGGACTCGGAGGAGGAAGTGGATGAGGCGCAAGTGGCAGGAGATATAGCTAAAGGTGAGATGAGAGAAGTGAAAACTGACAAGGAAAGTGGGGAAGATATAAAGATAAAGAGAAGATGTAGAAGAGATAGAAATGAGATTGAGAGAGAGGGAGAGATAGATAGATAGACATAGATATATGTGACAATTGAGGCTCTAGGTGTAAAGGTAACGATGGAAATGCTAAGGACTTCTGTCTTAGTCTAGGATAAGAAAAGGAAAGGAGAGAAAATAGATAAGAAAGAGATAGAGAGAGACACAATGATCATGCTACAAGAAAATAGATAGAGATAAATATATGATGAGCAGCGCAACCAAAGAAAAGAGATATAAATGAGGGATATATGTTAAGGATAAGGAGTAATCAAAGAAAATAGAGTGAGAGAGAGACAGCTTTGGTGTTATTTGTTTAAAGATAAAGAGAGTATGATGCACACATAGAGTTTAACATGTCCCGTAATGGAGGTGGGACGAGGGAGGATCCTACTAGGAACTTCCTAAGCAAAGAGACTAAAGATATCATAGATCTAACGATGAGAAAGAGAGATACAGAGTGATAAAAAGATATGCATCAAACTGACAATGGAATTGTATATAATTTATGATATAGACTGTGATATACTAATAGCAAACTAAACCTTTCTGCAATTCCCGTTTCTAGCACCAAAGGCAAAGAAGATTCGTCTGTCCGAGGAGGAACTCGCTTTGGGTGCTCTGCTCGTGCGTGGCAAGAAGACGCGCCGCGAGCTGGTGGATGCTGCATGGAATCGCTATGCATTCAATGATGAGAACTTGCCCATTTGGTTCGCACAGGATGAGGCCGAGCACATGACGAAGCCGCAGCCGGTGCCCAAGGAGCTGACGGAGGAGTACCAACGGAAGGTGCAGGAGCTGAATGTGCGGCCCATCAAGAAGGTGATGGAGGCGAAGGCGCGCAAGAAGCGACGCGCCACCAGGCGCCTGGCGAAGGCCAAGAAGATGGCCGAGAAGATCATGGAAAATGCGGACGCCACCTCCCAGGAGAAGGCCAAGCAGCTGAAGAAGGTCTACAAGAAGGCGCAGGAGAAGAAGAAGGAGATCACCTATGTGGTGGCCAAGAAGCACACAGCCTCGCGTCGTGCACGACGTCCAGCCGGCGTCAAGGGACGCTATCGTGTCGTCGATCCGCGCGAGAAGAAGGACAAGCGCTCCCTTGTGGCCAAGAAGCGACGCGAAAAGGGCAGCAAGGGTGGCAAAGGAGGCAAGGGCAAGGGCAAACGCTAGTTAGTGGAGACGTAGCTCGTAGTCGGCTTTATGTAAATGCTAATGTATAGGAATAAATAGAAACTAGTGGAATAATATGCGAAATATAACATTCATTTGAATAACATGCTGTTAAGCAACATATGAAAGCGTCAAATGTTATTAACAGCTGCTGAAGGAGGCGATTTTAGCATTACAGATAATCTACTGATCCTCTAGCTAACAGGCTGTTAAAGTTTATATGTTCAGTAACAGAATGCATTCATGTTTATTCAAATGTTATTAACAGCTGTTAAAGGAGGATTCGATTTTAGCATAACAGATCCTCTAGCTAACATCCTCTTAAAGTTGATAAGTTCTGTAACAGAGCTCTACCTCACATCTCTCAATAATCTGATAACATAATAGGTGCTAAAATTCATATTTAACATCAACTCATACATAGTTACATTTTCATTCATATATATACAATCAACCAAGATCAACACATATATACAAAATATAGTAGATACATTATGTTAATGTTAACATAGTACAGTTAGGTGTGGCTCAGAGTGCACTGTTAGGCTGATACTCGTACAATTTCTCGCCGTCCTGCTCGCCGTTGAGCCTCAGCTTCTGCTCCTTGAGCAGCTTGCTCAGATGATGGCTGACATTGTAGGCAGCGGCTGGCCAGAGCTGCTCGGGTGTCTCCTTGTAGACGACCTTGACCACATCCAGAGCCTGCCACGCCTTGCCCGGGCGCTGGCTGAAGAAGTGCAGAATCTGCTCCTCACGCTGGTTGCGATGATTGATATAAAATTGAATCTTCTCAACGGGATCTGCGATGATATTGCCGTGAGCGGGATATATGACGGATGGCTGGATATTCAGTATCTTGTTCAGACTGTGCATGTAGTCGAAGAGGTCCTCGAAGACGGCGGTGCCCTCGCCTGCGAAGCATACAACACATTTCAGTGGAGATCCTGGAGGCTGCCTCCGGTTCCTCACTCACCCAATATGCAGTCGCCGCTGAAGAGCGTGCCGTCGTCCATGGTGAGCACAACGTGATCCGTTGTGTGGCCAGGTGTGTGCACTATGCGCACTTTGGCACCAGCGACGGCCAGCTCCTGGTTATCCTTGAGCTGCTGCACAGCTATGTGAGCGGGTATCTCCTTGCAGTTATCATCGCTCGAGTCCTCCAGACTACGCGGGAACTTGTAAACCTGGCAATCTGCATTGATGGGCACTACAGTTAATAAAGGCATGCAAGGACAGACATGTAAATACAAGAGTGTCAACTATGCAGGTGTTTCGCACCTTTGTCCGCCAGTTGCTTGCTGCCCACAATGTCCTTGACCCCGCCCACATGATCGTGGTGCCAGTGCGTGAGGATAATTGTGCTGATGGTCGCCTGCTCCTGCCGCAGCACACCCTTCAAGTGATCTATGTACTGCGGTACATCTTCATCACCTGTGTCAATTAGTATTCGCCTGAGAAAAGAACAAAATTGAACTTTGGATCGGAGTGAAAATTTGAATCGTACTTTTTGCCATTGCCCAGCAAATAGGTGTTTGTGCCTTGCAGCGTCATCGGGCTGGGATTGCAGCCGAGTATGCGTATTATGGAGGCGCTGAGGCGTGTTACCGGCGGTATTAGTGCCATTGTATTTGAATAATTCAATATAAGCCACTGATTCTTTAGCACGTAAATAAACCAGAAGCAAACGTTATCGTCGATCAGCTGCTGCGCAATAGTGATGCGACAATTGACTGAATGTACTATCGATAGTTGGCGCCAAGTTATTCTGAAGTTGATAGCTAATGACACCCTGTGACTGCTTTATGTGAATTAAATGCTTTATCATCAATTAATGATTGTTTTCTTTTTCATTATATATGAGTCTTGCATATTTATAGAATATATTATAGCGCTTACGCTTATTTCAGCTGGAGCTCTGCCAATAAGTACCTTGCGCTATCGATATGTATTAGCAAACGATATTGAACATACAGAACTCATATTATCGATATGTGGCACCAACTGTTGATTTCAAAATGCATTTCAAATTTTAATTTTACACGCCTTACACAAACTTTTGCTTTTATAAGATAAGAGAATAAACACAATTGATTTTGATTTGTTTTTATTATTTTTCGTAAGTTTTCTTTATTTTTGTTTTGTTTGCTGTTCTTTTGACTAGGATGCAGATGCTGTATACATACTATACATGTATATATATAGATAACTATTTTTTGTTTTTTTTTTTGCTTTTCTTCATTTTGATGCGTTTACAAATTACAAAAATTATGAACTTAAAAAAGTTCAACTATGTTCTTTGTTAATATCTTTGCTTAAGTTTTTTAATAGAGAGAGAGAGATAGATATATGGCCAAAACAAAGAGAGACAGGTATAGAGATAGAGAGTCAAACAAATTGTGCCTGCATACAAGATAAGATTTAAAAAAAAAAAAAATAAACATACAAAATACGAAATACAAATAAATTGTTATTATATATACTTTAAAGTAAGAGTTAGTTGAAAATGCATTTCGTGTTTCTAATTTACATCATAATAATAAGTAATACATAAATCGAGATATAGTTGAGAGAGTTGGATAATTGAGTTTTGCATTTTTTAATAATAATAATATATTATGCATATATGTTTAAGCTAAAAATTAAGGTTTTCGTTTCGTTTCGCTTTTATAGAATATTGCATTACTTTTTGGATTTTTCTTTCATTAAGTTTAAATTTAGTTTTTTTTTTTGTTATGTATTAATGGCCACGCGTGTTTTTGTTTTGTTTTGTTTTGTCTTTTGTGTTTGTTTTGTTTTTTCTTTTTGCAAAAAACAAAAAAAAAAATGTTTTTTGTTGAACACATTTTTTGACCTGGCTAATTACTAAAATTATTTCATTTCCTTTTTTTTCATTTAACTGCCTTTCTTAATATTGTATATATATAAAAATAAAAAAGATACAATCCTATATATATATATAAACATATATATATGTACGCTAGATGCTTGCTATATATATATATATGTATATATTAAAATGTGGAAGAGAACATAAAACAAGAGGAAGAACAAAATATGAAAGTAAAAACAACCCAATGAATGGAGCGAGAAAAGCTTGACTAAACTATTGGAACTATTCTCACAATATGCACAAGATAATGATTGATGATTCCAATTTCTTTTCGTTGGAGTGGGGTGAGGGGGGAGGGGGATGGCTTTCAACTATATATGTAAATATCTATATAAAAATGTATATACTATATATATTTGTGTATATATATATATAAACTGACTGTTGTGTGTATCGTTCGTCATCTTAGCTGATCATCTCGCGGTATTTCAATTTGTGCTTCGATAACATATCGGTGACGGTCACCAGCTTTTTGATCGATATTATATGCGATAGTTCCTGCAATTCCGGCAAATACGATACGCAAATGTGATGCAATGTGGCTAATTCGCGACCTGTGGAAGATGTAGCATGTAACTATCGATAAGTATCGATAAGTGTGCAGCTGTCTTACCCGTATCCTGTGCATTGTGATTAGTATTAGGCTCCCCAAACATGCCCAACGGCGGATTGGGATCGGTGACTAGCGACAGCTGATCCAAGAACACAATCATGCGCTCCTTATTCTTGAGTATGAACGGATTCACCACCTCCATATATTGTTCCTGCAAGAGAATTCGATTAATCAATAAGCCCTTTTCGATTGTCGACTCCATTTGACTTACCTTGCCGCCAAATTCGATCAGATTTGCGAGATTCTGCAAGCATTTGGCCACCATAATCAGGGATCGGGTTGCCGCCGTCGGCGGCGTCTCGCTCACCAAGCCGAATTGTCGTGGATTGAGCAGCGAGGGGCAGAGCAGGCGCAGGAATATAAAACCGGATACGACGCGCGTGCGCACCAAGCGCTCCGTGGGCCACTTGGCCACGACCGCCTTCTGCAAGCAGTTGCAGATGTAGCGCACGTTGCGCGGACAAGCGTCCGGGGACGTGAATATCGACTGGGTGACCAGGTCGAGTATCTGCAAGAGGAATTCGGCGTTGGTGCACGCATCATCGTTGACGTCCATTTTGGTCGGATTGAGCTCGGCCGACTGCTTGCTCTCCAGGATGCGCTGCACCGTCTCGCTGACGGCCGACTGCAGGAAGCCGCTGCATTCGGTGCGCATGTACAAGTCCATGAGGGTCGTCGCCAGCGATGCACCACGGAACAGGGTCGTTGTCTCGTTCTCCCGGGCCACCTCCGCCTGGCAGAGGATGCGTATCAATTCCGTTTCCCGTTTCTCGTGCCGAAACACGCGCAACAGCGCCGTGGCCAACGGCACCCGATCGTTGTGACAGAGCTCGGCCAGAGCCTTCACAGCGTAGAGCTCCGGCTCGAGCAGCAGCTGCTGCAGCGGACTGTACTCCTCGCACGGCATTATCAGATCGTCCAGGTAGCGCATGCGCAGGCGCAGCGAGCCCCACTCGCCCATCGGCGTCATGCCCGTCAGCTTGTACCAGTCCTCGGTCTCCTGGCCGTTCTTCAGGCTGGCCAAGTCGATCGTCAGCTCCGCCACCTCCGAGTCCTTGCCGCGTTTGCCGCGCGAGACGACCGTAATTGTTAGGGAGACAACGTCTGGCGGTACATCGCTACAATTATGCAATGAAATGGAATGGAACAATGTTAATACTACATCAAAGTAATTTAAGCTTAAAGGAAGGAAGGAATTGAAGCACATGCGAGTAGAATATGGGAATATATAATGCAAGCAGATATGTATTTCATGTGAAACGGTGGAATCGAAACACTTGTTAATGGAGCAATGAAATGTGATATGCATATGTTGCAATTAGAATCTGAGCAATTGTTAATGGAAAATGGTTTTCAATAAGAATTAAATCAGCAAATGAAACGGTGGAATTGAAACAATTGTTAATGGAACATGTTTTGCAATAAGAATTAGAGAAGCAAATGAAACGTTGGAATTGAAGCACTTGTTATTGCAACAATGGAATATAGTCTGTTGCAATAAGAATCAGAACAGATGGAACGATGGAATTGAAACACAAGAATAGGAAAATCCCATGGAAGCGGGAAAAGCAAAACACTTACTCAAGCACAAACTCCTCCTCCCAGACGGGCTCCGGCGCAATCTTCACCCTGGTCTTGCCGACCTTGACCTGGTTTAGGGAAATACTGCAATAGGGATGTGGCACGAGTTTGAATGGCAATCGATGCGCCTCCAGCACATGCAGATTGAGGCAACGCAGCTCGCGCAGACGCGACACCTTCTTCTGGGCGCGACTCAGCTGCGAGTCGCACTGGGCCTTCAGAGCATTGATCCATTCCACGTAGCTCTCCTGGCTGGGGGCGCACAGGTAGGTGACGGTGGCCAGGCAGGGCAGGGCTCGCTCCACGATCTGGAAGCAGTAGGGTCGCTCCCAGAGCGAGTCATGGCACTGATATAGATAGGCGCACGATAGATCGATGAGGCCTTTTGGTTTAGTCTTTTTGGGATTGTCATAGAAGCAGAGCTGCGTCTCGGTGCCGTCGTTGATCAGCGCAAAGTACAGTTGCTTCCACTTGGTCGTCTTGTCCGACTTCTTGTTGAGATGGCCGTGATGCTTGATGCCCTTGATCTTCTTCAGGCCAATCTGATCGCGGCACTCGCGCAGCGTGGCATAGATCTTCTCGGCCGCCTTCTCCACCACGTACTGCTGATTGAACTCCGGCTGGGTGCCGTTCACGACGGGATGATTGAGTGAGTGCCCCTCGACAATCTGCTCTTTGCGATAACGATTGATCACCGCATCGAGGCATTCGAATGTTCGACCGCCCATCAGATAGCGCACGCCCTTCTTCTCGATGCGAAATCTCTGTATCTGATTGTTGATGTGAAAGAAGAGCGAATAGTCACCGGGAGAATTGTCGCTGGGTCGCACCAGAAAACTGCCAGGGCCAGCTGCAAAATTGAGAATAAGAATAACCGTGAGTGAAAGTTATCGATAACACACTTTATATTACAAAATGGTTGCCTCTCTTAGTTCTTGGACTTACAACAAAAGAGTCAATTATCGCTAGTAAATTAGACTGGGCTTTGCTCAGAGATATTTATCGAATGTATTTCGCAATCGCAGCTTTTTAAAGATATGAAAGAAAACACTGCAAGCTAGTTTGGTCTCAGATTAATAACTTATTTTTGGTCGTTTTTTTAAGAAAGTAAATTTCCCTAGTTTCTGAATAAATCTTGACTTGAATTTCGTCTGTAGAACTAACTGGTCACTAGAATTGACTTGATACTACCTAAATTTATTTATATGAAATTTTAAGCATGACTTGCTTCGTTATTGATTCATCGATTAGTCGACTACTCGATTACTCACCCTTGACCAGCATGTCGACGGCCTCGTTTTTGGTGCAATTCGGATGGAACCAGGGAAAGACCGTATTGGGATCGATAGACACGTCCAGGTCGTCGACCAGCTCACGAAAGATCATGCCCTGCTCCCCAGTGCGATGGGCCGTCACCCACAGCCAGCCGTCGCCCATGTCATTGTGCACGAAGAAGATGTCGCCCTTCTGGAAGCTCAGCTCATCCGTTTCCGGCATTTTCGTATACGGCAAAATGGCAACCACGCGTTTCTTATCATTGACTGGCTCGGGCGGTGCGACGGGTATGACCAGACGTTCCCGCTTCAGCAGATCACTGCACGACGTGTAATACCCAACGAGATCGCTTAGCGAAATGAACTGACGTCCGCCAATGTAAAAGTCGCCGCAGACAGCCGTAATGCTACGAGAATGAAGAGAAATAGTCTAATTTTAAATTGTATCGATAGTTATCGATAGGGGCGAATACATATGCATATGTAAATATTTTCTTTGGGGTTTGCAAATGTTGACAGCAGTGACAATGTTCCCTTAAAAAAGTTTTTTATTTTAAGTTATCGATAAACTGTCTAACGGTTTTGCAATTCGATTTTGATTTGTTTTTATATCGTTGACTTAATTTAAAAAAAGGAAAAATTAATCTTTTTTGGCAAACTCTGATTAAAGTCAGTTTAGTTTGGTCCCAATTCAAAATTATCGAGCTATCGATAGTTTTTTTATCCACTACAATAGACATCAAATTTAGAATGTAAATCATCTGACCGCCAAAGAAGTTAGTATTGCATGCACACAGGGTATCTGTTGGTCGTGCAAACTTACCGAAAATGATTAATGCCCGTGCGTCCACAATAGCTGAGCACATAGGAACCAGGCTTGCGATCACTTTCGCGTACTTTGAATGAGAATAGAAAGCGAACATTGGAACATGTAGGTGCATTGATAAGAGATATTACCTACATGTGTATGTATATGGTATACTCACCCAGATAACTGCCCAATTTGCCGCTGCCACGCAAACGTGCCTCCGCCGAATAGCGATCCAATCGTCCATGATACCACTCACTCTCCGGCGGAGCAATTATCGCCGGACGTTCGCCTGCAAGCAAATAATGTTGAAAGATGTGCCAAATTAACAGCATTGCACAACACGCAAGCGACGAACGAAAAACAAAAATAAAACAGAAAAAATAAAAGAAAATCGATTTTTGCCACATAGCCAAAATGAAATACCCTAACTTTAGTTTACTATATAAATGTCTGATGAAGTAGATAACCATATATCGACAATACACAGGCATAACTAATCGATAATATAAAGCATTTGACAAGACCTATCGATAACAATCTTAGATATTGTCAACATCAACCAACTTACTATAAAAACAGGTCTTTTTCTTGAAAATCATGTATTTCAGCACATCGATAATTATCGATAACAATGTGCAGCAATTGCTACATGAATTCTCATAGGCGCACATTCAATGACACAGCCAGCAAACTCTATGAACTGCAATTTTTGCTATCGATATGAGGCTGGCATCAATTGAATATATGTATATATATAAATATACATATGTGTGTATATGTGTATGTTAGTGTATGCTTCTGGCTGCACTTGCTATATGTATACTCTAATAATGAAATCATAAGAATTATCAAACAATAAAATGACCGCCAGCTGCGCAGTTTCTAAACACACTGAAGACATAACAAAAACCAAAAATGAATATTTCCATATAAATATATGGAGTGTAGAAGTGTGCGCATATTTATTGCTGATTAAAGCTACTGTATATATACATATATATACAGTATATGTATATGTGTGCGTGTGATAACCGATAGTATGTGATGAAGTGCAGCTAGCCTAGGGGACAGCGGCCATTTTGTTAATACAGCTGGCAGCAATATGCCATAGAAAAAATGTTGACAGCGATCAATTGTCAACAAACGCATTTATCGTTTATCAAATTGAAATGCGATAAGCACACACGCACACGCACACACACACGCATTCAGCTAAAGGTCAAGCATGTTATTGAAAGAGAGCTGAAAGGGAGAGAGCGAGAGCTGGCAAGGCTGACAGCGATCAATTGTAGGTGAAAGAAAGGCAGTGAGAGTGAGGGAGAGAGAGTGGGCAGAGAGCGACTTGAGCACAATCGCATGACTCAGAAACAGCTACGCAGACGCAATAATTGCCAAAGCTTTAGCTTTATTTTCTCTTTTGTTTTTGAATTTGTGACGCATGACGCATTGCCACGCGCGCTTTAAACAGACAGTAGCCCGAGCATTGCACCTTGGCAGCCTAGAGCCAATCACAAGGCTGCGCTTACAAACAGCTGATGATTCACCTAATGTAAACACACATATGCTTAACCGCATTTTTGTGTGTGTGTGAGGCAGGCAATCTATCTATACATACATATGCATTAATATAGATTTGTATGAATGTTGCCATATGTTTACAATTAGGGGACAGCAAACAGCGCCAAGCTACAAGTTCGCCTTGCGAACCGGTTCTATGTACATATTAACAAAGTGCATACAAAGGGCACTGATTCATATTATGTATGTATGTATGTGTTCAACACTCACCATTCAGCATATGCGGTCCATCGAATTCATCCTGATCCAATTCCTGTGCCAGATCGTTCAAATCAATGCCACCAGCGGCCATCATGGCGCCGAGACCCGTTATACCGCCCAAAGCCGCTAGGTTGCCGTCATCGGAGCCGCCGGTTGGCGAGCCGAGTTTATCTTTCTGTATGACAACGTCCACATTACCCAAACGCATTAAATCTGCCATTGATTGGTATTTTTGTTGTATGTATGGATGTATGTGTGTTTTGGTATTTTTTGGTTACTTTTTATGCAAATGCAAATATGCGTATGCGCTTATGTATGTATTTTTATGCTGTTTATCTATGTGCGTAAGCAGCTGTGCAGATGTTTTGTATGCGTGATTATGTGTATGAATGTGTGTAAGTCTGTGTATGTATGTTGTTGCTTTGTTTTGGCTGAGGCGCTGTGCAGCAGCAGCAGCGCACGCTGCGCCCAACTAACAATAATAATAATTGTTGTTGTTGCTGCTGTTGTTGTTGTTATGCCGGTGATACGTCGCGCTGTAATAATGCAAAATAGACGCAGGCGACAAAAGCCAAAAAGAAAGAGAGACAGAGAGAGAGAGAGAAAGCATGAGTTAGTGAGAGCGCATGTATATAGTATGTATGTATGTATGTCTGACTGTGCATGCGTCTGTGAAAGCAGCCAAGACTCTGCATTGTGTGTGTGTATGTGTAGGTGGCGTAAATGAGCGAATAGAATGTACAAGCAATTTGTTATAAACAAAGTGCAATATGCATGACTGCCGCATTTATCAGCATGCGAGTTAGAGTGTCTGCTTGTGTGTGTGTGTGTCTCTAAGAGAGAGAGTGCCGGCAAAAGCATGTAAGCAGAGAGCGCGCCGCCGTCTCGCCATTGTCGCGCACTTACACTTACTTACATGCATGTGGCTGTATATGTACATACATATATGCAGCATTGGAGCTGTGCCGTCTCGTTCGGACTTTGGTTCATTGCAACTAGTTAAGCTGATCAATTGAATTAGATCTCAGATAAATGTTTATGCAAATAAACCATTGTTTTTCTTTTTGCAATAAAAGCTATTTTGGTAACATTATAATCAATATTGAATGATTGAATTGAACTTAAATGAACAAATGAACGGTATTACTTGAATAGCACATTAGTTCATTTAGTGATACATGAACTTTTCAGCTAATTCAATTGAACAAGAAAGTACAACTCAAAGTTGCATATACACACACGCACACAACCAAAGATATGCATCTACATACAAGGAGCAATGGCACAATAAAAATCAAATGGAACCAAGAAAAACGTTGAATGAAAATTTCTCGTTTCCGTTTTGCCGTCTGACAACGAGCGCTGAGCACATACACACAGCCATACAACCCCCACCCCCAAACCACAATCAAGAGTTCAGAAACAGTCGAGAAAACAATGAATTCAGTTTTCAGTTATAGACGGCAGGCAAAATAATCGAATAATTTTTATTTTCAGATATTTGTTTATTTTAAGCACCCGTTTATCCTAATTGCTATACAATAGGCGGCTACTTAACGGCAAATACCGTTACCGTTTCAATTCAACGAAACGTATGTATGTATGTATTAGTGAGAGTGTGCGTGTGTTCGGTTGACCATTCGAAAATGAGAAGAAAAAAAAAAGCAAAATTTTGGACTCCACCCTCTTGGGGTATGGCCACCCCTTTTCAAATACACGGACAATATGCGACACGCACACCCATGCATACACCTAAGGCAGACTAGCTCTGGGCATTGCAAACGAATAAGGCAACAAAAGAAAGCAGCAGAAATTTTCTACACTTACAATGTATACGTCTCTATGTATGTATTGTAGATATGTACGCGCCTGAGTGTGTTTGTGTGTGTTGTGAATGAGTGTGTGTAGGTGGGTATGTGTAAATTTTAGCACCATACACGAGACGACGATACACACAGACACACGGGAGTCGCACACTAACACAAAGAAAACAAAAAACACGATCAGCACTCTTCAGGACATTTCCAATACGGTATTATTTGTTATATTTATTTGGCAATTAATTCACCGAATTGTCGTTTTTGGAAAGCACAGCCAATTTAGAAATATTTTGGGGGTTCGCCGTTGCTGTGTGCCCGCACCGTGCCCGTACAATACGCGTTTTGTTTTGCGGCGCACACACACATTGGGGATGTTGATATCATGGCATATCGAAACATCGATTCAGTACATGACGATACTTGCAGCATTTACAATATCGATACTTGCAATCGACTAAGAGATTGCAACAAATACTTCGAATCAAACAATTGTTGTGTTTAATAAGTTTTTAGAATTATAAAAAGCAATAGCCGCAAATAACTAATATGCTGCCATTGTATTTCGTGTAATTTAATAATAATTTCACCAAATTATATGAGTAATGTTAGATTAATCGTCGCTCAGCAGCTGTTTTATGCAATATCGACAAGCAGCCATCTCTGAGCACGATAGTGCATCGATATATTGATCGGTACATAAATCGCATCTCTATCACAAAGTACTGCTTTTAACTTTTTGACAATGCGTGCGCGTTCTTGTCGTTTGTTGTTGGTCGTGGTGCGTTCAAATAGATCAATTCAATAGATCAATAGCAAAAGTGAATAAATGTGGAGCTCATACATCAGACATATACATATACACATACATATAAATATAAATAAAGACAACGCCAGTTGAATTGATAAGCAGCTAATCAGGAGCACCGCCATTGACAACTAGCCGCACTCTTAGCCAAGTAAACACGCACACCCACACACACACACACAGCTGTACTTACCATATACGTACATAGCTATTACAATTGGCTGCAGCTTGCAGCTGCAACGAAAACCCTTTACGAAGCAGTCGCAGCTCTACAATAATGATCAATTTGGATACAACAAACAAAAATCAATCGTCAATAATGCAGCCGATGCCATTTTTCCAGGTAAGCGGCCCAATTAATTGGCAATTGCAGTAAATGCAGCGTGTTCCAATTGACATTCAATTAATTTGCTATTGTTGTTAGTGGCCAAAGTATTGCGCATTGTTAATTCAGTTTTGCTCATGAAACGCGCGTTGATAAAAAACAAACACACACACATATACATACATATGTATATACATGTGCACATATACACACGCACACATACATATGCATACGCAGCTGTTTTGCACAAACACAGACGCATTAAAGTGAATATAGGAAGGCTTTAAACGGCTGTAAGCCCAGCCCAAAAACAAACAAACAACAACAACAAAAAAAAAAACAGCTGCGTCGCACTTTACACACATGCGAAAAGGGGCACGGCAAAGCCAACGATAATCAACAACAGTAGCAAGTGCTCGACATCAATAACAGTTTTACGCTTGGGCCTTTGTTGTCGAAGCTGCTCCGTTTGCCATCCCTAGTCGCAGGCACTGATAAGCCCTTGATAAGGAGCACAACAACAACAACAACAAAAAGCCACAACAATATTCCATTTACGTGCTTTTTTTGTTTTTATTTACAATTCGAAGCTGTCCAGCGAGACAGTATAAAAGAAAACACCAACAAAGGCGTAATCAGAAACTGTTCAAATTGCATTCAGAGCACAAAAACTGTTAGCCAACTGTAAATGCTCGATATTCGCAAGTAAACCCTTAAGTGGACAGTGTCGGACGATCTTCTAATGCAATCATTTTATTGAATTGTGAAATCATGTGAGACTGTAGGAATTTCAATGGCAACTTTATTTCGCAACTAAATTATTTATGACTCATAATTTGACTATTCTTCCAGCTGAAAATTAGGTGCACACATAAGGGTTAAGTGCAGGCGGATGTAAGCGCACACTGTTAATGTAGCTGCATTAGCAGAATGCAAACATGCTGTTAACATAGCAAAATTCTGTTGCCGCTAACACACACACACACACGCACACACATACACACAGGTGCACATGCTTCCAGGCAAATATAATAACAAAAGAAATGCTCGACGTTGATTTTGTTTGTTTGTTTTTATTTATTTGAAATTGCGTCGTCACTTTTTGAGTAGTCGCAAGGCGCTGCTCTGCGCTGAGTCATAAAAATCAGCGCTCAGCTGCTGAGCCAACTGTAAATTGAAAAACAATTAATTTACTCAGCTGCTTAAAGGCTTGAGTCAATTCGCAGCAATTATTCGCCTATAGCGATGGCCTTTCTAGTTTCCATAACAGAGGTGCGCGACATAATGCAAAAAAACTCACTCCTCACTCGCTTAACTCTCTCTCTCTCCCCCTCTCTCGCTCTCATGCACACACACACACACACACGCATGCAGGACGAGGCTCTGCGATTGGATGTGATAAACGATGCCGAATTCAAATCGATACCATTCATCAATACAAATGAGCACGACTCGATCGATAATGAGAACGGGGCGACAACGCGTGCGTTTCTCTTTCTCGATGCCGATGAGAATCTGCAGATAGCGACCCCGGAACTGTTTTGCAAGAAATTAAAGTGTCAGAGTCTGGATAAAATCAAAGTGATCTCAATATTTGGCAACACTGGTGATGGCAAATCGCATACGATGAATCAGGTATTTTTCGATGGCGAGCCCGTCTTTCGCACATCGCCAGAGCAAAGCTCCTGCACGATTGGCGTCTATGCGGCCATGCAGCGGGAACAGGGTGTTCTCTGCCTGGACACGGAGGGATTGCTGGGCACCACGGCCAAGAGCAACAAACGCATGCGCATGCTACTCAAGGTATGTGCGATTAATCGATAGCTTTTGACCTTTCATTTGACTTGCTTTTCTCCACAGATTTTAGCCATTTCGGATATTGTGGTTTATCGCACACGCTCGGAGCGTTTGCACAGTGATATGTACGAGTTTCTGGGCACCGCCTCGAAGGCGTTCTGCCTGCATTTCACCCAGGCGCTGCAGGCCATGGGCAATGGCAGCACTCTGGGACCAGCTGTGATCATATTCCATGAGACTCACTACACAAAGCCGCTAGAAAGCAGTATGTACTATTGAATGTATCGATAAATATCGATGTGCGGGCAGTTAGAAAAGCTAGACACTATATATAATATTGTGTATATCGATTATTATCGATTATTGGTTTTTAGCATATCTCAAGAACTATAAGAGCGAAAACAATTTGGTATATAGACTCTTATAGAAGATATACAACTTTGGATGATTAATTATTATATATTAAGATGGGGCTGCAGAAATTCGGAACAGGTAGATTAGAGATTGTTTAAGGGGAATCTTATCCTAGGCATGTATGTTAGACAGTTGGGTTTCCTTAGAATGCTTTGTAATATTCCTTTTTGTCACTCAATTCCCGTAGCCGTGGAGGAGAGCGCCGAGGACAAGCTGCGGAACAATTTCGCCCTGCTGAACTATGAGACGAACGCGTTCAGTTCGCTGCGCTACGTGGGCATCCAGACGGACGCAAACAAGTCAACAAATTTCCAGAAGATTAGCGATGCACTGCACCTGGAGATAGAGAATACGGCGGTGCGCTCGCCACGCCAGCCGGCCGTCGTCTTCAAGGCAATGAAGCTGCTAAACCAGAAGTTCGCTGGCGAAATTATCGAGAAAGCAATCAATCCATTTCCGGAGCAATACTTCACATGCAGTGCCCACTGCGAGTCCTGCAGTCGGCGCTGCCAGCGCTCCATGGGCCACGTGAGCGACGGGGAGCCGCACTTCAATACGCAGCCCTGCAACTATCAGCACCAGTTCGGCAACAAGCTGTATTTGTGCAAGGCCTGCTACAACAATGGCAAGGAGATCGTGGTCAGCGTACGGGCGCAGGCCCAAACGGACACCGCCTGGTCGGGCCTGGCCAAGTACGTGTGGAAGGGCGACGTCATCGAGTGTCCCTACTGCGGCGAGATCTATCGAGCACGCCAATATTGGTACGGCAACAAGTCGCCCGAGGCATCGGTGGTGCAGTAAGTACTCTCTCTCTCTCTCTCTCTCTCGATCAATGGATAACTGACGCCCGTCAATCTCTTGCAGCGTTCAGGTCGTGCATGTCTGGAAAGGGGGCAATGCGGCCATGCGCGCCAATGCGCATTCCGCTCAAATGGTGCTCGACAGCGTCAACAGCATCAGCGAGGCATTTACCAACATCTCGGCGCCCTGGGCGAAGGCACTGAGCGGCATGCTGGCGGACAAGGTGGCGCCCAGCTACTGGCGACCCAATCAGGAGATAATTGTACGTTTCACAATACTGAAACCAGTTTCACTCGTATACCCTGTAAACATAGACAAGCAATTAGGGTATAGAGAGTAATTGTAGCATTTAGCTGAATTATCCAAGTCGATAAATATCTATACTCCTATTTAGCTACTAAGTCTTTATCAAATCAAATGTAAGTCATGGTTGCAGGGTAATTGTACGCATCACAATACCGAAACTAGTTTCACTCGTATACCCTGTAAACATAGACAAGCAATTAGGGTATATTGAGTAACGGTAACGGGCAGCGCCTTACCTTCCAAGTCTTTATCAGATCAAAAGCAAGTCTTGCTTACAGGGTATCTACTACGCCTAAGCATTCACTTATTTGTTTTCCTCTTCATTTCGACTTGCAGATGTGCCACGCCTGCAGGCGCAGCTTTGAGAAGTCGGGCATGCCCAAACACCATTGTCGCGGCTGTGGCGAGGGCTTCTGCCACACGTGCAGCCAGCACAGGGTGCCCGTGCCGGGGCGTGGCTGGCTGCAGCCTGTGCGCGTCTGCAACGATTGCTATCAACAGCTGCAGCGGAAGTCGGATGCGACGCCAGGTAAGACAAAGACAACTGCAAGAGATCGAGCGAGGAATGGAAGGAAATTTGTGATGAATTGACAGAAACAAAAAGACAGAGAGAGAGAGAGGGAGAAAGAAAGAGAGCGCTATGAAAAGAAGTAATTTTGTGTGCGAGCAAAAGAAAGCAACTACGTATACAGAGAGAGAGAGAGAGAGAGAGAAAGAGAGTGAAAGAGAGTGAAAAGGAGAGCTAGATCGGGAAAATCTTGAGCGGGTATACACGAGTATTTGTTATTCAAGTCTATAGCTTCAACAGACAAACGGAAAGCTAGACGGACATTGCACAAAACCAATATACTCAATTCACTTTCGTGAATGAGTATAAATATCTCGCTCTAAGCTCTGTTATACATTTACATTTCGTATACAGAGAGAGAGAGAGAGAGAGAGAGAGAGAGAAAAAGAGAGCTATTTGTAGAGAGATTATAGCTCTTTATTTATTGAAAGAAGGTCTACAGCTATGGAATGGGGCAGATGAGCATGGCGGTATAGGTTGAGAAAAGGAGAGAGAGAGAGCACATTAATGATAGCTAGAGAAAACTATAGCTCTTTCTCTCTGTCTCTCTCTCTATCTGTCTCTCTGTCTTGCTAAAAAATATACATAAAAGGTCTATATAGATAAAAAGGCAAAAAGTCTATCTTATATAGCTAGAGAAGGAAAATAAAAATAGAGCATATAGAGAAAGATTACTGCTCTCCCCCTCTATCTCTTTCTCTATTGAAAAAATGTCTAAAGCTGTAGAAAAGGGCTGAAAGTTAGAGAGAGAAAGCCAGTTAAGAGTAGGAAAGAGAGGGCACATTAGTGATAGCTAGAGAAAACTATAGCTCTATCTTTCTATCTTGCTCTTTCTCTCTGGCTCTCTCTTGCAAACATATATAGATAGACAATAAGACTATAGGTCGCCTTAAAGCTCTCTCGACCTATAAGGACTGTCCTCTATCTCGCTCTCTCTATAGTTTAGGGCTATAATTCTATCTCCACTCGTTCTTTGTTTATCTGTCTTGTTTGTTTGCTTTCTATCTCCATCTCTCTTTTCTAATTGATATTTTTAATTAATTCTAATCAAAATGTCGCTTTAGGCTCCCGTCCAACGAACGATGAAGGCGATATTCTGGTGCGGAAATATGGCGAGACGATCTACAATACGATTAGCAGCGTTGCAGCCGTGGCCATAGACTATCCCAAAGGTAAGTGAAGCTAATCAGAAGAAGTCCCTTGGCTAATTCTCTTCTGTCGTGCCACAGCTATGATCAAGGACAGCGCACGTCCTGCCTATTGGGTGCCTGATGCGGAGTCGCCCAATTGTTTCATATGCAAAGCCGTTTTCGGACGCGCCGAGGAGCTGGAGCTGGCCAAGAACTCGAGCGAACGCGGCAAGCCAAAGGGCAGCAGCAGCAAAGCAGATGCCAGAAGCAGCGGCAGCAGCAGCAGCAGCAGCAGCAATGGAGGCAGTGGAGCAAGAGCTGGTGTAGCAGCAGCAGGAGAGGGACCTGGTGACTGCAGACGTCATCATTGCCGACGCTGCGGCCAGGCGATCTGCAGCAACTGCTCGAAGCGGCGCATGCCCGTGCTGGAGCGGGGCTGGCAGACGGATGTGCGTGTGTGCGATGCCTGCGCCTGCGTGCCGAGCGGATCGCAGCACAGCGGCAACAGCATCAGCAGCGCCATCTCGGATGCCCTTCACGAGGACGAGGCGATGCCAGCGAACGGCCTGAGCGAGCATCGTCGGGAGAGCAACAGAAGCAGCATTCGCAGCAACAGCTCCAGCTCCGACTACCGCAACTGCAATGCCAGCGACGACGTCAAGGCCAAGTCCGAATGAGACGCGGCCCGCCAGGGCACTCCCAGCAGCCAGAGCCGTGCCCCACCCAATTCCGATCAACCAGTCACAATTTGGACCATGTGCCCGCCCAGGCGCAAGGCTCCCTAATCAGTTGCTGCTCCTCGACTCGCTACAAAGAATCGTACAATGTGATACTATATGTTCTGATACATGTACTATATATACATACATATATATAGAGAGAGAGAACACATATACATATATATATATATATGTGTGTGAATGTGCATATAAAAGTTATACCTATCTAATACCTTTATGTATATAGTCTATATAGTTATGTATCTTTTAACTTCCTTTCTGTTTTGTATTCAAATTGCATCTCTGTGTCGACAAAGAAATTATATTTACATTTCTTTTCTCATCTAGCTTAATTGTTTAACAACAAATTTAATAAAAATCAAACCAAATATCTTTAAAACAAATTGTTTAAATATATGTATGAATTTATATGAATGTAAGATATCCTGTTAAAAATGGGCATTGGGTATATTGGTTTTGTAGAAGGGCGTTGTAAACTCCTTATGGTATATATATATTCTTGATCAGCAGGACGAACTGTGTCGATTCAGCCCAGGCAAACGAACAGGCGTCTATCTACAAATATGAACGCGTCGATCTCAAAATCTATTGGAACTAGAGACTTGAAATTATTGTTGTAGGTCCCTGAATAGCACGCGCAGATCAAGCAATTTTCAAAAAATCTATAACTAATCCTGTTTTAGTGATATCAATTAAAAACCTTATCAGAAACTAGTTTTTAAATTATATCTCGTACATCTTCAGAATTAGAGTTCCAGAATTTTGCATTTAGATTCATGTGTATTACATAAAATTTTGATTTTTGTTATATTTTGGATAGCGGCCCCAAATCCACCCCTTCCCTACAAATTTCTAAAAATCATATGTTAAGTATTAGAGAATTCTGGGTTGGAAAATACAAATTTTTAAATTCAAGTTATTATTAATTTTTTATGAATTCCAAATATGAAAATCTCGCTCTAAGCATTCCTATGAGATCTCTAAGTAAACCTCAGCAAATAAAAAAATAAATTTAGTGAAACAATTTTTTTTGTTTTTTGTTTTATTTATTTAATTATAATATAGCATTGTTGTTGTTGTTCATTTGTTGTATTTATTTTTTAAAATAATTATAGTATTATTTCATATACAATATATATATATAGATATATATACGTATCGAACTGTTTGCTTTAACAGTTAGCTGACAATTTTTGTATTTTTTTGTATTTTTTATTTATTTATTTTGTTGTTTACAATACTTTTTCCAGCAAATACTAAGAGGAAGTAATTTATTTATTATATTTTTTTTTTCATTTTTCTTTCCATTTTTTTTGCGTACAACAAAAAGTTTTGGACAAAACCAAAATAAAAATGAAAAAAAATTTGAGTTCTAAATTTGATTTACATCGTATACATGATTTTTGTTTGTTATAAATTTTGCCATAAAAATTTAATAAAAATTTTTTATTTTTTATGTACTTTTTTTTTGTTTTGTTTTTTTAAAGTTTTTTGTAATACTTTGTGTTTTGACAATTGTTGTTTGTGTTTTGAACTGTTATACGAGTGTTATAACAGCAGTAAACTGGTATACAAATTGTAATTGTTATATATTTTAGTATTTTTTTAAGTAATTTTTTCCTTAGTATTTTTGTTAGGCTTGATAAATGGGAGTTTCGTTCTAGTATACATTTGTTCTTCATCTTGCTGTATAGTATTATTTATATATAGATATATATATATATATATATGTGTATATATATAGTTCGTATTTTGTAGTATACATTCGTTCTTTTTAGTATTTTTTTAGTATACAAATTGTTTTGTTTGCAGCTTAAAAACTACGACAAAAAATATATATATATATAAACTATTTTGTAAACTAATGCCTAGTCGAAAGTTTTTGCTTTTTCCTTTACGTATTTGAGGTTTACAAAAAAAGCTAAAAAAAATTATAATTTTCTTGTTTGCATTTTGAATATAGAGTTTGTTCTTCCTTCTTTCTAATTTACTTAAGCTAAGCGCATAAAAAATTAAAAAAAAAGTGAAAATTTAAAAAGTTTACGTTTTATTCATTAGTTTGATATTGCAACGCAAAATTATTTTTATGTTATGTAAATGGATATACACGCTTATCGTTCCATTGCGGGTGTGTGTGCCTATATGGATACATAAATATAGATATACGTATAGATATTTAAGTTCAGTGCTTTTGACGTAAAAATGGCAACTATTCATCTAACCGTACCTAAATACATATACATACATATAGATATATATTCATATTCATTTGCACTGTCTGTGCGTATTGTTGTTGTTGTTGCTGTTGTTAGATAAGCAAAATTTCAGGCATTGCCGAAAACTTTGCCTTACTTCTCTTTCCTAGTTAAGACATAATCGTATACATATTTGATTGTATGCTACACACACACACACACACACACACACCCACAGCGTACACGCATACACCCATCACAAACGCACACACACACACACACACTGCCATTGTAAAAAAAAAAAACTTAAAAGTTGAATGAATCGCTTGATGTTAGCTTAGATCAGCTTGTTATTGTTCAGCTTTGGCCCGCCTATCCTCAAGGACTTAGATCCTGGTGCAGATTGGGATCGTAGCCGCCCATGCTATTGTCGTATGGCTGCTGCTGATCGTAGCCCCCGGAGCCGCCCATCGGATAGCCCATCGAGTCCTGTGGCGGTGCTGGCGACATCATTGGCGTGGTTGTGCCGCTCGGTGGCCCAGCCATTGAATAGGGCGAGGCGCCGGCCGCCTTTTTGGCTGCATACAGATTGGCCTCCTCCTGGGCCTTGCCAATGTTCTTCTTATAGCGAATGCGCTTGTTGCCAAACCAATTCGATACTTGTGAGACCTGCAAGGGATGCAACCAATCAGCGATAAATATCGATAGTCGTCTGCACCGATTCAACTTACTGTTATGCCACACTTGCGCGCCAACTCCTCCTTGGCCTCTTCGGATGGATACGGATTGCTCAAGTGACTGTAGAAATACTCGTTCAGTATCTCCGATGCCTGTTTGCTGAAGTTGCGTCGCTTGCGGCGAGCGTCGAGGAAACGCGATCGCAGTATCATCACCGCCTCGCAGGTCGATTGCTTCAGCTGCATTTGGATTGAGCTGAACTTCTTGTGTATGATCTGCACCATGCGCTCGATTTCTTTGGGTGTGATGGGTCTGATGAGCGAGAGATAGATATGAATGCCAAGGCAAATATTAATCAAGTTGCTGTTGCAAATTGTCCAAATATCGATTAATGGCTATCGAGATGTGTTTGACTAACTAAATGTCTAGTTAGAAATGTCTAGGTATAAATTAGTTAGACCATATCTCTCTCTAATCGAGTTCTCTTCTCTTCGCTCTCTTCTGCTCAATTATCGATTGATGGTTTTGTTTAATTAAATGTCTAGCTGGATCTTTCACTATCTCTCTCTACTCGAGTTCTCTACTCCTCTTCTCCCTCTTTTGTTCAATTTTCAATTATTTGTTATCGATAAGTGTTTGATTAGCTAAATGTCTAGCTAGCTGTTTCTCAACTTCGCTCTTATTACCTTAGGTAATGAAGCCTCTAGACGAGTTCTCTTCTGCTCTTTTCTCTCTCTTGCTCATTAATCGATTAATAGCTATCGATAGGTGTTTGATTAGTTGCACGTCTAAGTAGCTCTTTATCTCTATCTTATTAGCTTAGCTAATCGAGTTCTCTTCTCCTCTTCTCCCTCTCCCATTCAATAATCGATTAATTGATATATATTTCTGTTATCTATATCTATATCTCCTCTTAGCATAGCTAATAAAACATTTTGTATAATTGATTGAGATTTAAGCTCAGTCCCCATTCACTCATCTTACTTGAGCTCCTCTCCATCTCTACCTCTACCTCTAAGCACTTGCTCAATAAGTTTATTTATCGATAACTTTCAGCTCAACTCTCTCTCTCTCTGTCTTACCTGGTGCGGCTCTGTTCGCGCAGCAGATTCATGACGTGCGTGGTGAACTCATTGCATGCCTGTTCGTACTTCTCCAGCTCCTGGTGATAGATCTGACGAATCTGTGCCAGCTTGGCCCGATAGTCCGAATGCTCGATGGCATTGTCCGCTCCATCGATGGACAGGGAGCCGCCTTGGCTGGCAGCTGCAGCTGAGGCGGCAGCAGCACCACCGCCACCCTTTTCGGGACCAGCCACGCCCTCGGCGATGAGCATGTTGTCCAGGCGCATCAACTGTGGATCTGGTGGCTCCTCCTCTTGCGTGTTGCGAATGGAAAGGACTGCAAAGGAAGAAGGGGAAAAGAAGGAGAAACACACAAATTGCAATCAGCAAACGAAGCAGTCAGATGAAAAGTTCATTGAAAGTTCTCACTTCCTCTCTCTCTCTCTCCCTGTTTGTCCCCTCTTCTCAAGCATCAAGGGAAAATGTTTCGACTTTCGCATTGTTCAACAGGAAACGCAAAAAACACATCTAAAATTTTATTGTCTCGAGCAACAGCAAAAGTTTTCACTAGACACAGATACAGATACAGATATACAGATATATAGACATCTGCATGCTGTGCTGTCATATTGTCTGGGGAAATGCGTTTTCCATTTTATACCCTGTAATCCCTGGTGAATGCGTAAAGCGGGCTATATTAGTTTTAAAGCTGATACATGAAATACATTTTAATCTATATATTTGATAAGCAGCTCAGGTTAAGACTGTTGACTAATATATCGATAAATATCGATTTCACATTTGGTAGCAGATATAATGAAGTGAAGAATTATATAAGTATTGATGCTTAAAATATATATTTGCGCAAATGAAGTAGAATAGAATCTTTTCAAGTTTTCTAAAACACCTATACAAATTTTCAAAAAAAAAAATCTATTCACAATTCCGTAATACCGATAACAAAGAATCGATTTTAGGATAGTATTGTAGCATAAATCTAAGACTATAAGAGTAACCAAGTTGAGTAATCAAGCCGATTCGTGTTGAGCTTGAACACATTTAGTAAACCTTATCTACTTCCATTCACAATCCGAGGTATTTCCTAGTCAGTCAGTCCCGGTGAGCAGCACTTGCCTGGGCTATATTAGATTCGCCCAGTCATGGCTATGCATGAATTAGATGCCGCACATGCCGCACGCTGCTTGTGTTTCGAATCTTAATCACGTTTCGCCAAGGAGTTAGCCAAAGCCAGAGCTAAAGCTAAGAACATTTCGCGAATGCCAACAATTGACTTTGTCTTTCTCCACCTCACTCCCGCTCGCTCCCTCCCTCTCTCTCTCTCTCTCTCTGCCTTGTCTCACGCATAAGCTCATCAGCATTGGCAAAGCGTAGCCGAGAATATTCCTGGTGAAAGGACAACAGCTTTCAATGTGGTTAGGGATATTCCTTTAGCTCCATTTGGCTGCTTCTTCTACTTCTATGTATTATGCAGACGTTGCGAACAGAAACAATTGCTGCCAACAGGATAAGCATAAGCACAAGACATGTAATGAAATCCCAGCCCCGCTCTCTCACTCTCCCTCTTCCTCTCCCTCTCCCTCTCACTCTATCCGCCCTCCTTCCCACTCTTTGTCTTGAATAAAACATTTCGGGCTGTCGCCTCTTAAATGGACTTCAATTTTTGAAGAACAAATTTAATAACTCCCAAACCAAAAAACCTTTGAAACTTTTGTTTCCAAGTTTTTAAAATGACTTTTCACTGAAAGATAAGAAAAGTCTGGAAGAAGCAGAATTTAATGAGAGCACTGCGAAAGGTTTATCTAAACTGAATTAGTTTTGCGCCTCGTTCATAGTTTTAGGTGTCCAAAAAGCTTTAAATCCTAAACAAAACAAAGTTCCTAAACAAAAATACTTTCTTTAAGCAAGTTTACAAAGAGTAGAATAAACGTGTCTATGGTCGAGGTTTCTGCAAAGCTTTAAGAAACTTTCGAGCAAATTTGAAAGAAAAGCTCTTGCATGCATCAAGTTTCAGAGTGGAGATATAATATATTTGAGATGTTTCTACAGTGAAGCATTTTTAGTTCAGATAAAGAAATAGCTTTCAGATGCTTTGAAAACTTTCAAGAAGAAAAGTAAAAGAGATTAGAATATCTTATAAGAGAAGACAGGAGAAGGCAACGGAGAGAAGAGAAGAAACGAGAGAGGAAAGAGAAGAGAAAAGCAGGAAAAAGAAGCAATTGACGACGAGAGAAGGAAGAGAAAAGAATAAAGTAGGGAAGGGAATGAAAGAGAGAAAAGTTGCCGAGAAAATAAGGAAAGACGATTAGTGACAGAAGCCTGATACAGAAGGATAGCAACAATAAGAAGAGAAGGAAAGAGACGAAATTATGATGGGAAGAGACAAGAGAGAAAACAGGAAAGGGAAGAGAAGGGCACTATATGAATGAGAAAGCAACGGAAAAGGAAAAAATAAGACAACAAAATAACTGGACATCGAACACTTTCTCAGTTTTTCAGTTCGAAAGGAGCATGGGTAAAAATTATTGAACATTTATTTTTTTGATCAGCTTGTCATACTCAAATCAGAGTCTCAGAACTATTCCGTGATTGACCTTCCCAGTTGACCTTCCATCGCAGTCAATCGAATTCTATTTCTATAAATTATTTCCATACCGACAATTCTGATAATCGCTTAATAAGCCCATTAAGCGCATTAACTACACAGCTAACAGCCGATGAAATGATCCCTAAATGTTAATTAACATTAACAGAAAGACATTAACAGCGTGTCACATTAGCATTCGCAGTTGAATGCAATTAAAGCCTCAGATGGAATTTATTTCGCCAAGCGGAAGAACATATTGGCCGACGCTGCTTTCATGTATACGAAAATAAAAAGGTGGGCGGCAGGGGCACGGCTTAATGTTAATATAACAAGTTTTGGGGGTGACAAAAGAAGGGGGAGGGAAATGGGGACGGGGAACAACAACTGTTGCGACTTTTGCTTTGGCATCGGTGGTTGCTTTATTTCCTTTAAGGTTGGCCAGAATATTGCCAAAGTTTTTACCGCAATGGGCGGCGGGGGCGTGGCATTTAAAATAAGTTTCGGCGAAGGGGGGCACGTGGAGTGAGGCGACTTGACTCTGATTAGAAGAGTGCGTAAATGAAGCAAATGCAACTTGAGTCTAGACAAAGCTCTTATCTTCAGTTCGTAAATCATACAAAAGGATTTTTACCTCAGTCCAAAGTTTTATGCGAATTTCTATATACGACTACGATGATAAGCGAAGAATCAGTATATTATTTTTAGACTTGGGTTCCAATAGTTCTCTAGATAGAGGTAGGTTCTCTAGAGATAGGCGAAATAATACTCTACTGCCGCTATATTAACTGAAAATCTTGAGCGATTCAGTCGTGAACTACATTTTGTTCAGTTCAGTTCCCATGAACCATTGGCTCTATATAACAGAATGAGCACTGACCTATGCGAATTTGTGGTTTATGTGTACATAAACAAATTCGTGAACTAGTTAATAAAGTGAACAAAGTAGTTCACGATTCCATAGAAAAGCAGAAACAACTTGTTCATATAGAACTAGAATTTCATCTACTTTTATCGTTCCCTATCTCGCTCTTGCTCTCATAATCTGTTTCTCCCTACTGCTTTCTATCTTGTCATCTTTCTTCTTCCCTTTATGTCTCTTACTCTTTCTTTGTCTCGTCATATTGTCTCTCTTTTCATATGTGATCTCTTTGTATCGCGTACTTTTTCTCTGACTTTTTCTCTCTATTTATCTTGCTCTCTCTCTCTTTCTCCCTCATAATTTTCATCTCTTCATCTTTATCTTTTCTTCTGTCTTTTTGTTTTCCTCTCTTTTCTTATATCTGTCTCTATCTTCCCAATCTTTCCTTGTCTCGCCCTTTCTTCGGCTCTTCCTCTCTCTATCGCTCTCTCTCTCTCTCACTCTTTCCCCACCTAATTCTTCTTCATCAAATTAAATTCGAATTTTCTTTAATAAATCTCTTAAGTTAGCCTTAAGCTATTTCCCATCTTACATTTCTCAACTGCTTCACATTTCGTCTTCTTCTTCACTATCTAGAAAGGACAACCCTTTTGTTTAGACCGTCCCAGCAAGAGAGCGACAGAGATAGAGAGAGAGCGGGGTGGGGGGAGGTAGTTAGAAAAGGGAATTTGCGTATCTAATGAAGCATTTTGAAAGCAGCCAGCCAAATTGCAGATGGATACATAGATAGATAGAGCTGTTACCTTGGAGCAGAGCTCAGAATAGGTGGGCGTGGCGGGTGGCGTATTCGAACGAGGCTAGAGCGGGCGGAGGCTTCGAATGGCATTTCCAGCTCGTAAATTTGAATGGGCCAAAAACGCAAAAAGGACAAAAACGAAGCAGGATGAAGCAGCAGCAGCAGGAGTAGGATCTGGAGCTGGAGCAGGAGCAGGAGTCGGTGCCAATGGCTGACTGTTTCATATAAATAAACATGTCGCGGGGCTTGTTATATTCCTCAGATACAAGTATATATATATATGCACATATATACATATACTTATATAGGAATATATATATACAAACACGATTCAAGTTGCTGAAAACGTGTGCGTGGTATTTTTGCATGGCTGTCGAACAGGTTTTTGCGCTTTTCAAAAACTAATTTTAAGCAGCACACTCACACACCTTTACACACACACACACACACATACATTTATACAATCTGATAATATATGTTAAACAAGGCACAACAGGGCGACAGAGCGCGCTACAATCAAAGCCAAACAAACACTGAAGTGTTTTTTACCTACTTATTTCGACTGCCCTCTGGCAAGCGGGTATTTCGATTTGTTCAACTCACATGCGCACTATCATTCATAAAACCTATGTGAACTCAGCACTGAATGCAGCTATCTCTTTAAAATTTGGCTTGGACTTTTCTTTTAGATCAAGCAACTATATAAGTTCGAGCTATTACGATTGCTCCCCTTTATCATCTAACTACCTATGTGAACTCAGCTCTGGGCGCAGCTTACTCCTTTAAATTTGGTATAGACCTCGCTTTTTGCTCAAGCAACTATATAGGTTAGAGCTGTTCAGATTGGTCCACCATATAACTTAACTACCTAGGTGAACTCAGCTCTGAGTGCAGTTAACAGTATGCAATTTAGTGCAGATTTTTCTTGACTCAGTAGTAGATTTTAGGAATACGTTTCGAATGTATGGGATACCTATATCATACAACTATCCCACTGAACTCAGCTGGTAGTAAGGCAATTTTTATGAAATCTTTTACAGGTGCTTCATTTTCATGTAAAACTCATATAAGTCTGAACTTTCAACTGACTTACTAACTGGTTTACTATATCATCTCGATACTATATTGTCTATCTTTGTGAACTCAGATCTGAGTGCAGTTAACTAATAAGAGTTCATTTGATCAAATTGGGTATAGACATCTCAATGCAGCATTTGATATTTGATTAAGTTTAAATGGAGTGTATAGACTTATTATATAATATATTTATCATACAAAGAGTAGCAGTCATATAAAATACAATATTAACTTTCCATTTACAATTTTTTTGTTTGTTTTCTAACAATTTTGTTTACAGAGTATCTCATCTTCATATTCTTTTTTTCTTCTTGTTCCATTTTCTGTTGATTTCTTTGAAAATACTCGTTTTTGTTCAACAACGAGCAGCTATACCCTACTTATACCCTCACCACTTGCCCCAACACACCATCTTTCCACCTTTCTCTCTCCCTCTCTCTCTCTCTCTGGCTTTCTCCCTTTCTCTTGCAATGCCCCTTCGCTGGGACTTGGGTCAAGTGCTTTCGTCTTCTTGGCAAGTTGTATTCTTGTTTACTTTGTCGGCGCCCGCCATCGATACGCACTGAGCCCTGGGAAGTGTTATCGCACACACAGCTAGATAAAAACACAAAAATTACTGTAAATGTATATATATATACACATTATATATATATATATATATATATATATATATATATATATGTATAATATGATTTGATTTTTGCCTTGTGCGTCGACTTTTCTTTGCCAATTGGCTGGAGTCTAGAGCCCCATTCGCCTAGGCACCCTTCCAAGGGCCCTCTGCGGCGCCCCCTCGACATTTGATTATATTAGTCACCTGATCGTAACGGTAAAGGTGTGACCAGAGCCACAATGAGCGAAGAAAACCTTTTACCTAATTTCTCATGCAGCAGCAAATAACATTCAGAAATAAGTGCTTCAAAATATACCATCATATATACCCTGTAGTCGAGCAAGCGCTGCTAGACTAATTGGGGTATATTAGACTTTGTGTGGTTTACGATTATCAGAATATATATATGTATATATATATATATATGTACACTATAAGAAAATTAGATTTATCTTTATATCTCTCTCTCCCTCTCTCTCTAACTCTTTCTATTTAATTTTCTCCAACACCTGTAGTCTATGTATATCTAGTACTTAACTAGGAGTTATGGGCTCTTCTTCTACTCCAACTTCTCTCCAGCTTCTTCTATCTATTTCTCTTTATCTTCCATTTTCTCTCCCTCTCTCATACTTTCTCTTCCGCTCTGTCTTCAACTCCTTAAATTATCATTAAAATTTCCCACACACCACAAAACCAACAAAATGATCTATAAAAAGAACAAGATGAAAACTCCATTCAACAAGCCAATAATTACTTTCTTGTTTTTTTTTTTCCGACCCGCAACAAATATAATCCAAACTTCAATATCAAAATTTTCGAGCTGAAGGACACAAGCATGTGCTTTCCAAGGGGATTTTTTTATTCGAGTCAGTTAGTCTCTCTCTCTCTCTCTCTCTCTCTCTCTGTCTGCCCTCCCTTTCGTACTAGCGTAAAGCCCTCCCCGTAAAAATGGTGTTAGCCAAACCCCAAGAAGCTTGCCCAAAAGGCAATTTCGCAACGGTGCGCAGTTTTTTGAGGGTTGGGTAAAAGCACAAAGATACATATACATATCTATATATATATATATCTGTATATCTGTGAGGGTTGGCATGGGCTGCAGACCGTGGGTTGGGGGATGGGGGTTTAGGGTTAGGCTGCTGGCAATGGGGCAACATTGGAGCCATTCAAAACATCTGGGCTCACAATCAAAACGCGCTCTTATTGCCCATTTCGTGTCGCTGCGTGGGCGTAATATGAAGGAAGAGCAACAACAACAAGATGAAGGGCAACAAAAAAAAGTAAAGTGAAGAAAAGAAAAGCAAGAAATGAAACGACGGGAAAACTCGATTTGAAAATTTCTTGTACAAGGTGCGTGCAAGTATAATAATGCATAAAAACATGGGAATGGGAATTGGGATGGGGTTGGGGATGGGGAGTACGCATATTGAATTTTAGTTTTCTTTTTATTGCTTAAAGCGAGAAATCAGCAAATTAATGAGAAGCGCATAGAAGAGCGCTACATGAAATATATGTGCGTGAAACTCGAGTCGACTGTTTTCTCATATTTACAGATACAGATTTACATTCTGTATATCAAAATCAATTTATATATTTGAGAAGTGCTATGAAAGGCCCCCCCAATATTTAAGTATTTATTTCTTAGCTTGCACTATATTACTTCCATATGTATAACTCTTTTCTCCAAAAACTTTTGATTGATCAGCTTTTAAGACAAATTAATATTTCTATTTTTGAGAAGTGCATAGAAAATCCTACATACAGTTTTTTCAAATTACAGCAAATATATTATTTCTAAGATATAAGTTTTACCATAGATATCATATTAAGATCACATATTAATCTCATAGGAACAAATATATGTGTCTTTGTGAAGCGCATAGAAGAGCTTTTTTTCTTAACTGCTCAATTGTCTTTTCAAAAACTTAATTTCCGACTCGTTATTGCCGGCGGTAGAAATATACTGGAAATTCGAATGGATTATGTGGTCATAGAAACTACTATTCCGAAGTAATGTTTTTGTTGTACGAAATATCGAGTTGAAATTTCCTACTCGTGTCCTTTAACATCCTTAAACATAAAATCAACTATACTGACATATCATATTATATTACTATATTATATACAAAATTGTACTTTTGGTATGAAAATTCGAGCTATTAATCTTCTTTCTCGTCTCGTCTTTATCGTTTATCATATATCTGATCCATCCATATCATTTTTTTTTTTTAATAGCATTTGGATAAGATATATAGTATAGCCTAGCTTTAAATGACTTCTAGGGTATTTCATTGTTTTCATTCTTCGTTTGCTTACAAATATTTGTCGATAGATAAGCATACCTTAGCTATTATCATAATCTACTCTAGGGTATATCTGTTATGGAACTCACCTGTCTTCTCCTTGATCTCGCATAGAACGGAGAACAAAGCCGGCTTCATGCGATGACAGTTGAGTGTGTGCTTCCTGGCCTGGGCCTCGTCCAAGGACTGCTCCGAGATGCTCATGATCTGTTGTAGGATTTCGCCGATGTCCTTCTGCTTGCGCACCTCATTCTCGTTGCCCGCATTTTGGCCATCGTCTTGGCCGGGCAGGCCGTAGCCTTGCGGTGCCATCATGCCCCCGGTGTGGGCCATCATGCGATCCTCCATCTTCGTATGCTGTCTCTTTCTCTCTCGCACGCGCTCTCTTTCTCTCTCTCTCTCTAACAACTACAACAACAACAATTTACGCACTGCAATGTGAAGAACAATAAACAAACACGTTTAAACACGTTCGCACATGTTGCAACAGGCAAATATGTATAACAGTAGAAAAAAAACTAACAACAAACACACACACACACAAACACGCAAAAAAAAAACCTAATTAAAAGCTTTCATTTACGTTGCATTTAGTTATTTAGTTTAAATGAATTTTCGCTGCTCTTTTACTCTTCTTGTATTTGTCTTCCTGTCTTGTTACTCTATGCGCGCACACACGTCCGCACGCAATGGCAACGCGCAACTAACTGGCTGTCAGCGCTGAGCGCTCTCTATGGCCCGCTTCGCTTGCTCTCTCTCTCATTGGTTCTTTCGTTAACTTGTTTCTGTTTCTGCTTCGGTTTCGCTTGCTGTTTATCTCCACGAACAATGTTAATCCGACTGTCTGTCTGCCTGTGCGTGTGCATGTGCCTGTGTTTGTGTGTGTCTTCTTCGTTTGTCTTCGGTGCAGACTGTGCCAAGTATGCTGTTAAAATAGAGCACAGGCAACTGCGGAACTGGGTAGGGAGAGGGGGAGCTGGGACGCTAAGCAAACTGCGGCATTCGAAGTTGAAGATGGAAATAGGAAGGTGGGAAGGGGTGCTGGAGTTGGGGCGCATGGGCGATGGGCGTCGGCTGCTGCAGCCTGTTGTGGGCAGGGCGTGGCGATAACAAATTGTTAAGGATCTACAATGAAAATTGTAAAATATTCGCATCGATAGTGCAAGTGCTATCGATATGTCTAATAGCTTAGCAAGCAGCTCATTGGAAGATCATGGAGGAGCACAGGTAGCTAATGTGTGCTCTTTTTTTATGGGACGCATAAATATTTGCCATAATTGTACATAAATAGTTGTAATATATATATAGATGCAATTTAGCTGTATCTAACTAGTTCTTTTCAATTTTGCAAAACAGCAAGTGCGAGCATTAACTTCAGTATATGCCAATATAGCAAGCTGCAAGCTATTGCGCAGAATGGTGTCATACCAGCAGCAGCTTCCATAGATGGTTTGATATTGAACAGAATGACAAGTGTCATACCAGCAGAGAGAGGCTTCGCTCCATGCAAATATCCTGAGCTTTGCTTGCGCTGGAGCAGTATAGCAAGTGTCATCTCAGCATAAAATTCGACGTATGCAAATTATCGCATGCAACTCTGTATACAGAATGCGTGTGGGTGGTTGGACTAAAAAAAAAAGGAACAATGGACAGCGGGCAGCTGACACACGCCAGAGGCAGGGGGTAGGCAAGAGCAAAGTTACCTGCGCACTAAACACAACTACAACGCAGCATGCGAGCTAGTTCAAGTGTGTGTGTGTATGTGTAAGTGTAAGTGCATTCACATTTGCGCAAAATGATAATTACTTTTTTTCTCTCTCAAGTGGCTGGCTGCATAAAAAAGAGACAAGGAAAGGGAACCGTAATTAGTTTGCACAGCAGCCGAAAGACAACAGGAGAAAGCAGCGCTGACCTTCAGGGCCACAATACACACACACACACACACATCTACTGAGATAGATTCGTATGTATGTATGTATGTGCATGCGGACAAAGCGCATCAAAGGCTGCGCAAAAATAAAAACAACAAAGCACAAAATAAAAGCGAATGAAAACCTGTTCAATACACACACACGCACACACACATGCAATATAATTCTTGAAAATCAGAGCCGCTTCAATTCTGTGCTACAGTGTTTTGGTTGTGTATAACAGCGCTGTCCGTATACCAGCATTTGTACATATTGTTATATGCCTGCTGCTACATTTTCCTACTTTTTTTTTACCAATAAATCAATTGTTTAACTTACACAGCACGTCACGAAACGAAATTGCTTTACAGTTATTTTGCGTTCAGTTTTTCAGTTTTTGCTTGTCTCGCCAGCTGCAATTAGAATTAAACAAAACAAAATATGCACTTGCTATAAATATGTGTATTTATGGCGTGTATAACAAAGCGCACTCGGTATTTGCTTCTCCGTATATTTTTCAATGCGCTGCTTGCTCTTCTTCTTCCTTTCATACGCAGCAGCAAAAACGTCGCCACTTTTTTTTTTATATGGTACACAAAATTTTCCTTGCTTTTAGCCAAGTTAAGTTAATTGTTGTTTCATGTATTCATATTGTTAACTTAATGCGTACATTTGTACGCCAACGTATTAGAGTTTTGTTGACATTTTGATATACGTATGCACAATAAATCTATGAAAATTATTTACCACACAAAAAATCTGCTGCTGACAAAAAAATGTATCTTATATGTGTTTTTGCAGGGTTGTAATATCGATAAAATGTATTGTAATTCTACCGCTTGCGTTGCGCATTTATGCGTTCAATATTGCGCAATTTTGCGTTTACGTGCCTCAGCGTGCGTTTACCGTTGCTACGTTAAGCTGTTGTTTATATAATGTAAACATTACGTGATTCGTGCGCGGTTTATTTTTAAATTCAAATATGAAATATTTTATTGATAGTAAATACACTAGAATATTTGCAGTGAAAGCAAGTTTGCGTAGTTGATGGATAATATAAGGTAAGAGTAACTAATATAGAACATTATTTATAGGGAAAATGTTACTGAGTATCGTGAATTTCAATTAAGCGCAATTGGATTAGGGTGCTTCAAAGCAACAATTATATTATATATGTCTTATACAAAAAAATTTCAATTGAAATCAATTAAGATTTTCTTGTGGAATGTAACGATAATATAATTGGCGGCCAATTTGATTATATTTAACATATGTAACGTTACTGTGGAGCAAACAACGTAAAGTTAACTTTGGCATTTGCGCGCTTAGCAACATTTGCGTGCAGCCAACGTGAACATTTTAAACAGGCTGGCAACATACTCGACGTTAAGTGTGGAGCAAGCTATGTTAAGTTAACAGATGCCGAGCTGAGCAACATTTGTCGTGCAGCTAACTTAATGAACGAAACCGCAGGAACAGCTGTTAGGTCTAGTGCTGCAAAAAAATCGATATTTGGCAGTATCGATATTTTCGATATTTCCAGAGAAAAATATCGATCATATCGATATATCGACCACTTTTTTTAAAAATATTTATTTTCTTGTAAATGATCTATTTTAA
>JAWNPA010000041.1:462500-550000 GCA_035045345.1 Drosophila hamatofila | reverse complement strand
GTAGTGCGAAAGGTGCAAGCCCAAATTGTGTTATGTTGGTAGACATAATTGGCACCAGGTAATCAAATACCTGTGCCATTCCCAAAAACCGAGGTCAACTAAATGCATCGAGGTAGTGGGACAACAAACACAATTGAATTAGTTTTAAGCCAAAAATCCCATTTGCAACTCGAAGACAACTGCATGCTGAAGGTGCCAAATTTCTAGAAATTCTTTAAGTCCAGCAGAAAATTATAAACTGATTCCAAATAAATGGTCTTCACATTGAATTTTCTTATTAATTGCAAGGAAGTAAAAAATACCACAGCTGAAGCTGAAACTCGGATGACTTCCAGCATGACTTCAACTTAGCAGTGTTCGTCCTGATCATACTATATAGGAATACTAACTATAGGAACTTTATATGTTTGGAATTTCTCTAGTCTCTCTAGTCTCTCAACAGAAAGACTGACGGATTGAAGTACTTGCAGATAGACGGACTGATGGATAAATGGACTCGCGGTCGGAAGGACTGACGGACATTGAACAAGGCCTATATACTCTTTTCACTCCTTCAGCATTGCTAAACAGGCTACAAGAGAACCAAAATATGCAATTTTTAGCTGCATTATTCAAGGACTTCAACAATTGTCTCTCCATCTTCAACTTTATATTTTTTGCAACTAAAGAAAAGGTAGGTAGAGCTCAAATTTGTAATACAACGAAGATGTTGAGCAGCTTAGCAATTACATACTTGGCATGCTAGCTCTAAAGCTTCAGGTCTTAAATTATGTTCTGCCCTTTTGCCAGGACACCAAGTGAGATGTGTATTTTTCGACTTTATCTGGCTTGTGCTACTCATAAAAGCAAAGAAATAGAGTGTGCTAATATGCCCGCTTTGCTCTACGTGAACAAGTATAACAACCATATTCATAGAACTTTCGTTTCATTGTCATTTCAATAGCGAGGCGAACCATTTTAATTTCATTTTACTCCACGACCGAGCATCACAAATTTCGTTTGAAGTTCATTTTCTAATAATAAAAAAATGAACATGGAATTTCTTGTTAGCCAACTGTGCTGCATTCAGAGAGCTCTTCGGCTGAGCGGCAGCCACAAAACCAGCTTTATTAAAATATGATAAATAAAGGAATTTATGTATTTTCGTATTGCTTATAGCAGGAAATTGTCCTTACTTTCGCTATGGAAATGCAAGGTATTTGCTTTATTAAAGCCCACCGCAGCGAGAGGCTGCAGAGCGCACAGGTAAAACAGGTAATTCAAGCAAAAGTTGGTAACACAACAGGCATCTGGCCCTGGGTCCTGGACTCTGTCCAGCACTGCATTGCACAAATACTTAAGCTGTTTTTTTTTTTCTTTTCTATTCTATTATTATTAAAACATTTAAAGCAGACGACAAGCGGAGCGATACTCGGAAGACTTCATCTTTGCCTCGATTCGCCTTGTGAGTTGAGAGACCACAGCACAACAGGTTTTCTCTAATGAACAACGAAATTCGAGTTTGGACAATGGCTAAGAGCACTTGCAGCCGAGGCGGAGCAGAAGAGCAAAGGAAAACCCAAAGGAAAACTTTTACTGACTGAGGAAATGATGGGCAACCACCTTACTAATTGCCTTCCTGACGACGGATTGATTGATTGATTGATTAGTTAGCCGATTAACTGAAGACTGACCAGTGACTGACGACTGACGACTGATTGACGAAGTTCTCAGTAATTGATGAGCTAACTTTCTTAAGGACTGACTGACTGACTGACTGACTGACTGACTGACTGACTGACTGACTGACTGATTGAAAACTAGCAACTGACTAATTGATGATTGATTTACCAACTAATTGATTATTATTATTGTGATGCGCTAATTGACTAGCTGCGCACAGACTAACAACTGATGACTGAGCGCTTGATTAAATGACTTGTTTGGCTGACTAACTGACGACTGACTAAGTAATTGACTGACGACTGGTTAACTGACTGATTGACTGTCGCATCAAATGTCAAACTGGCTGACTCGCACAGCTGGCTGAAAGCCAACAGCCTGACTCAACAGCCATGGCTGACTGAAGCATGGATTCGCAAAATGAATTCCATCCACACGTAAATCAGATGCAAAGCACATTACATTTTATTATATTATATTGAATTGCTTAAAGCGATTTTTCATTTTTAAACATTTCTATGACAGAATTTGATGTTGTCGTCATTGTTGCCGCTGACGTTGTCAACGAAACTGAGTTTGAAAAATAATCATCATCAATCAGCATCAAAAATATGTTGAATGCGTTCACACAGTGAAGCGAAATGTGTATTGAGTGAAATCAATTGAAGCGGATGAGAGCTCTATATATGAATATGGGAAGATATAGTGTATATATGTATGTATGTATGGGCGCAGGATTGACTGATTGAACACTGATTGAACGACTTCGACCTGAAACGCGGACAGTTGACATTTCTCTTACTATTGTGGGTAAGCTGTGGAGTTTGCTTTTCATTGACTGTTGATTGATGATTGACGATATTGTACATTTTTTTGAATAAGCTGGCAAAGCTTCCAAAATATATAAAAAATACATATAGCTACTTCTACTGTATATGCATATGATCTACTGAGTGATTCATCAATTTTTTTTGCTTTGATTGATGCATCCTTTAGACTCTTTAAAGTTTCATGCCAGACCTTTCTCCAACTATTATTGATTGCTGGCTGACTGATTAAGTTCTTGGCACGTAGATGTTTAATTCGAATTGAGGAAGAACATCTTGCAATTGCTGAACTTTCGCAAGTCTTTGGAACTAATTCTCTCAGCTAATATCGCCAGCAAAAGTTTTACATATTTTAATAAAATATTTATAAACTTACTACCACGGTACTATATATATTTAAGCTCAGGCTGACACAGGCAGGGTGCGCTGTCTGTCAGATTGAAACGCTTTGACATCATTTGCAGCATCGACTCAAAATTATGAAGCAGCAGCCGGAACCGGAGTCGAATATCAGAGGAGACCTGCCCTTTATCCACACTCACTCGCACACTTCCACGCCTACTGCCGCGCCCACGCCCACGCCCACGCCCACTTCCCTCCCACTCAGCATCCTGTTCTCCGCTCTCTTTCCGCTTGCTACCTCTGGCTTTACACATGATAAAAAACCATGAATCAGATATTAAAATACGTAGCTCTGGGCGATTATTTTCACTCATTAGAGCAGCGAGCGGAGGCTGCATTTGTAATAAATACTTAAAATGCAATTTTAATAACTAACCGCTTCTAGACTAACAAATACCCTGGAAATAAAATTCAAGCTGAACTTCAGTTGATTTGTGCTCGGCCATGGTTGACAATCGAAGAGAGAAGCGCTACTTCTACTTCTACTTCTACTTCTACTTCTACTTCTACTTCTACTTCTACTTCTACTTCTACTTCTACTTCTACTTCTACTTCTACTTCTACTTCTACTTCTACTTCTACTTCTACTTCTACTTCTACTTCTACTTCTACTTCTACTTCTACTTCTACTTCTACTTCTACTTCTACTTCTACTTCTACTTCTACTTCTACTTCTACTTCTACTTCTACTTCTACTTCTACTTCTACTTCTACTTCTACTTCTACTTCTACTTCTACTTCTACTTCTACTTCTACTTCTACTTCTACTTCTACTTCTACTTCTACTTCTACTTCTACTTCTACTTCTACTTCTACTTCTACTTCTACTTCTACTTCTACTTCTACTTCTACTTCTACTTCTACTTCTACTTCTACTTCTACTTCTACTTCTACTTCTACTTCTACTTCTACTTCTACTTCTACTTCTACTTCTACTTCTACTTCTACTTCTACTTCTACTTCTACTTCTACTTCTACTTCTACTTCTACTTCTACTTCTACTTCTACTTCTACTTCTACTTCTACTTCTACTTCTACTTCTACTTCTACTTCTACTTCTACTTCTACTTCTACTTCTACTTCTCCCAAATCTACCCTGTGCTCAATTGGAGTTTACAGGGTATTCGCGCTAATGAAAAGCGCGTGTCAGTCTGTCGCTGCAAAAGCTGATGTAAATTTGATTATTCATTAACGAAAGCCACATCAGCTTTTATTATTGGGCACTGAAATAATTGGCTGACATACGTGAACATTTTTGTTTTTGTTCTGCTCTGTTTGCTTTGCCTTAACTGTTTGCCTAACGTAGCTTCATGGCCAAAGTACAGCAAATAATTTCAGTTGACAAACAAAATGTATCTGCTTACGCTACTCACAAAAAATTACAGAGAAAAAATCGTGATAATTGCAAATATAATTGAGTTTACATTTTTTTAATTTCGCACAGATTTTATTTAACTTTTGGCTTTTGGCTGTTGACTGTTTGCTGTTTGTTGTTTGATGTTTGCTGTTTGCTGTTTACTGTTAGCCAAAGGGGCATTGCACAGATTTTGAGAACTGAACTGGAGTTGAGGTAGAGCTAAATAGCTCTGACTGCAACTGACTCTCGACTTGGCATACAGAAAATGTTGCAGCTTAATTTGACATTTAATCGTCTCGTACCGCCTCCTCTCATGAAAGGTTGATATATTTTCGATACGCCAGCTAAGGACACAGCAAATTGAAAAGTACTATATGTGGTGCAAGACGAACTCGAATTTGATATACTCATATAGACAATAGGTTAGCAAAAGAAAAGTTATTTCTAATAATTGATATACTCATACATATAGACAATAGGTTAGCAAAAGAAAAGTTATTGTGAGCTAGAATTGTCAAATGGAGAAGCATCTGCCTCTGAGATAGACCTATGAATGTAACAGTATCACGACAACGAGCTGACATACTCAATACATGTCCGTATGTCCGTTTGCTCCTTTAATTTAGTTTATTAAGCCCAATTTAAATACAACAATAGCTAGAGATTTCAAATTTACTGAGAAACTTCCATAGGCGAATACACAGATTTTGAATATTTCGTATTTAGACACCCTTTCCTCCTGTACTCCCAGAACACAAAATCAAATTCCTCAAAAATCAAGAAGTTCATCAATAACTCCTTTCCATAGTGAAGCCCCAAAGTGCAGTCAGTGTGTTTGCAATAGTGCGGAATGATCGAAATTTAAGCTTTATCCAGGGTATCTTTTAGCCGGCCACTTTTCGACTAGCGCACTCCTAATTGTGCTCATGTCATGTGGGCTTCAATCTAGGCAGCCCAATCATGTCTCTGTTTAAATATGCAAGCATTAGTTACTTTAGGTAGTATTTCCCTAGGACGTTGTACTAAATAGGCTCAGCCTAAGTAGGCTTAATTCAAAGTGATTGCTGTAAACTGTAATACGACCGGCTGCTCGGCCACTTCGACTACTTTATTTTTATAGCAGCTTTAAACGAAAAAAAAAAAGTGAACTTTTAGTATTGATTTTTAGGTAACTCTAAAGAGGGACGAACGGCGGGGAGGGAAGAGGGGGCAGGAGGGCAGGGGGCAGAGGGCAGGGGGCAGGGCGAGACAGAGGAAATGCTTGGTACTTTGTGCGTGTGACATTTTTATCATTTAATTACGGAACAACGCGTCTAAGTATATTTAATCGATATTTGTCGTCAGTCTCGCTCGCTCTCTCTCTTTTCCCCTCTCTCTCTCTCTCCCACTCTCTATGTTTCTCTGTCTCTGTTCTCTCGCAGACTGTATAAGTGTTGCAGTTGGTGTTAACCAACAAAAATTGTGAGTGAATGTGGCTGAAAGACAAGTTTTTCATTTCAAGCGACGCGCAACATGTGCCTAATTTATGCACATAACAAACAAACACACACACACACACACACACACACACACACACACACGCATGCACCCACTCACGCACATAAAGTAATTCTCATGTATATTTAAGCATATCAACAAAATGTGGTCGCTCTTTAGCTCATTCGCTTAACGAGCTCTGTGCTCACTGCTCAGTGCTCAGTGTGCAGTTGCTGCTCGACTTCTTGTCTCTGTTTTGATACCCTGTAAAAACCATAAGAGCAGACTGCTACATCTGATATTATGAAGTATATTGTCTATAACATACATATAAAATATATTTGTTTTGACTTCATCAAACACTTAAAGTTGCTTAAGTGAAATAAGATTTTGGTGCCATAAAAGTTATCGATAACTGACTTTGCTTATTCCATAGCGATGTCTACCGATAGATAGGATATTTGCGATTACATTTTGGTTATCGTTGGCTATTATAAATTATTATGTTTATTATTATATTATATTATACATAACATAATAATTTTTTAAATTTTTGGTATCGATTACATATGTTTTTCTTGAAATATGATATGTCCGCCCGAAAGCTTGAGATTTTCGTCCATTGTTTTCGATATACAATACTAAATTGTTATCGATAACTATAATTTTCATGCATATATCGATAAATATCGATGTCGAGCATAGCCTCCTGAATCAACTTTAACTCGTTGGCTTATAAAATAATTGTTATCCACACTTATGAGACATTAGCATTTTAGAGTCAGCTTGTCCACTGCTTGCCTGAGCAAGAGGCAGCCGTGGCTCAGCTCTTAAATGCCAACCAGAAATGCTTGCATTTTGCATAACGCGCACGGATTCCTGGAATCTGAGGATTAGCAGTAATTCAAAGCATTTCAGCTAAATATTATCACGGATGCCTGCATATGCATAAAGCTTACTAGTTATTTAGTTTCTAAATGCACTGCGCGAAAGTCAGCTCGTGGTTGCAATTAGTGAGCTACGCGAAAAAGTTATAAGCGAGAGAAAAGAGAGGAAACGGAGGAGCTGAGGTAAGAGCTCAAATTTTAAAATTTGGTAATGTGTTTTTATGACTTTGGGCCAGAATTGACGCAACTTTTGCACACTAATTAGCTGTTGCACGGGCGAGCTTAGAAAAACAGAACCCACAGTCCAAATTTTGGCTAAATTGTGAAAGGAAGCGGAAACTTGGCTAAATTTTTTAATATCGAGTTGATTAAAACAACATTTACACATGTGGAAACTTCATTTTTAACGAGGCTTCCTCTCCCTGTTCTCTGGCAGGAGGATTGCCAGATTTAATCATATGAATGTAGGGCGATACACTGTGCGAAAACAAGTGGCAGTTGATGGGCGCTCGGGCCAGCGACAGCGAAACCTTTTGACATTTTGATGTGCAGCGAGACGAAAAATCATTTATTTCTGCATATTTATTGACGGCTGTACAAGCGGCCATAGCTGACTGCACAATGCTCGCCCAGCCCACGTTTGACAGCCTGATAATTTTGAATAGTTTAATTACAATTTGTCATACATCTTAACCATTTACCCGTTTGCATCCACGGCTGCAGGTGCTTCTATTCGAATCAAGTCGGGACACGCAGCAAATGGAAATTTCCATGTAATTATGGCCAATAGTTAATAGCCAACAACCAATAGGCAGTTGTATTACCAGCTGACACTTTGCTGGCAATAAGGAATCACTTTTTATTAAACAATTTAATTGGATTGTAAAGAGAAGTCAGCCGTTGAAAAGTGTTCTTCACACTCAGCTACCTCCTGATGGGCGAGTGCTTATAAATGCATCTATATATAGGGAATGAATTCATTCATATTCGCTTCGCTGTTATTGCTATTTCCTATTGACGCTGCTGTTGGCGGCTGTGGCCTTTGTTCCTTGGACCGAGCAACACGCTGAGCGCTATGTTTGTTTAACAAATGCGCCACCAACAATAGAAAACAATAACAACAATTACAGCAACAACAAAAGCAATAGCTAGAAGCCTGATTGCCTTCTCTTTTTTTTTTTCTTTCTCTTTCGCTTTTTTTTTTTGCTTTCATTGACTCGCTTAGCCAGCTGGCTGCCTGCTGATAAGATATCCAGCAATGCAGAGTGTTTGGCACGTCCCTCCGGCCGCCCTCTTTGCGACGCCCCGCCCCTAATCAAAACGCCCCCAAACGTTGGCCCTCGTAATTAGTTTTGACAATAAACCCATATACAGTTGAAGTCTGCTTAAATATTATCCATCAACGTTTAACGAATGCAAAGTGAACCAGAAATGAACCGAGAGCGAAAAACGAACCAGAGATGAACCTGTATACGGCAAAGTGAACGGGTGAGCGCAAAGCATGGGCGAGTGAAAGGAATACTGATTAGCTTCATTACGACTACGAGGCGACGCAGTTGATTAATTCCAAAGTGGGAGTGAAGCTTTAGTTGATGGACCAGCAGATACCCCAACTATATTAGCGGAAATATTAGATAATAGTATTGCAACTAACTGCAAAGCTGTGCTGTTGGAAGTTTCATGAAATGTCAAATGATACAAGCCAAGGCATTTCATAAAGGCTAGAGGTATCTTATATTAGAAGCAAGTTGCAACGTTGACCGTTGAGGAATTCCGAAATACTGAAAATGATGAAAGCGTAGCTCAAGATCGGAATATATATTCGAGTTCTGTATACTTGAAGTGAGTAAGACCTGAACTCTTAAAGCTGCTATCCAAAAAAGAACGTATTTTCTTATTTTTGTTGTCTATGCTCCAAATTGTAATCGATTTTTATCGATGTCACTGCTAGAGGAATTTCGGACTGTTACATAAGTGGGCAGAGCAGATGGGATACCCTGATGGGAAATACTGAAAATGATGACAGCGTAGCTCAAGATCGGAATATATATTCGAGTTCTGTATACTTGAAGTGAGTAAGACCTGAACTCTTAAAGCTGCTATCCAAAAAAGAACGTATTTTCTTATTTTTGTTGTCTATGCTCCAAATTGTAATCGATTTTTATCGATGTCACTGCTAGAGGAATTTCGGACTGTTACATAAGTGGGCAGAGCAGATGGGATACCCTGATGGGAAATACTGAAAATGATGACAGCGTAGCTCAAGATCGGAATATATATTCGAGTTCTGTATACTTGAAGTGAGTAAGACCTGAACTCTTAAAGCAGCTATCCAAAAAAGAACGTATTTTCTTATTTTTGTTGTCTATGCTCCAAATTGTAATCGATTTTGATCGATGTCACTGCTAGAGGAATTTCGGACTGTTACATAAGTGGGCAGAGCAGATGGGATACCCTATGCTGGGCCCATTATAGTAGACATTCAGGGTGTAGCAAGTGACAGCAATGATAATGAGGACCGTGGTCGGAGTCGGGGCAGGAAATGTGGCCGGATGAATGTGATATATTGTGCGATAAGGCTCAATATTTGCCAGCTATTGATTGACTCAACTTGATTGCTGTAATTAAATTTGATGAACAATGGCGTGGCTACTGACTCACAAGTTAGCATATTCCAAGCTTGAGCTGTGTGTCACGTTTTCATTTCAATTTATTGCCCACTTAGCCAATTATATTTAAGTTGTTAGAGCTAACCGTAAATCCTCTTAGCCAACAGCAATTCCAAGAGCAATGCTCCAGGCGGATTCCAACTGGAGAACTGGCCCAGATCGAGTTCAATTCGTTAAATCATTGCAAAGGTTTATTCAGCGGCTTCTGCGCCAGCTGGCTAATTTGCTTAACTGAGTTCACCTCCTGTGTGAAGCAGCTGGAACATGAATGGACTGTAATTGAACTATAATGCGATTACAAATTGAGCACTGGATATGGTTCATGAACGACTGAACTATTCGCTGAACTAGCTGAGTGGCTCTTTTTCAAATGTCGAGTGCATTTTTAATAAAGCTGCGACTACGGCCATTGATTATGGCTGAGGCTCTAATGACGTCTACAGCGACGGATCTGACTACGTCTGTAACTTTGACTACGGCTCTGACCACGGCTACGGCTAAACACCAACTAGGACTGCGACTACGACTCTGACTACGGATATGCTGCTGGTTGCGGGCAGTGCGTTGACTTTGCCTTAATGGCTTTTCGTATTCGAGCTATTTTTTTTGTTTTTTGTTTTTTGTTTTACGAGTAACTCAGCCACACTCAAACCCATATTCAAGCGACTACTTGCAACCGTGCTCATCACACACTCAGTCAGAGTCACACACACACACACACCCACACACACGAACATAGCCACTGGCACATCTAATGGCATTCACACTAGGGCACACATGAACGCGCCGCTGAGGCAAGCAAAACAATAGGCAGCATATAAACATATATATAAAATATATATATATATTATACATATATATAATATACACAGAGAGGGGGGAGAGAGAGAGAGAGAGCGGCATGAGGCGTGGGGCTCTGCTTAGCAGCTGCCAGACAGTTGTAGAAAATCAACAAACATTTGCTTTAAGTTGTCGGAAATGGACCTAGTTGATGATGACAACACTAGACAACACACAACAAACGAAGTTGACAGCTTTGACAAGACTAAAGACTAGACCTACAATTGCCGAAAATGGAAAAGGATCGGCTAGAAGATACCTTCATCCCATGCAAATCAAAAACAGCTCAAAATCTTTCTCCGATACGATTGCATATACCAAACTTCAGCTCTCTTGCTTCAATGAGTTCATTTAAACAAATGACTCAGAAGCATCGGAGATCAGAAGAAAGAAAAGTCCAAAGGACAGCAAATGAAGTACAAAAGGACGAAAGGACAAAAGCACTGATGAATAGAGGCAAGAACAGATCAAAGTACAAGCTGACTTAGGATGAGCTAGAGTGCACAAAATGAATATAGTCTCTGCACTAGCTAAAGGAGCATAAAAACTGTAGCATACTTCTCGGCAAATCAACATATGAACATACATATGTACAATATACGTACATGTGTGAGTGTGTGTATATATATTATATATCAAGTCAAATTGGCTCATTTATCTTATTTCACATTTCTTTACCCATTTCAAAACGATATGCCAAAAGACAAAGACAAAGACAAAGGCGACGGCGACGGCGACGGCGACGGCCAAGACGGGCGCTTAAAGGTAGCAAACGAAGTGGAAGCTGAGTTTGTTTGGCAAACGATTTCTGTTTTATTTTTCTGTTTTTCACATACATGTGTTTTCCTCTCCTTCTGCTGAGGCTGTAGCTGTGGCTATGACTATGGCTGGGCCGCCTGCTGTGCTTTGAAACAAGTTCACGCACAGTCGCAGTCATAAATATTTATACATACAACATTTTTGGAGAGTTTTTCTGCTTATTTTTGACAGTGAAAAGATGGAATGAAATATACGCAATATATGTATATATATATATATACACGATTTCAATGATTTTTAAACGCATTAGCATATCAAATACGCCATCTCACTCACACTCCATATCTCTCTCCCTTTCTCTCTCTCTCTCTCTCTAACTAACTAAACTTTGCCTGTGCTCTGAACTCTCACACTTAGAGCACAAATCAACTACGTGTGTGTGTGTGTGTATGCGTTTGTATGTATGTCTATTTTCATTACACTTGCAAACAGAGCAGGCAGAGGCCACACACTCTTACCTATGCCCACAAACAGAACAATAACAGGCGGGAGTCGAGAGCTAAGTCAAGTGCTAAAGCCGGAAATACCCTGTAAACACACACACACACACACACACACATTAGCCACAACCTCACTTAAAACCACAAACATACATTACATACATTTGGCAAGTCAACCAACTTGAAATCATCAATCAAATGGAGCATATGCTGAGTGTAAGTCCCCCATTGACTTGCAGGTTAGAAATGGTTAGCCGATTTGCATTAAAGTTGGTAAGCCCAAGAATAAGTCAGAAATCAATGAAGCTCAATCGAAGTCAATCAACTTGAGCTCTGCATGACTCACACGCCATCGGGGCCATCGTGTATACCTCATTCGGCATTGGCAAACAGCTATGCAAATCAAAAGTTTGTAAAGCTATTTCAACAAAACTTTTAGCAATGAAAGATGAGAATTCAAATTACGTCAATCAAAGTCAATCAAAATTTATGGAAGTTGAGAGCGTGTCTAAGTATCTAAGCTTGTTAGCAAGATATGCAAACAAAAGTCTTAGCAAGTGACAGATAATTTTGTTATATATCAATCGGAGTAAGTCTAAGACTTTTGCCTACCGATCGATAGTTTTCGAATGCCAAATAAAATTTGACCATGTGTGCACTAGTTCCGATAGTTATCGATCACAAACGCCAACCAATACGCCTAAGACAAGAAATGAGAACGACCGAGGACAGAATGAATTATGCTCATTTAATTTGGCTTTGATTAATATCGATTCGAATGTCGATTTCGATATTAAGTGCTTATCGATTACGTGCATCGAGGCTTTCACTGCTGATTTGCATGCAGCTTGTGGCACGCCTCCTCTATGCTGTTTGGCATTGCGGCACGCTGTGACGACATCCTTAACCTCATTTCGTATGCTGACGAGACGCACACACGCACACTCACACTCACACACACACACGTGGGATTTGTTGAGCTTGATTAATGGAGCTGGGCGAAAAAAAAAAGAAAAAAGAAAAAAGAAGGGAAATCGCATTGCACTTGGCTGGCATTTTTGTTTAGCTTTTTTTAGCTCTAGGCCTATTATCGATTAATATTTATATAAATATCTATCTATCTATATATATATTCATTATATGTCAGCATTATTATCGCCCAGTTTCGATTAAGTTTAGCCACGACAAATTTGTTATCTAATCAGACTCCGGATGAAGCGTTTTTCGCTTTGCACTTAGCGAAGCTGATTTCGCATATTTGACAGAATCTAATTAGAAATTGGGAATGCCACAATTTAATAATGCTTCAAGCTATACCTATGACTTCAGTGAGTAAAACTCATAGTAGGTATATGGACATTTGATCAATACAAAGAAAATTCTTCAAGCTTAAGTTGTCTTGTCTCTATTGTCTCTATAGTCTGATACAGAGCGGAAAACGTGGAGTTTAGACTGAAGACTAAGGAGTGGAGGATAGAGGGTAAAGTGTGGTGAGCAGAAATTATATATTATCTTCTAGGGTATCTCTTAGTTAAGCACTCTCCACTCTACCATCTATTCAAATGCTGAGTCTATAAATCAATCACAAATATATTCAGCACTAATCTATAGGCTAATCTTTACTTACAGATAGCGGCTGGAAAGCTATCTAGATCTGTCTATCTATCTATCCTCCTATTTTCGAATCAGGCACTTCCCATTATTCAAATGTTTTGTCTGTAATTGAATTATAAATTTAGTTAATGCTAAAAACAATGTATCTAAATAAATTTATATTTATTTAAATTTATAAATATTTAAATCTAAATTTATCAAATATAGGCAGTTTTAATCAAGGATCGAATCTTTCGATTTTCGTTCGCACTCTCTTTTCTTATAATTGTTTGTAAAATGGGCATATTATATAGCTTAGGGCTTTCAGTTAAATTTGAAACTCAGGAAAAATATTCATCATCAATATACTGAAATATATTTTAAATAAAGATTATTGTATACATATATATACATTTGTTTTTATATAATAATTATTCACAAATATGAAAAGACTACAATAATTAACAAACATATAAAAACATTTAAGTGGGCTGTAGCTAACTGCTTAATACTCGCTCACGCTACAGGCTTGATTGACTAGAGAAGCATTTGCTGTTCATATTTAATAGAACTCAACATCAAGTGGGTATATTCAGCTGGAGATATTGTTTTTCTTTAGTAGCACAGCGTTGATTCTTGTTCTGATTTTGAAGTATTATTTATAGATCTATTTTTTGGAGCTGCAAGAGCTGTAGCTCTCATTGACATACGTGAACGAGCATAGAAATCAAAAAGAAATTCGCTCTGAATGCCTTTTAGCCAAACGAAGGAAAAAACTGTTCATAAAAAATACTACAAGGAAAACAAACAAACAATGAAAGCAACAAGTAGGAGCATAAACTTAGCGGCACCAACAACTACAACCTGTGTATATATATAATGAGAGAGAGAGAGAGAGCGACAGAGATGGGAGAGAGTGGGTGAGCGAGTGAGGAACAGAAAGGGAGAGAATAATGTGCTAAAGTACTTTGCAATAATGAAAAATCAACAAGCGTCCGACAAACAAACCAAAACAAACAACAACAGCAAAAAATGTCGAATTAGAAAAGGAAGAAGAAGCAGTAGTCGAAGATGAAGAAGAAGAGCAAGAAGAAGCAGCTGTAGATGATGAATAATGAAAGTGATAATTGAAAAATTGAGAAGCTGAGAAAGCAAACATTTGCGAATCTATCAAATGAACTGAGCGAAACAACATTTTGTTGCAGATCCAGCTATCTATCTGACCTATCTGACCCCCAATCACTCTAGCTGTATAGTGTGTGTGTGTGTGTGTGTGTGTGTGTGTGTATGTGTATGCGATTTCATTCTAATGCCATGCATTATGCAGCGGCTCGCACACGTTAAGCACTTTGCGGCCCAACAAAAAACGATTCATAATTGAACGACAGCAAAACGAAAAGAAAAAAAAACAGAAAAAATACCAATAAAATATGATATATGAAAAAAGTGAAAACAAGCCATAAAATATCTTTGCACAGCCTGGTTTTTTTCTCTGCCGTTTTATTTCACTCAGCCGAAGCACTTACTCGGGGATTAGGCAACTTTAACTGTTCGTTCCGCAAATCCCATTTGCCCACAGATTTTCTGCTTCGCTTAATGGAATCGCTTCAGGTATGGTTTTTTTTTTTTTTTTTTTTTTTTTTGTTTTTGCAGTTTATTTCGATAATTGATGAAGGGCATTAACATATTTGAAATCAAATAGTATTATTTAAGCTGTGTCTCCTTGAAAAGAGCTCACGTGTGGGCGTTAAATTAACAACTTTTATTATATGAACTAGTTCGATTTGATTGAGTAATTTAATTTGATGAATTCATTATAATATGCTGAACAAACTCTAGAACTAAATGAACTAGTTCAATTTAATAAACTACTGCAATTTGATATGCTAGTTCATATTGATAAACCAGTTCTGAAGAACTATGACAGTTTGATTAACTAATTAATTGTGGCAGTCTAGTTCACTTCGATGAACTAGTTCACTTTGACAAACTTATTCATTTCGCATTACTCAAGTGACAATGATTTTTTTGATTTGATAAACTAGATCAATATCTATATTGAGGAACTCTAGTTCAATTTGCCAAATTAGTTAAACTACTTCCATTTGCTAGCCGATTTGAATTTGATGAACTAGCTCACATTTCACTAAGACAAATATTAGTTCAATTGAATGACCCGGTTCAATTTGATGAACCAATTGAATTGAATGAACTAGCCGAGCGGATAATCAGGAATTTGACAAGCCTAAGCTTGGGATTTTATTTTCATTAGGAAGTTGAAAATGAATATTATTTGTTTATTTTGCTCGAATCCTCTTCAAAGGTCAAAGGAGCCCAAAGGACTTGGCTGCCACTTGAGATTGGGCACTCGAAACATGTCAAAGAAGAAAACAAGTAAATTTGCTATGCTAGGGAGTAAACAACTTGTAGATACCCTGAACAGATCCTGCCGAGGCTCCATTAACAGAAAGACTCCATTTTGTAAGAAAAAGATAAGATAGATTTAAGTATTATAACTCTTTATTTAACTTTGATAGCTATCGAGCTTTTGAGACCGATTGATGTAATTTAGATCAATCTGAGTTAAGCTCAAATAGCTCACGGCCACGTTCCTTGCTGCCTTTAATATACCAATTATTTGTAGCCCCCTTTTACTGATTGCCCACAGTCTTGCTACTCTACATAATAATCAAACTCAACTGTTACACACTCGCATTTATCTATCTCTTTTCCTATCTAATGTTGTCCAAAAATGTTCTTATCTAGAGGCGAAAACAGTTGTTCGGTTTGCCCATTGTTGTTGGGGCTGTGTTTACAGTTGTAAGCACTTACAATTATTTTGGATTGTACGCGTATTAGAACACGCCAAGTCAAGTGAATAACAATATCGAATACCCTATATACATTATTACCTAAGCGGCTATGCACGACTTATTTGGCAAAAACTATTGGAGGCAAAAACTATTCAATCAACAGTTTTAGAAGAAGTATTCTTAGTCTTTCAGGTTTTTTTAGTTATCGATAACTCTTACATTAAAATAACAACATTACTAAAGCTCATGTAATGTCATAGAATCGCCTAGTGAAAGAAGACTTGGTGGACAACATCTCGATAACTATAAAAGCAACTTGAAAATATGCATTTTAATTGTTATCGATTCGTACCATTTGCCTAATATCGATAAGAATTAATTGATTTATTTTGGGTTTTCAAGCATACCTTGTAAGCCAAAGACAACGATACCAAAGGCGCACATTCAGTCAAGAAGACTCTACAGACATACATTCGTTTGCTAGGGTATTTAAGCACTTAACGGTTCAGCTCGATTGTTATTCATATTTGACAACAATTTTGAGCAATGCAGCAATTATTTTGCCATGAAGGAATTTCCTCAATTGTTGCAATGTAACAACGCGACGAGCTATTGATTCATTTTCTGCTACACATAGCACAAACACACACACTCACACACACACACACACACACGCATGGGTGTAGACAGGTGTGTTTGACAGGTGTTTGGTCTTTGCCTCTTCGGATTCGGATTTCACAGCTTTAAATGCCAAAAGGGGCGGGCAAACAAATCTTTTGTCTGACATAACCACAAACGGATAAGAGACAGAGAGAGAGAGAGAGAGAGAAAGATAAAGTAATATAAAGAAATTTAAAGAGAGAGAGAGAGAGAGAGAGAGACAAATTGGGCATTATAGAAATTCGAAGCTGAATTGACAGTCTATTGAAAAATTTCGAAATGTCTACGAAATGTGAGCTGAATTTAATTACCATAAAGTTAGGGGAGGGAGACAGACAGGGCGAGTCACAGGAGGTCCATATAGAAATAGATAGAGAGATAGAGGGATATAGAAATAAAAGACTGAGAAATTTTCAGATTCAGAGGGAAACAGAAAATCAGTCAGACTAAAGAAGGAGGTGAGAGTGCAATGAAAGTAGAAAGAGGCAGATAAGAGAAAAAGAAAGAGGTAGAGTGAGAGAGAGAGAGAGCGAGAGAGAGAGAGAGAGAGGTAGAGAGAGAGGGAGAGAGAAGATATGGATGAAAAAAAAGAGCTATGTCTCTTTAAAGGGAAAAAAGCCGAGAAATACAGCGAGATATAGACAGAGAAATGGAGAAACGCTTTTGTCAGTGAGAGTCTGGAGCGTATAAGAGAGGAAAAAGAGAAGAGGAGCAAATAAGCAATCACTATAGAAAAGATAGCTCTACCTGTTGCCTCAGTGTATTGTCAACTTATAGAAACCGACACAAATGGTAGCTAACCGAAGTAGGTACTCATATGACTAGACTCTCATTTAACTACATCCATTATGAATCAATGAGAAGATACCCTGTAGTGAGTATTTAACGAAAATTCAATTAGACTTTTACGAAAAACAATTTGTACTTAAGCTGCGTAATCTGTGAGACAGCATCAGATATATGTATATGTACATGTATGTCAGAACAGGTGGTTGGGTAAATGGGTAGATGGGTGGGTGCATGGGTGGTTGGTCACTAAAACTGCAATTGTTCTACTTTGTTCGTCCTTCGCTTTTGATTACTAATGCGCATTTAGATGTTGAAAATAATGCGAATGAACATGAGAATGAGGAAGCTCGCAAAAACGTTCACACTCAGCATATTCTCGGCTTGACTGTGAAGTGGACATGATATGTGTGCTGTATACGTTCCCATACACTGTTCACCAGCTTTGAATGAAGTATATTGGTTTCGAATTGCAAGCTTTTCGGTGAAGCTTATTTGGTTCGCCCTGTGAACAGCGTATGGCGCAGTCAGTGGCAATTTAGATATGATTGCGAGCGATACAAAGAAAGAACATAGCAGCGATTCATTCGAATGATTGTACATAAACACATCAAAAAATACTTAATAGTATGACAGTATAATAGTATGATTCGATTCATTCGTGTGAATGTACATAAATACACCAAGAAATACTTAATAGTATGACAGTATAAGAGTATGATTCGATTCATTTGTGTGAATGTGTACAAATACACCAAGAAATACTTAATCGTATGATGTATATAACAATTACATCGATAAATACTTAATAAGATGACAGTATAAAAGTTATACTTGATATACTAGTATAACATAATATAAAACAGTTATTCAAGCTGACTTATTGTTATATTGTTATACTATTAGCTATCGCAATACAAAGTTAATAGTATAACAATATAATAGAATATATACAACAGTTACATTACAGTTAGATATATAGAAAAGTATTGCAGTAATGCAGTATGTATGACCGTTACAGCAAGAAGCTATTCATACTGTAACAGTATAACAGCACGCATACATCAGTTGTAGCAATACTCCCTACACTAAATGTTAGTAATAAGTACTTATTGGCACAACTGTATAATGTATATAACAGCTAGAGTAAGATATACTCAATACTTAATAGCGGTAAAACTGTATAACAGTACACATATAACAATAAGTTACAGCTAGAAATACTTCATGCTATAAGGTATAGCATGAATTACTTAATGGTTTAGCTGTATAACAGTATATATATAACAGTTATAGCTTAATAGTATAGCTGTATAACAGAATATATATAACAGCTATAGCCAGAAATACAACATAGTATAACAGTAGACCAGTCTATATACATATCGTATATATCAGTTACTGCACGAAATACTATCAGTATAACAGTATACAGTAGATCCATACAGAAAAAAGGAAATACTTAATAATATAACATTAACAAACAAACTGAAATAACTAAAAACGAAAGAATTATGTGGCTACGGAAGCACTCACCTGTTTAAGTTGTCAGCTTAGCTGTGCAGGTAAATTGAAGAAAAGTCACCTGAATTGAACGTCTTGGAAATGCGAAATGGAAGCCGCTCAGATAGACATGATTTATGTTATGTTGATGATGATCATGAGTGATATCATTGATACATATATATTTAGATATATATAGCTATAACTCAACTGAGAGTTAAGTATTCAAAGTACTCAAACTAGAATTTTTGATTGTTCTTTGATTTGATTTGAATTAAATTTGATTTGATTAATCGAAGTTGGAATTATATTTTTTTTGCTTTTAGTTACGATGCGCTTCAAAGTTTTTGACACTCCTGCAAACACAATTACAACAACAACGCGTTAAGCACAAGCAACGGTAAAAAAAAATGGCACGACTTTCATTTCGCACGTTTCGGCACCTTAACAAAAACAACAAAAATTATAACAATAACAACAGCAGCAGCAGCAGCGGCATCAGCAGCAGCTGAAGCAACAGCAGAGGCAAAAGCGGCAGCGCCCGCAGGAAGGCACACACACACACACACATACACAGATTGAAGTGCAGCCGCTCTCACGAGCCGAGAAGTAGGCAATATTGAAAGTTGCGCGCGTTTTTCTTTGTTGTATCGCAACAGTATTTGCCTTGGCTCTGCTGCGGGAGAGCGCCAATTCGGTAGAGAGAGGGAGTATGGCAGGGGCTGGTAGACAGTGCAAATAGGGCGGGAGAGGCAGAGGAGGAGTGAGAGTGGGATTGAGTGAGAGTGAGAGTGAGAGAAGAGAGTTGTAAGTTGTGAGTGTAGCTAGGTGCCATTCTTGTGCGCTGTCGCTTCGGTTTTTGTGCCGAGTGCTGAGCTGCGCTGCTTTGCCTCCTGTTGCTGTTGCTGCTGCCGCCTCTGCCGCTGCTGCTCTGCCGCTGCGCTGCTCTGTTTCGTTTTTCAAACGAACTGTGTCGGCGTACGTTCAGCCGCAAACTGAGCCAGCGAGTGTCGAACGGCAGCAATTTAAACACCGCGACCCGAACATAACGACTCCAAGCTTTTCGTATATTCGCCAGTCGTTAGCAGAGACGCAGAGCTTCAAAAAAAGCTCTCGGCCATTGCATACTGCACGACGCACGACGCACGACGCCGACGACGCTGCCTCTGCTCCTGCTGCTGCTACTGCTACTGCTACTGCTACTGCTGCTGCTACTGCTACTGCTGTTGCTCTGCTACCGTTGCGGTTGCCTTTGTTGGATCAAAGCAAATGCTACAAATACGAAGCACAACAAGCGCAACAGCAATACGAACGGCAGCCCATATACCGACCAATGGGAGGCCACGAAGCGAACGAATACCGACTTCGTGTCTTCCATTGCAGATCGCAGCTAAAACAGAAGCGTCCCACCGATGCACCTTCGGAAGTCGCTGTCACTACCGCAGCCGCTGTCGCTGTCGTTGTCGCCTGCCTACGCAAATTCGGTGCGTGGACGCGCATGCACACGACTGCCATTCGTGTGTGTGTGTGTGTGTGAGTGTGTGAGGGTGGTGAGGGTGATGCTTACCTGAAAGATATATGAAAAGAGTAAATTATATTCATGTACACACATATACATATGTACATATGTGCATACATATATACATATTGTTCAAATGCAATTTGCCAATATAAAACTGCAGCTGCAACTGCAACGGCAAAATAATGCTGCCAAATGTCAAGTTTTCGCTTTGCACAACCAATAAAGTCTCCGTTAGGCGGACACTATGTATATCTATCGGACGGACTTCTTTCTTCTTCGCCCTTTTCAGAAATAAAAATCATTTCAAATTACAAAATGAATCCTGCAGGAACTAAAGACTTAAGTTCACTCTTCATATAGATATTTGTATGCCTATTTGTATAAGTTCTTTTGTATTCATATATTCTGAATTATAACAGATTTATTTGTATATGAAAGTATATTGTGATACTTGCTCAGCCGCTTTTGAGCGAGCATATTGGTTTTACACAATGTTGAGCGCTTTCTTGAGTCTAGAAATTTTCTTCAGCAAAACTGTTATACAAAACTCATGGCGAGCATTCTCTCAATAGAAGTGTTACGATATTTTGGACACGCCTTGCACGCTTGGTAAATTAGAAGAGTTTCATAGTCTTAGAGCTCTCTCCAGACCTGATACAGAGCTCAGCTCAGACTTAACAAATATACCTCTAAGGTATTTATAACAAAAGTTATATGCACAAATAAATCTATAAAATCTACTTTTTGGTATATATGAAACTTGAATAGAGTTTTTAAAATGGCTCCTAGAAATGGAAGATTCACTATTGAGATTTGATATAAATGGAATATGAAGCTTAAATAGCTACGTCCATAAAAGATATGACAAACTAAACCAACTATGGCCTCATTAGACTTCAGTTCAAAGTTTTATTTCTCTTTTTCAATCTTTTTTTATTTCATTTTTTTTATTGCTTTGTCGTTTTGCCTCGTCTTTACCACTCTTCTCAATATCTCTTTCTCTTTCTTGTCTTTTCTATTATATTCTGTTCTCTTATTTTTTCTAATTTTATCTTTGTTTTCTCTTTTCTAGCTACTTCTCAAGGTCTTGAAGAAAAACATTGAATAAATCTTATTTTCTTCTTCCTGCGCTTTAGCTTTTTTTTTAGCTTAGAAACTTCTAAATCTCTAAAAGCTTCCAAATATTGACTTCTAGAAGAAAATGGAAAATTAAAATTCAACTTCAACATGGAAAACTATTAAAATTGTTCGCCCTTCAAATGTATGTTTGGAAAACATGGAAAAAGGGAAAATTTTCACAATATAAATTTTAATAAAAATGTTTAAACATATTTTAAGAAAGTTGCAATATTTTTCTATATTTGTCGCGACAAATTTTGTGATGGAAAAATAGTTTCGTAATTTTCAGACTTTTCACAATGAGAGACGTAAGGTATTAACGGTAAATAATTGCACTGCTAGAGAAAAATGTCAATTAGCAACAATAATTTGAATAGAATTTATAAAACTATTTACATGATTTATTTTATTTATTGCTTATTTATTCATTGAAGAAGAAGATGTTTCAGCAGCGACGCAATTGCAGCCAAGGACATTTCGTGGAAATTCTATTTTTAGCGCGAGCTAAAGCTGCTCTTCCTCTTGCCTTGGATATATATATACATATATATATATATATACATATATATATATATATATATATATATATATATATATATATATATATATGTCGGATTTTGCGTCGGATATATGTGTATGCGAAAGATGTAGGAGAAAAATGTGAAAATTTTTAAAAAGAAAAAATTTAGGAAAGATTTATGAAAAGAATACAAAATTATGGACAAAATGTATTTATTTATTTTTGGAAAATTATGAAAACTCATTTTGATTGCGGCAGAAAATTAAAAAATCTTTGCAAATTCATTCGACTGCAGAGAACGGAAATTATTGCACTTTTATTTTTGCATTTATTTATTCAAGCAATCGCAATTTATATTTTTATAAATATAAAAATATAAAAAATTTATTAAATATATGAACAAAATTTAGAAATAAAAAATTAAAGAATTTAATTGAAATTAAATTTTTTCAAAACAATTTTGTAGAGAAACTTGAAAAGGGAAACTCTTTGTCAGCTTGGCTTTACTTTACTTTTCATTTCTTTGTCACTAAATAAAAAAAATAAAAATAAAGAAAAGATAAATTTAAGAAAAATGAGAACATAAAAACCAGATGAATTTGTTGCCTTCATTTGGGTTATCTTTATCTTTTCTTTTCTATTCTTTTCGCTTCTCTCCTACAAAAAAGTTGATGTAAAAAAATTTTTTCTTATTTTGCTAGTAAAAATCTTACACATACTTTTTTTAAATTCTAAAACTTGGCAAACTTGAGAAATTCTTATGTTGGAATTTTTAAAATATATAAGTGCAAAAGTGCATTTTTTTTTTGCCCAGGATAAATATTTGTCAATCACCAAATTCTTTTACAATGATGGAAATTTATATACATTTTGTGAAATATTATTATATTGAAAGTTTGGGAACTCAACTTTTCCCTAAGAATAATGAATAATTGCACTGCTTGGGAATATAATGTATTAGTATATATGTATTATTAGTATGTGTATTATTTTCTTTTCCCTTTTAGCTGCTATTCCTTTTACTTGTACTGTCTTCTCTAACAATTTGGTGTATCAAAAGAAAATTATGAGAAAAACATTTTACACACAAAAAAATAATAGAATATTATGTAAGGTGTTCATTTTTATTATAAGGTACTAAAAAATCTAATGAATATTGAGAATTGCTCAAATACATTTTCCCTATGAGCTTTAAGAACCTCAAAAGAATTTACCCAATATACATATGAATGATTTTAACTTTTATAAGAAAAAGTTTGTATTTTTTTTTTCTTTTTTTTTTTGTAATAGAGCAAATTTAAAAAAAAAAACACATTCAAAGTCTGTTTTTAAATGAAGTTTTCACATTTTGTTCACAAAATTGCAACTTAAACTTTGTCTTTTCCCCTTCTTTATCCTTTTTGCTATTTATGTTCCTTTTCTGTTATTTTTTCTTTATTTTTTTTTATTTCATTTCTTTTCTAGCATTTTTGGTGTGTGAAAAAAATTATGTAAAGCTTCTCACACAAAAAAAAAAAAAGACTTAACAAAATATTTTTAGTAGTTGAAGAAAATGGAAAAGCATTATAAATGCATTTAGCTGCAGCTAACGGAAGTAACTGCACTTTTTTTAAGGGAAATTTGATTAAGAAAAATTATTCATCACAAATTCGATAAAAAAGAGTTAATAATAAATATAAATATTTCAAATTAACTTTTCACGCGAATTTCGATAAGAAAACATATTGGAAAAGTATGAAAACTCGAGCATTTTGATTGTGGCAGATGATTGCAAATTTTTTGCAAAAGCAGCGAACGGAACTAACTGTATTTTTTTTTTTTTAGTTTTCATAGGTAAAGATTAAGAAAATTATTTGACGCGAAAAATATGGAAAATTTATGAAAATTGTGAAGCCATTCAAAATAGATCTTTGGATGGAAAACTCATTAAAGATTAAGAAAATTATTTGACGCGAAAAATATGGAAAATTTATGAAAATTGTGAAGCCATTCAAAATAGATCTTTGGATGGAAAACTCATTGCGCCATTAATTTTTCACAAAATTTAAGAACTTTAACTGTAGTTCGAAGTAGAGCTGGGAAAAATGTTAATTAGTCTAAATTCACATTTGTTTAAATTTGAATAAAATTTGCAAAAATATTAATTAATTTGCTTTTTGGTTAATTTATTCAAGCAATTGCATCAATTTCTTTGCAAAGCAGAACATTTTCAGCAGCGACGCAATTGCAGCTGAAGGACATTTCGAGGCAAATTCTATTTTTAGCGCGAGCTAGAGCTGCTCTTCCTCTTGCTCCAGGACACACAGGACACTACGCACATACGAAAAATGGGGAACAAATGTGGAAAAAAGTGTGAAAATTGGGGGAAAAATAAAAGAAACGGAGAAAAGTGGTGGGAAAACTATTGTGAAAACTAAAAACTAAAATTTGTAATAATTTATAAATAAAAAAAAAATAAAAAAATTAATTTTTCACTTTTTTTTTTGGCAAAAATTGCATTTTTAATGGCATTAATTAACATTAATTAATATTTGTTGTTTTTATTTACCTAAAGAGGTGAAGTTGCACTTGAAAAAAAACTTGTGTTGCACTTGTAACTTTTTTGCACAAAAATAAAAAATAATAATAACTGCGCGTCCGGTCAGAAGACCGAACGCCTGGAGGAGAAAACTTAATTTGAAATCGCCAGCCAGAAGTCAGGCAGCGATTGCAGTGTTAGGTGTCATTGCGAAAGCTAATGCAGTTGCCGCTGCGCCAGCGAAAGCGCACCTGCCGAAACTCTCTCGCTCACTCTCCCACTTTCCCACTCTCCCACTCTGCCACGCGCCCACCCTCGTCCACTCTGGCCCACTCTCTCACACTTACAGCAACTGCAAGCTGGGTGACCAAATGCGCAACAATTTCATACGGAAAGCTAATTAGTGAGAGAGAGGGAAAAAATACGCAGGCGCGACGCGATACAAACTTTAGGCGGGAACTTTCGGAAGCTTTGATTGCATTTGAATTGCAATTCAAAATCTGACCAAAAACATACATCCTTCTCTTTCGCTCCTGCCTTACAGCTGCAGGTGTGAGTGAAATGGATGCAACAGCTGAGAAGGCCAATAACGATGTACCCCCCCCCCTACCACCCGCACCAATAACGATACACACACACACGAACACATGCAAGCATTCGACTACGCAGCGCCAGCTTTACTCTCTCTCTCTCCCTCTCTGCCTCTCTCCTTCTCCCTCTCTCGCTGTGTAACATGTAACAAGTGGAATGGCAATAACAATGCTGCTTCTATAGCTACGCAGTTTGCTTACACTTGCATACATACACACATGTATATGTATGTATGTAGGTCCATGGGATAGCGTGGATGAGAGTGAAACTGCAATACTAATGCAATCGCCAGGCACTCACTCACACGCATACATGTACATTAAACTCTGCAGCCGCTGTCTCCTACTCAGGCGCGCTCTCTCTCTCTCTCTCTCCTTTTCTCTCTGCGTGTGCTATTAGTGTAACAGGTGAAATGGCAATTAAGCACGGCAACTACCCGTGCATATACAGCTACGTTTGCATATACAACTTACACTATGGCCCACTCCTCTCTGCCCAGCGGCATTGTCCAGCGCACCAATCGGATTCGCAGTCGCCGCCTCAATTAGCGTACGATGGATGGATGCTGCTGCAAATAGGTCCCGCCTCTTGTTGGACAACGCCTCTAATTATGAGCGTGACGTCACGTCAGATTATTTGCCGTGCATTCTGCTTAGCGCAGCAGCCGCTTCAACTCGTATTTTCTTGCCGACGCCATTTCGCATGACATTCACAGCGATCGAAGACATTTAACATGCGGCGAATTCGCAAGCATGGTCTTCTTAGTTGTTTTGTCTCTACACACACACACACACAGACACAGCCACATACATGCGTGCATACATGTACATATGTATGTACTTATTTATGCTATTAATTCATTCAATGGTTTGGTTTGCAATTGGCTTGAACAAAGCACGCTTATTTATTTATTTGGCATTCGCTGCGAGCCTCTTGAGTGCGGCGAATTCGCTTGCATACATATACCATACATATTATTATGTTATTTCTGACACCATACACACATACTTTCTGTTATTTTCGCCTTAAATGTCAATGGAATTCCATTTGTTCCATGCTTTTTTCCTATCGTCCCATTTCCAACATTCCATTTTTGACAGACGCCGAACTCCTTTATGAAAATTTGTTACTTCCATTTCAACAGCCGCAGCGTTCAGATCAGTTTATAAATTATCTGGAATTTATTATTATTATTTGTTTTATTTTCGATTGTATAAATAGGTAAGTAATAATATTATCATTTTGGTTTCTTAAGTAATTCGTCATACATTATTCGCGGCACTCACCGCAGATATCGAAGGAGTTTTGCAAGGCAAGACTTCCTCGCAAATTTCCTTTCTGAATGGCAGCCATTTTGGTTTACTTCGGAATTAGAAATGGACATTTTTGCTTTTACAATTTTTTTGTTAATAAGTATATCTTGTGCAGCTGCTAAAGCTAAGTTTTTCATGTTTTTTTTTTTTTTTTGCGCCTAAGACTAAAGCGTACTATATATATAAATATATATATATATATATATATATATATATGTGTGTGTGTGTGTGTGTGTGCTTGTTGTGTGTCGGTGTGTGTGTGCGTATTTTTCAAGTAGGTGAAATTGAAATAGCGTTTGAAAAGTTGAAAGTTGGCCGTCTGCACAATACTCTGCTTATGTTTGTTTGTTGAGATATTTAAGGTTAAGTTATACATTAATTACATTATCGACATTGCGAATATTAGTTATTTTTGTCTAAATATACATTCAGATCTTATTTTAGCTAGCTTTCTAATTATTTCATCATTTCTGTGTTACAATTAAATTTGATAATTTTTGGTTTCTTCAGATTACATACATATAAGGGCCTATTAAATAGTTAGATTTAGAAAACCTTCTGCCTCCCGCTTGCACGAGAGTCTGTTTCACAGATAATATTCATTTATGACTGATCATAGCAAATACCCAATTGGCGTTTTAAACATTTTCAAGTAAAGGGAACTGCTTACACACTAACATATCATTGCGCATCGACTGACCACATCTATGAATTGGTGTACGTTTGTGTGGGGGTTGTACATATAAGGGTAGTTTTCGGATAGGCAAACAGAGCTGACTTAGAACATGCCGTCGGATCTGGCGACCGGAACGAGCACAATCAGAAAAATGACCAGATTGCGCATGACCAAGCGCCAATCGTTGGGCACGGCATATGGCAGCAGGATCTGTGTGAGGCGCTGCACCTCATGCGAGGCGCAGACGAATATGAACGATGTGATGATCATGTTGAGTGTGGGAAAGCCGGGCAGGAGCACCAGGACGCCATGCCTATCGGCCGCTAGCCAAATGTGATATTGGCACACGAACAGCTCGAGGGAGATGCGCCCGAACCAGGCGAAGAATGTGGAATAGCGTGTCCGTAGGATGCCCGAGATGTTGCGTAGCACTACATAGCCGATAATTGGTATGAACAGGATGTACGAGTGTATCTCCTCGCAGTTCTGAACGTTGCGGCACAGAAACGAGAAGGACGTGTAGATGCCGACGCCCAGAAGTGCGAGCAGTGTCACCGATATCGAAGTCCGACGGGCAAACAGATTCCCATGATTATTATCGTCGAAGATGCTGTATTTCTGGGCGATGTGAAAGCAGGCGGCATAGATCATGCCGAAGGTTACAGTGTAACGATCCAATTTCCATTGATACCACCACTCATGAATATCATCGTCGGTTGTCACAAACAGCGCCTTCCACGGACGCGTCACAAAGATGCGTTCGAAGAAAACCTCGGACATGAACAGAACCGTTATAACGCCCAGGCATCCAATACATTTGCACACCAAATAGAGGTAATGCAAGGGATACGCATCGACCGAGGCGGTAGTGATGCGAGGCGGCAGCGATAATACAAAGTAAATGACGCACAGCCAAAAGGAAAGCAGAGGCACGAAATAATAGAACTGGTATGGACGATTCATGCAGAAGCAGAGCAGTACACACAGGAAATTGAGCCGGAACATCTCCTGGAAGAAGCGCACAAACATCGAGGTGCTGCCGCCCGTTTGCCAAATGTCCGTGAAGTGCGTATAGCCTGTTAGAAAGAAGTAGCCAGATATTAGGAGCTTGATGTGCATGTGTATAGGTAGAACCCGTTGAGCTCCAGTCATATAATAGATGAGCACCACCAGCAATATCCAGCCGCGCAGCTCGTCCGTCTGATGGCGATTCAAGACTTTAGTGAAGCCCGATTCCTCGGTGAAGAAGAGGCCCAAGGCGAAGACGTAGGCCACGGGTATCCAGAAGCTGAACTCCGAGTAGTATTTGTTCTCTTTCATAAAGAAATTCGTCCGATCGCATAGATAGAAGTAGGCGAGTATTAGGCCCAACAAAGATAGCGCCACTAACGGTGTGCCGTAGTCGCTGATGAGCAATGTCAAGGAGTGCGAAGGATCCCTGTGGTGACAGGACTGACCCCTCGGATGACTGTCCGCTTGCTGCTGCTGCTGCTGGTGGTGGTGCTGCTGCAGCGGCACATAGAGCGTGTGTCCACGCAAATGCAGCAGCCAGCGACGCAAGCACATGCCGCAGACGAGCACAATGCATACACCAAATAGAGCATAGGCGACTATCTGCAGACTCGTGTGCGGCTCGGCGCTGCTGCAGCAGGTGCCGTCGTTGTAGTTCATCTGGTCGTTGCAGTACATGTTCCACAACAGCTGCACCTCCAGCCGTTGGCCGTGCGCACTCAGGCGATGTCCCTCGACGGCAGTGTCCAATAGGCCGTTGGCTATGTGCCATGCCGATTCCCAGACACTCGCGTCCGTATACCGAAAGACATTGCGCGCCACATTGTTGAGGCGATCGATGTCCTCGTTGAGCACCAACTTCCACGTCGCGGGCAGCTTCTCCTCGTCCACGCGTTCCGCCAGCTTCCACAGCACGCGCGACGTTTGTGCCACCAGGCGGTGAATCGGTGCAACGAGCAGCGTTAGATTCACGCTATACTGATGCAACAGCTCCTCCGTGACATTCCCAGCCAACAGCTGGCTGTAGGTCAAGCCCAGCACATAGACGGAGGATTGCTTCTTTTCCATTTCCAGCTGATAGAGCCGATCGATCAGCGCCGGACTCACCTCCTCGGCGTGTATATATTGCGCCAGCATACCCAGCTTCTTGTCCTCGAAATGGGTTCCATTGGAGGAGGTGGAGCCATTGTTGTCGTACTCATTAGATCGTGGCAGCTGCAGCTGCTCCACAAATCTCTGATACAGCAGTCGCACGCTTTGATCTCCGATAAAGACGAAATTGTTCTTGTTGTTGAAAAACGCCAAATAGCGTAGGCAACGTCGCGTGTCGCTATAAAAAAAAATAAAAGATAATTAAATATGGAGCGATAAGAATTTGTCATTTGGTGAATCAGCTATCAGGGCGGAGACCCCGATAGCTACGAGCGAGTATACATGGCTCGAATCAATCATATTTTAAATACCCTTTAAGCGTATAAACAAAGCCCAGTTATGATACGACAAATTCATATATCGATAATTATCGATTGTGGAAAATCCGATGACTTTTCGTGTAACTATATAGAAATTTGATGATATATGTCCTAATGACGAGATATGCTAAGTACTTCAATAGGTATTGAATGCGAAGAAACAGTTACCTATCAAAATCGAACAAAAATTGAAGAAAACTGTGGAACAATCGTATTTGCATACTCTTCAAACTGTGTTGTGATAATGGAAACAAAGCTGATCGATAATTGTCGATTTCATAAAATTGAAATTCTGATAATTCGATAACACAAATTACGTGTGTGCTTATAAGGAATGGGAAGAGCGTGAATATATACCAAATTTAATTTTATATTACAATTTTTCTCAATATCAAAATCGATACATAAACATTATGTTATCGGAGAATCTGAGAGAACGGAACCATAGATAGCAAAACAGAAGTGCTTCAAGAGAGCAGGAAGAGAGTAACCTGCAAAAATGCAGTTGCAGGGTATCGATGGGTATGAACTCACGTGTATGTATATTTGTGCATCATGCAGCCATAGGGCTGCCATTCGTTGTCGCCCTTGAAGCGACCCTTGGACAACAGCCATTGGCAGGAGTCGCTGCCTGGAAAACACGAAATAAAACAGTATTCGAAAAATTCCGATAGGCCAACGTGAATCGATAACGCACCATAGTTCCAGTTGAGCAGGCCATGGTAGATCACAAAGCCGAGCACCAGCAGCAGCGCCACCTTCTTTGCATTTGTCGCATTCAGCTGTTCCATGAACAGATCCGCTTTGGTTGGCATACGCTGGACACCGCCTTCGGCAGAGCTTCCGATGCAAATGCCGCCCAGCTCACCGCTGTTAACATTTGCGGCGGCAGCGGCTGCGGCGCGCAGTTCACGCAACTCCATAATAACCAACTGCAGTCACTGCGCTATCGTCGAGTCGTCCAATTTTGCAGAATTTGGCAGTGCTTTAGCTTTTACCTAGTGTCCATTTGCATTCTGTTTGACCCAATTTTCGCTCTTTTTTATCGTCTGTCCCGTTGCACACACGCTTTTCGCAGCGCAGTATCGCGGTCTTTGCCTTTGCGTTACGGCCGGCCGATAGGCGACGGCCCTTTTCTTATTGTCAATGATCGCCTGCCGCCACCCGCAACTCAGCTGTTTGCCACCTATGTGTATCGAGTTAAAATTATTGGACAAACTATTAGGCACATAATGCGCAACTAACGCAGCTTCGTGGTTGATTTTGATTGTATGAAACTTATATTAAACTTTATTGAAGCATGTCAGTTTCTACAGTCACCAATAATGGCGAAAACCACAGCTGACCGATAGGTTTTCTTATGGCAAATAATCGTCTACCGCCACCCGGCAGTCACCAGCCGCTGCACAGCTGTTTGCTGCTTAAATGCATAAGTTTCCGCTCAACTACGACGTCACAATCGTGCATTTAACGGAATTGCGCAGCTGACATTTTTTGTATGAAAATAATCATGAATTGTATGTAAAGATATTTGTTTACATGTAAAGTATAACAAGTCTATTTTATTCAGCCAGCATTCAAGCCTGATTGGATAAAAACTCATGTTCGTCAATTTTGTGTAACCTATTTTGTTTTGCATACCTGCGGCGAACACTTAAATGAACGCCAAATCCAAAGCGCCATCGCTGAGTTTAACCTCGTTTGCAGTGCGTGCATAGTTTTGATATTTCATATATAAGAATATTAACATAGTTACCTTTTGATGGAAAATGTCAACTCAAGTAAGCAGTTGTGATTTCGTAGAATAGTTTTTATTCATTCGTAAGCTGTGTGCTCAGCTGGAGAGACCTGTTTCCGAATTGTGTGCCTGCGGCGAATTCACGTGTTTATTATTGTTTTGGCGTTTGCATTGCAGAGCGTCTTGGAAATGGAAGACTTACGCGCCTTAAACAACTGTGAGCCGTTCAAACAGCTTCGCATTGGACTTACCAACTATCACACGCTTGTGAAGCCATTGAACAGCTTCAACTATATTAGCGGTAAGTTCTCGTTCAGCAAGTGAATTATTGAAAATAACCAATTGCCGCCACTTGGCTTCCTTTTAGGCAATGTTCAACAAATCCAGGACGTTGCAGAGGTGGTGCTGAACGTGCTGCTGGAGCATGAGCTGGTTGTAGAAGAGAAACATTTAGTCAGGGGAGAGGAGCAGCAGGAGGTCAAAATAAATCCACATGCTGACTTGGATCGCTTGCGCGGAATATTAATGTATTTGCTACTGAACACCTCGATGGGCAACAGGGTGAAGGAGCTGGAACTGCCGGCACGTAACCCGCAGTTTGTGCACTTGCTCAAACAGCTGCCAGAGCCATTGACGCAGCTCTTGACTGTAAGCATCGCTCTGCTCTGCGGCCTCCACGAGCTGCTCTTCGAGTTCTTGGCCTATGGACCGACCTGGCTAACTTCTCAATACTTCGATTGCCTCAGCACTGCCCTGAGCCACTTTGTGGATAGTAACACCGAGGCGATCTCATACATTAGTGGCGCCCTGAGCGCCGTCACCAATGCAATCTGCTACCGCTACTCGATGCCGATCATTGACAACTCGATGGCGCTGCTCCATCGTCACTTGCTGTTCAGCGAGGAGCGTCTGCGCAGCGCTCTGCCCAGCAGCCGGGTCCGGTATCGCTATTTGGGCAAGGCGATGTCCATGCTGCTCGACGTCTTGATCCAGATCTTGAGCAGCCTGCAGCAGCTGCCCGGGACACCCGACTGCGTGTCCATATATCAACTGCACTCACCGGCCATGAATGCGGGCAGTGGTCCTCTGCCCACGGCGCAGCAGCAGCTGCAGGTCTTCGCCACCAAGTTGATGGACGCAGCCCAATTGCTGTTGCAGCTAATCAGCGTGGACACCTACATGACCTGGCACGAGATGCAGTCCGCTCACGTGCTCTTCAACATGCAGGCCCAAGTGAGCAACAGGTGCCTGAAGGTGACCCAACTGCTGGCTGCTGGACAGCAGGAGCACGAGGCGCTCTTCAACCATTCGCTCAATTCACAGCTTTCGCACTTTGTGGATGGCGCCCAGAGCCTCGAGCAGTGTCTGGCTGCCCTCAGCCTGGGGGAGCTGCTCAGCTTGCTGGATGGTGAGTCGGGTGAGGCGAATGATGAGGAGCTAACCAAGGCGCTCGAAGAGCTGCTGTCCAGGTCCATTTGCTTCGGCAGCGCTGAGTGTGTCGAGAGCATGGCTAAGCACAAGCGTTTACTGGGTGCAAAGCATCTCGAGCTGATGCTGGACCACTTGGGTCAGGTGGTGCAGATGCGTAACGCAGAGCTCGAGGAGCTGAGAAGGAAGCGGCAGGAGAAGGAGAAGGAGAACGAGGCAACTGGGCTGCAGGAGCACGAAGAGGAGCAGCAGCAGGAGCAAATGGAGCTTGACGCTGAGCAGCGAAATGCAGCCAATGCAGCCAATGCAGTCAATACACCCAATACAGCTAATGTAGCCAATGCAGCCAATGAGGAGCAGGTGCAGCCAGAGCGTATGGATATTGAGCCGGCAAGGAATATAGGACAACATGAGCAGGCAGAGGAGGAAGCCACTGATGTGCAACTAGATGCAGTGAGCAATGAAATCTCATCCAGTGACGATGAGGATGACGACTCGACTCATTTTGACTTTGAGGCCATGGGCATCAATGTGCCGTATGGCGAACTCATTAACTGCCTGGTGATGCCCATCTATCAGAGCATTACAGATACCCAGGTCAAGATGGACTTGCTGGTCAAACGCGACCGGATGAACATACTGGACCAATTCGTATTCTGCCAGCCAGGGTATGGCGCACGCCGCATCGCCTTCTACAACCGTTTGGGCTATTGGAGAGACAGCTTCCCGATCAATGAGTTCCTGAATCTGTCATTCGAGCAGCCAGAAGAGTCCTGGATGGACTTTGCCAGCATGGCCATGAAGCACCCCAGATTCCATCTTCTCTATGTGAATGCCATCCGACGTTGCCAGCCCCACTCGCTGACCTTCATGGAATTGACGGTCAGGAATCTGCTACACGATCCCCTGCTGGCGGTCCAATGCGCCAACAACATGTATGCCACGTCCTCGACGGAGCTGCTGCTGTGTCTCTACGAGCAGCCCATTCTGCTGCAGAAGTTCGACATGCCGCTGCCCGCGCTGATGCTGCATCAGCAGAAGCTGCCTTTCCGGCAAAGCCAGGAGCAATACTTGGCTGACCTAACCGAGGCCTTGTGCAAGTTCTCGGCGGGTAAGCAGTTTTCGGCTGTGGAGAAGACCATGCTAGTGCTGCTCCAGCTGGATGCTGTGGAGCGCCGGCTAATGAAGACCGCCAGAGAGAAGATGAGGGCCAAGCACGCCCACCTCAACAGATTGCTGCAGTTCAAGGCGAGGACGAATTCCAATGCCAGGAGCTACTCCTCATCGATTATCACGGCCAAGGTGCGCCGGGCGCGCTACCAGCTGCAGCTGGCCAAGGCACAGATGATTCTGCATACCTCATTCCACAAATACAGACTCAACAACTGGAATATCATCGCCCAGGTAGTCGTGACCATAGATCAGCTGCGGGAGAAGCTAGACAACTTCCACGTGAGGCACATCGCAGCACTCGACGAGGCCTTGAAGTATTACATTAAGTATGTGAACCGGTTCGTAGCAAGCGACGAAGGTGAGTCCTTGGGTAACTGGGTAAACTAAGCTTTTAACTGTTGCTATACTGTTTTATGCCCTGCAGGGATGCGTGCGCGCATGCGTTCGCTGATTGCTGAGAAACTGGAGCACAAGGATCTGTGGCACAACGAGGAGCTGATTACGCTAAGCGAGGAAAAGCGTTCGATAAGTGACTATACCAGAGTAAGCTAAAGCAATTACTAAACATGATACAGCAATTAGTAAACTTAATCGTTACTCTTGCAGCTGCTTACCAAATCAGGGAGTGTGGAGTCTATTCAGTTGCTGCGCAGCGCGACTCGTCACAGCTTGGACTCGGCTGTTATGCATGACTTCGCAGATTACGTGGATGAAATGCATTCACTGCGGGCCCAGAATGCGTACAACTTTATATTCAAGTGCTACATGCAAGTGCTCTACTCTGAGCTGATTTACCATGCCGACCCTAGAGACTATCCGATCCTCATTGAGCACATTTTGCGAACACCAAAGCTGGGTCATCCCGCAAATTACCATGCCGCAATGTCTAATTTGAAAATTCTACTTCGACCCACAGGAGTGCGCAGTCAATCACTCATTCTTCGTTTTATTGGTGAAAGTTTAGCTTTAAATAACCCAAACTGAATGTTATACATCAACAACTACACTTATTTCTAGTATTTCGCAAAATTTTGCGTATTAACAAACGTTTAAATTATGGCGCCATTGAATTCGCCGCCTATGAAACAGTGCTGCTATGATACGCTATACGCAGTCATCCAAATACGTGAAAGGAAATATACATAAGACGTAATATGTAAACTGAAATATATGTAATACACAAGAAGACAGATACATTATTATGATCATATTTCGATATTTGCGCCAGTGAATTCGCCGTCGATATGTTGTCACCTAAGGGTGGAAAGGGGCAGTTATATGCTGTCCCAAAAAAAACTTGATATCAAAAACAAAAAAAGACAGTGTACACAAATAAACGATATATACTCAAAAAAAATTACAGTTTTAATTGGAAGCTCAAGGAGATAATTTATTTAATAGATGGTTTACTAATCAAGCTCCCATGTTCAAACTTCAAATGGTGGCGCCTTTGAATTCGCCGTCGTACTGCCACCTTGTCATAACACAGGGCTGCAGTGATGTGGCAGCTTAAGATCTATTACCTATATACCGAAACATTAAAAAAATACAAAAGGAATATGAAATCCCCTCAAATATCAATTGCCTCATAAGGAATTAACTTAAAATTTCATTATTTGCACCATTGAATTGGCTGCCAACTTATGTCGAAACATATGGTTGCAATGGCGCGATAGTATTGTCATACACGCGTTTTTATATTGATCTGGCAGCTCGAAATGCCGGCTGGTCTGGTACGCTTGTAGCTGACGCATGCGTCTGACGTACATACATGTATGACGGCGGTGACTGAATTTTTTTTGCATACGAAAATTTTGCTGCTGTAAAGTACGGAAGCAGAAGTGCGTGAATTAACGTAGTCAGTGAAGAAAGCCAAACATTTGTTAAACTCACATTACATTAAACGGCTCGCGCGAATTGCAAACAACACACGTTGATCGTCGGTTTTTTCGCACGCAGCAACCTCGTGTATTTAATTTTTTTTTGCGCATACATTTACCGATATTTTTTGGTGGCCACACAGACATTAGGCACAGGCAGAGCACACAACACACACACACATCTATACACAAACACAACCAAAGCAACGACGAAGACAAGAACGAGCGAGCGACGACGACGACGACGTGAAGCGCAGTGAAGAAGAAAAAAAAACAAGCGAAATCGAAAGCAAAATTTGTCGAGTCGAGTCGATTCGAATCAAAAATCTTAAAAGTGTGCTAAGCTAAAAAAATAAGAATACGTATTAACATTCGAATTCGGATCTTAAAAAGTATTTCCATAAACCGAAGCAGAATAGCGCAAATAAGGCACACACACCCAGAGAGACCCACAGAAAACGTAAGTGGGCAAAAATGTAATCATAAGTAATTGCATTTATTTCATTATTGTTCGCCAGGAAGCTTCAGCAGCAGCAGCCGCAGCAACTTTGAGAACGGACAGGAATCGGTAGCAACTATAAGTTATTATCAGTAGCAGCAGCAGAAGCAGCAGCACAACTACATCAACAAAATGAATAAAACAGCACAATCCGAATCTCCGCTGAGGATCTTGCCAGAGCATGAGTTGCGCTTTGTTGGTAAGTATGTACATATATATATATATATATATATATATATATATATATATATATATATATATATATGAATATATATATTGTATATACGTATGTATGTATGGCTGTCCGTGTGAATCGCATTGTGTATTAGAAGAAGAAGCAGAAGCGGCAACAGCAGCAGCCACATACATATGCATGTATGTACGTCCGTGTGTTAAACTGCATTTATGCATTTGCATTTGCATTTGTTTTGTTTTGGACTTGAAAAAGAGAAGGCCACTCACGCTCGTGTGTGTGGCGGCATATCGATCACTTTTCTTAGACGACAATGGGCAGTTGAATGCGTATTGTAAACATTGCCGCTGGTCAATTGCGGCGGTCGAGCGAGCAAACTGCAAAGTTCACACGCACTCACACATGCACACGCGCGCACATACTCACACACACACACATGCATGACTGACGCAGGGCCGCTTTGCCGACTTGTTTCTCTCTCTTCTATTCACTTTGCACTGTGCGTTTTTTCTACACAGCTTATCAATAATTTTGTTGTATTAGTTTTTTTTCTTCCACTTTTTTTTTTTTCTTTTTTGACATATTTTCGAGGGTACGTGTGTGCGGCTGTTTTGGCATGTTGCTGCCAGCAGAGGCAGAGGTGGCGGCAGCGGCAGCGGCCGTGGCGTCTTTTTCGTTTTGGAAATGCCGCCACTCTTCCTTCCTCTCTCACTCTTGCGCTCTCTGCGTTTCACGCGCGCGCTCTCTCTCTCTCTCTCTCTGTCGCTCCCTTGAAACCTTTGCCGCTGTCTTTTGGCTAACATTTTATTTTTATACTCAACAGCTTTTCATGAGCCATTTTTTCTTTTCTTTTACTTTTTGAATTTTGGCCAAATGGCAACAGCAAAAACAAAAACAACAATGCATATGACAGCATGCTTTGATTTGTGTTGCGTGCACAGTGGACCATAATGCAGTAAAACCTACAAGAAAATGACACTTGTCTCTCATGTGGACCACGTAGTTAGCCTTTGCCCACTGTGCGTGTGCTAGTGCATATTACACACACACACACACACACACAGAGAGAGAGAGAGAGAGAGAAAGACCTGCAAACATGTGTCGTCTGCTGTTAACTATTTCCCCAACGATCATCGGTGACAGACTGTCCACACACACACACACACACACATACATACGTATGCGTATGTATATGTATACATACGTGGCCTATATAACACTCGTACGACTGACTGTCTTATTGAATGAATTTCCCTTCGAATTAGAACAAAATCAGAATCACAAAAAACAAAAACAAAATTTGCTTTGCTTTGCTATGTGCGTGTGTCTGCATGCGCGCGCCTATGTGTGTGTGTGTGTGTTTTCTTTTAATTCAATTAATTTGACATGAAAAGCCAAAAATGACGGCTCTAAAGCGCACAAACATTAGAATACCCTGTAAAAAGAAATATGCACATGCTGATGTCAGGTGCAAATCGCCTTATTGGCAAGTAAATTATCGGGCTCTGTCTATATACTAGCTATGTATGTATATATTATATACACGGATTGGCTGGAAAAGAAAGCCAAGCCACAGCTCACATGAATGAGCACAGAGCCAAACAGCTGGCAAAATAATCTAATGATATTTTATGCAAACAAAACCAGCTTTCGCACATAGCGAATATACCCAATTGGAATGACGCAATGGGGCAGAGATTTTGCATTTGTGCGAGTGGTTGGGCCTGTTGTTAGGGAAATGAAGGATTTTTGCGGCAAGAGATAGAGTGCGAAAGGATAATGGCCGACCACGGATCTTACCTAAAAGGACATTTATTGGAAGAGAAGAAGAGAGCGAGTTAAACTGAACTAAAACAGCCTCAAGCTACGGCAATATCTTACTTTAAAGTGGGCGTAAAACACTTTTTTGAGAGCACAAATTCGTATTTATATTTACAATTCAGTTTGATAATGAAATACTTGTTGTAAAGTGAAATGAAACACTTTACTTACATATACTCATATTAAAATACTAAAATATTTCGTTTGCTCTTATCCATGTCAATTTTGCAGGTCCTTTCAATCGACCAGTGGTGACAATCATGACGTTGAAAAACACTTCGCTCAGGACACTGGTCTTCAAAATCAAGACCACCGCTCCGAAGCGCTATTGTGTACGTCCAAATATTGGAAAGATAGCGTCTTATCGCTCGACGCAGGTGGAAAGTGAGTAGATTGATGCGTCTGAAAATAAATATGATTCTATAATCTTGTTATCTGTTCTCTGTTCTCTGTTCTCTATTTCCTGTTTGTAGTTTGCCTGCAGCCTTTCATGTACGATCAGCAGGAGAAGAACAAGCACAAGTTCATGGTGCAAAGTGTGCTGGCACCACCCGATGCCGATTTGACTGATTTAAACAAGTTGGTAAGCAGCTATAGCTCCTGTCTATCCAACTGGGACTCTGATCCTCTGACGCGCTAATCCAATACGTATTCTCTGCCATTCCAGTGGAAGGAACTGGAACCTGAACAGCTTATGGATGCCAAGCTTAAGTGCGTATTCGAAATGCCGGACGGCGAGGCCAATGCAGAGAACAATAGTGGCAGCGGTGGCGTCGGCGCCGGCGGTGCCGGCTCAACCAGTGCCGGCGGCAGCGTGGGCACCAATGCACCGGCATCTCTCAGCTCTGGCGAGGCGGTCAAGAGCGATGCAAATGTGGAGTCCGTTGTGATGGTATGTGTGTGGGATCATGTTGGGAACGACTTTGAACCTATTCATTAATTTGCGTCTATATCTGTTTAGTCATCGAATTTGTCCGATGCGGATTATGGCGCAGCCCTGGCGGCGGAGCTTAGGGACATACGCGCCCTCAACGCCGAACTGCGAAAAGAGAATCTACATTTGAAGGCAAGTTAATACTATCATAGTGTGTGTATACATATATATAATGCTTATTTCTTTATTTTTTATACAGGATCAAGTCACACGCTATCGGAGCTCTCCGGCCGCCAAGCAGATCAATGAGCCCTATGCTCCGGTTTTGGCTGAAAAACAGATTCCGATCTTTTATATAGCCATTGCAATTGCTGCCGCCTTTTTGGGTCTGTTGCTGGGCAAGTTCTTGCTCTAAATGCCATAACAACAACATCAACAACTACAAAAAAAATAAAAACAACAACGAACACAACAGCAGCAGCCACACAGAAACAAAAGCAAAACAAACATTTGTGGCACTTCTCTAAAAGCTTAACAATTGGTTCATACAATTGCTCATTTGAACTTAAAAATAATTTTCTGTTATACTATATTCACACTGAAGCAACAACAACAACAACAGCAGCAACAACTGCAAATCCCACAATATAAATTCAAATGAGCAAGAAAATAAATTTGTAATTTGTTTTGGCCATCGAAAACTACCAAAATTATGTAAACTTATATACACACACACACACGCATACACGTAAAGGACACGTGGTTAGATAACGTAATTGTTAAAGTAAACAAAACAAAAATCGAAAAACAAAAATAACCGTAAGCAAATATGCAAATTGCATCGCAAAAGTAACAAAAGCAATAGTAACAACAAAACAAAACAAAACGAAACGAAAAAAACTATAACAAATTCAGTCGTAAGCCGTTAGGAGACAGTATAACTCACTCATCAAAAGTCTGTCTCACTCTCTCTCTCTCTACCGCTCACGCGGTATACCGCCAGCAGCAAGTCGATCATATGCATGCAGTGTTCAGCATGCCGTCTCGCTCTCTCACTCTCACACTCTCTTATTGTTATATGCTCCACACACTCAGTAACTCAGTTCTTCTGTTGACTGCGGCGTTGCGCGTGCGTTGTTGCTGCTTACACCATTAACCACTGCATGGCCTCTGCATCCACACAAACAAACAAACACACACACCTACACATACATGATCCATATATTTATATGCACACACACACACACATATATACACACGCACGCCCACTTATAAATGAATTTTTGTGGAAAGGAAAAGGAAAAGGCTTTTGTTTTGTTCTTAAAAATTTGTATATTTACAATTTATTTTATCGTTTTATTGCACTTGCATTTACTTTTAAATTCACTTTGGATTTGCTAACGGTTCATTTGCGAAGTAAAAAAAAACTACACACACGCATTAACTGTAAACAAACATAATAAAAAACAAAAAAAAAAAAATTTAAAAATAATAAAACATGCAAATGTATTTGTGCTGTTGCAAAATTCCTATAAGAGAAAAACTAAGAAGACCACTTCTGCCATTAACAAAAGAAAGCAAACGTTTCTGTTTGCCTACACAAACACAACACACACACAGACACATACACACATACACAAGCGCTTGGCTACGAGCTTGTGCGTAAGCTGGAAAAGGAAAGAACATTCAATCAGTTTGTATAAACATTGACGAAAAAGAAAATACCCACACACACCCAGTCACACACACACACACTCATTCATATACACATTGTTAATGCAGTTTATGGTTTTTAGCATATTTCTATTCAAAATGTAAATTACTTTTAGTTTATCCCAAAATGAAAACATTTTTTTTTTTTTATAAAATATATGCAAAACATCTATATTTATATTGTCTAAAACATGTACTATAAAAGAAAAAAACAAAAAAAGAAACAAAAACAAAGCTTCGACTTCGATTTCACTTTTCTGTTTCACATTGCAAAGCATTAAAAAGGGTATATAGATTTATATATAAAATTATATATGTATGCATATATATATATATAAATATATATATATATATACATTTATGAATGCTGTATTTTCATAGACATGATTTCGTATTAAATGGTTAACCTAGAAATACAGTCAAAAAAAAAGTAAAATAAAATAAACGCATATAAGCAAAATCATAAGCAAAAATGTACTTGACGTCAGCTGTAGAAGAAACTAACAAATTCACAGAAGCAAAAATTAAATAAAAATGAAATGAGAACAAACCCCATTTAGCCGCAAACGAAAACGAAAGAACAAAAACTGCTATAGAAAACAAATTGAATGAAAAAAAGCAAAACAAAATTTAATATTTACAGCATGAATCTTAAAAAATAAGTGTTTTTTTCTTAAAGGAAAAATAAAAATATAAAAACATTGTTAATTAAACATCAAATATCATTTAAAAAAAGAATAAATTAAAATAAATTAGCAGCCGCTGTTGCTCATACTCATAAAATTTAAGATCCAAGGCAATGCGCGCCCTTGTGCGACTTATCGATATTTACTGATGAAAATTCAAAAAGCGCCCACCACAAAACTCATCGATTGCAGAACAATTGCCTGGCCGAGTATCGCATTGCATGCGAATAATTTTATGCACATTGCAGGCGTTTCAGCCGCGCTCTTCCTACAATCGAAATGTAATCGACAATGTCGATATCTAACGCTTTCCATGCGCACATCTCTGGGCATGGCTGCCGCGCACAGCTTTGAAGCTTTTTTGGTCCAAACAGTTTGCGTTTGTCCACGCACCGCATTCCATTAGTCCTGTCTGTGATGCTGTAGATGCTGTATCTCAGCACTGTAAACAAATCGCGCACGTGCTATAAATAACTGTTAAGCACAGTAGCTCGCTCACATATCAATTGAAACAGTGCAACTATTTTGTTTTTCTGTCGATTATTAAATAAACAATCACTTGAATTTACGCGCCAAATAACATATAATAACGGAAATGCATTTACACAAGTTAAAGTAAATGCCCAAGCTTAAAAGTGCAATGCGTAGTCCAGGTAAGTTCTGCTGCTTGAGCCTCCTCTACGCACATAACACAATTAGCTATGTATTATTTTTAAACGGACGCACACACACACACGCGCACACATGCATAGAGATACACAGCTACACACTCGCACATATACAGTTACACGTGTCGAGTCCTCGCATTCAATGCCAACAACAATTGCAACAAGTAGCCAGCCACACAGCAAATCACATTCTCACACACACACACACACACAGTTACCATACACTAACTCACACAGACATGCTCTGGCTATTTAATTGCAGCGCACGAGTCTGTGTGCGTGTGTGTGCATGTATGCTACAGTGAAAGGCATTCAGTGCGCAACAATACAATTACATCAGGAGTAGATGCTCTCTCTCTGCCATGGCAAAAATGAAGCGCCAAAAACTGTGCTACATTTTTTTAAAACGATTTTCAAATGGCATTAGATGATTTGAACAAACTACGAACTATGAAATATATTATTGCTCTTTTATTTTATTTTTATTTTTAGAGTGTATCAAAATACTTGAAGATTTAAGCCTTAATTAATTTTACTTAATGTTTTTCTTTTTTATCCCTGAACCCATCTAAAATGAGAAATGAGATGAGTCAATTTAGCCCTGTCTGTTTGTCTATCCGTCTGTATTAACGCGTCGATCTCAGAATTTAAAATTTTGTTATATTTTTTATATAACAATTTGATTTCGATTTTTAAGCGTAACTTTTACTCCGTACAAATGCGCAAAAAATTTATTTTAAATACTAGAGAATTGCGTCTTGCCAAATAGCCACATTTTAATGTTATAAACACGTCCTGAAAATTGAATCAAGAAAGTAAAAAAAAAATATATATATATATATATTCTACAATTATCTTACCATCATATATCCCAAGCTGCAGCCCAAGCGCAGTTAGCAAAAAGCCTGCATATGTGTGTGTGCATGTATTTGCTATATATGTAGAATAGAACCGTAGAAGGGTTCAGGGTATCTGCTAGTCAAGCAGTCTCGACTGGAGCATTCTTACTTGTGTTTTATGAAAACAAAATGTTCACCAAATCGTGCTAAAAAAAAAAAAAAAAAACACAAATATTTCATATATTATTATTGTTTCTAAAATATTTCTTTAAAAAGAGGACATTTGTATTCCTATAACATAAGGTTGACTTCTGGCTAGCCGTTTGCTTTAGCAGAGCGTTCACTGTAATTGCGTACACATATATTTAATTTGCCTTCACCCGTTTCCCTCCCTCTCCCTCCCCCTCTCTTTATCTCTCTCTCTCTCTCTTTATTGTTGCTGCTGCAATCACACAAAGCTCTTTGCTAATTAGTTGTCTTGGAAAAAACATAATTTCACTTAATAAGCTGCATTTGCTTATTGTATTACTGAAAAGGGAGCTTGAAAAGGCTTTGCCTCACTTTCCTCTGCCCCTCTGCTCCTTCACGTCTCTGTCTCTCTCTCTCCCTTTCTGTCTCGCATGTGGTATCGCCCAAAAAGGTAACACCACACCCCAAACCCCACGTTCAGTTCGTCTCTCTCCCTTCCCCCTCCCGCGTTCTGTCTCACAGGACTCAGCAGCCCCCTCTCCTTTGCATTCTCCTCCCTCTACCTCAGCTTTTGTATAGCTAAAAGGGAAACCCCCTCCCACTATCCCCCATCTTCCCTATCTCCCTCTCTGTCTCTCTCTCTCTCTTTCTCTTTCTTTCTCTCTCTCTCTCTCTCTCGCTCTCTCTCTGTTTCGCTCTCTCTAGCGTTGCTATTTTTGAGCCACGCTAAGCTCTCAGCCTCAAAGCCATTCCATCTGCAGTCTAGGCAATCATTATGCGATCCAACATAATCCGCTTTGCATCTGGGTGCCTGGGCGTCTATGGCACGCCTTCAATTCGTACGCCCTAATGATGGCAGGGCATTCAATATTTGGAAATACCTTTAGCTTTGAATTTTTTGAATGAACTTGTGTGCGTGCTAAAGCGCAGCCTCAAGCCACCCCACAACGCTAAGCTCCCAAAAACACCTTCGGCAGAAGACCAAAACACACACATACACGCACACACACACATATTTCCATAGGCATATTCAATCTGCATTTGAATATAGACTTCATAAGCCGGCGCTTCAGGCGCAACAGACAGAAAATCAATAAATCGAGATTTAATGAGTTTGCAAATATTTGACAGCAGCTTCCCAACTGTATCCCTCCGCCCCTTCTCACTCCTTCTTCCCTCGTTGGCCTGAGCCTTTTTCTTGGGGCAATATTTGACAGGAACTTCCTGTGTGTCACTTTTCGCTCTCCTTTCTTGCTGGCCCTTCGCTCTATCTTGTTCGCCCTCTCTCTCTCTCTCTCTCTCTCTCTCTCTCTCTCTCTCTCTTTCTCTCTCTCTTGCTCTTGGTCAACAACCTCGTTTGACTGACAACAACTTTCTTTGTCCTTCCTTATCCGAAATTTGTGCTCTCAATCAAGCATGTTCTCTCTGCTTGACAGGTTCCTGCCTTGAAGGACTACACTTCGTCCCCTCCTCTATATGACCAAAACTTTCACTTTACTTCTCCCTCTCGTTCTGCTCTTGGTAACTTTTATCCGATTGGCAACTAATATGAGCATGCGACAGCAACCATTTTGTATGTCCTTTCGTTGACAGGACACTAGTCTAATAGACAGTTGGGAGAGCCTATCCATCTTCCTCTCCAGTTAACAAATGTTTTTTTTTTTCCTTTTTGGTCCTCTCATCCCTCGTAGATCTAACTGAGGCTTATCCGAAGGATAAAGAACAACTGCTCTCTATCCCTCTCTATTTGACAGCAGCATCGTTCTGTCGTTCTGTCTCACTCGTCTTCTCCAATTACTATCTTTATTTTTCTCTCCTTTATCAGTCTTTGTCTCGCTCCCCTAACTATGTATAATTTATTCCCTCTCTATCTTTCTCTTGATCTGTCTACCTCACCCTCCCCTCTTTTTCCAGCTCTCTCGCTTCACTTCCCTAGCTCCTTCTCTGTCTCCCTCCTTTCAGCTCTCTCTCTCTCTCTCCTTTGTTTTCCTCTCCCACCTATCTCTCTCTCTCTCTCTTTCTCTCTCTCTCTCTTTCTTTTCTCTACGCCTTTCCATTTATAAATATATAATTTTTCTTGCCTCTTCCATTTTCCTTTCCTTCGCTCTATCCATGTTCTTGTGACAGCATCTTTTTCGAATATGCTCTCATTAACAGGATGCTGATGGGTGATGGGTTTCTGGGATGGTGAAGGACAGCTGTTGGCAGAATGACGACCGCCAACATTGACTACGACTATTTGCTCAAGTTCCTGGTGCTCGGTGACTCTGGCGTGGGCAAGACCTGTCTGCTCTATCAATACACGGACGGAAGATTCCACACGCAGTTCATATCGACCGTTGGCATCGACTTTCGTGAGAAGCGGCTGGTGAGAGAGCGACTTCACCCAACTATCACGTTCCTCCCATTCCCATCTGATTTCTATTTATTCCATCAAAGGTCTACAGCTCACGTGGTAGACGGCATCGCATCCACTTGCAGATTTGGGATACGGCCGGACAGGAGCGTTTCCGCTCGCTGACGACGGCCTTCTACCGGGATGCGATGGGCTTTCTGCTCATCTTTGATCTGACCAGCCAGAAGTCCTTCTTAGAGATCACCAATTGGCTGGAACAGCTGCGCATGCACGCCTACACAGAAGATCCGGACGTAGTGCTCTGTGGCAACAAATGTGATCTACTGCAGCTGCGCGTCGTTAGCCGGGAGCAGGTCGCCGCTCTGGCTCAACGCTACCGTCTGCCCTATATCGAAACGAGCGCCTGCACTGGGGCTAACATACAGCAGGCTGTTGAGTTGCTCGTTGGCCGTGTTATGGAACGGATAGAGAATGCTGTCTCCAATCGTGACTTCACCCTGCTGATGGCCCAGTCCCGTCGACTGCCCAACATCGCCTACGGTCCGGATATAGTTAGACTGCATCAAGCCAATGGGAGTCCCCCCCGACGCAATCGCAACTGCAACTGCTAAACTTATCCGGATTGGCGGATAACAATTCGCCATTTTTGAATGGATCCGTTCAACTTTTTTTGTAATTGCTAGGCGGATCCAGAAAGCTGCGATTACTCGATATATCATCTGGCCATTTAGATAACTTTTGGCACCAACTAAACAGGGCATCCGGTTATCCAGACCGTAACTATGACAAACTTTATTCCGTTAATCCGTTTATCTATGTGTGTTGACTGTAAATAAATGTTGCTTGTTGATTAAAAACCCCGCTTTCATTTATATTTAATCTAAAAATGGATGTATATCCATGAGATATTGCTGTCCAGATATTCGGATCTTTTATCCCGACAGCTATCTGCAATAGCTAGGCTATCCGGAAGGTTATCCACAGCTGTTGGGCCGTCAAACATCTATCCGGATATTTATGTACAACAGTTATGCAGTTCATCCGCAACCTATTAAACGTATAATCAGCGAAAGAAACCCCATGGATTTGGACTACAACTAGAATATAATTTATTTTCTCTTTAACCATAGCCAAAAGGCACAGCCGAGCCACAACGCGAGCAACTGCTTCAGGCTTGGAGCTGTCAGGGCGGAATTGCCGTTGCGCTCTTCGATCCATTGATGATAATACTGAACATCTGCATAAACGCCGGGCAGACCCTTCTCCGCGCAGCCATAGCCCCAAGAGACAACGCCAATCACGCGGCCATCGTAGACCAGGGGTCCACCGGAGTCGCCTTGGCACGAGTCCGTCCCACCGCTTAACCGTCCAGCGCAGAGCATGCCTGGAAGCAGGCTGCCATAATAGATTGAGGAGCAGGTTATGTGACGAATCGTGGTCACATTGGCAGTGAGCAGCACATTCGAGAGCGTGTTCTGCAACGAGGATAAATTGTAGGGATGGATAAGTACTTGGCTGAGATGAATCAGTTGCAGAGCTGGCTGGCTATAGCTCAGGATAATGATCAATTTGATGGATAGGTGGATAAGCTATGGGCTAGATACAGCTAGATGAATTGGACTAGTAGTTGGGAATTGGGGATAAGCTGGATAAGCTATGTGTATAGCTTTGACCATTATTCAAGTGAATATTCAATAACTGGCTAAGGCAATCACCTCACCTGCTCGGTGCGTCCCCAGCCGGAGACCTGGCAGGTGACACCAGAAGGTGTAGGCTCTGTGGCTAGTTGAATGGGCGCCACAGTCGGGTGGCTGCTATTGATGGGGAGCCCAGTGCGCAGAAACATGACGCCCACATCGTCGCGCATGCTCTCCGTGGTGAAGGTGTTCATGTACGCAATGGAGCTGACATCGGATACAATTGTACCATTGTTGCGCTCGTAGCGGTTGAGGGTGCCCATCACGACAACGAATTCACTTGCCTTGCGATAGCGCCTCTTTGAGGAGCTACGGATAAAGTAAGATGAAACGCAAAGTACGATTAGTTATGTCTATAGGTTCCCACGGTTTTCTGTCTATAGTTTCTCTCTGTATATATGCCTTTATGTCCCATTGTACATATGGATTAGAAAGGGGAAGGTAATATTAAATATCATATTTATATATTAATTTGGGTTGCACTTTTCATGTAGCCCATAAGGTTTCTATATATGCCATAGGCCTTCCATCCACCCCAAAGGCTTCTACTCTATATAAGCGCTTTCTCTCTTCTATATAACTCCCATAGAGCCTTAGCTCATATCCCAATCCAATATACTCTTCTCCCTCGCTCTCCATAGATGTTTTCATTATCTATATTTCCCACAGTCTTAAGTTCCATAGATCCACCTGCTACTCACTTGAACAAACAGTGGGCGGCAGTTAGGACCTTGTTAGGTCCTATCAAAGAGCCTCCGCAGATGTGGCCGCTGCCAAAGTTGCGATCGTTCTTCTTTAGCCGGATGGAAACCAGATGCTTCGTGTCTGAGACGCTGGCCAAAGTTCCATTGATGATGCGCGATTCAGGCAGCTGAGCATCTGTGAAAGAGACTTTTTAGTAGCTACAGATGAGAGAGAGGGAGACAGGGGGAGCGGGAGAGCGGGAGAGGGAGAGTGAGGGAGAGAGAGAGGCTGTCGAATTCTTGAATAGTTCCCTTGCAGTTGTCAACTGTTGTAATCAAAAAGTTTGCTCCCCTCCGGCCCCTTCACTCGAAAAGTTTGATGCCTTTGGCCTTGCCGCCGTATCTATTATACTTGTTTTTTCTTTACGTCAATTTCCGCTCTGTCACAGTCGCAAGACACGACACAGCCGATGATTAACAATCAAGGCATGCACTTATCTACGAACGTCGAAGACTGAATACCCTTGGGCAGATAAATACGTATGTAGATATGGCGCCCAACATATCTCTCTATTGTAATTCTATTTGCATTGCTTTATATATTTGGCTATCATGGAATAAACTGATCTATTAAGTGAATAACTCGGATGGGTAGCTAAATATACTGGCTGGCAGATGGATGTCCATTTATCAATAGAGAGCTGATTGGGTAGAGGACTCTAGTCACTATACCTCTCTTCTTTTCGTAAGCCTCTTTAACACATTTACCTACTTACTCTACTCTACAATATGATAATACCAATCGTTTGAGTGAAAGTATAGCAATATTTTGGACTCATTCAAATACCTCTATACTTAATCTTTAATTCCCTATCTGTGCCCTTATTCTATGGCTTGATATGCCTTCGCTATATCTAAGCTTATATCTATATCTATATCTATCACTATATGTATATATATCTCTCTCTCTCTCTCTCTCTCTCTCTCTCTCGCTACATAATGCCCAATGCTAGACAAAATTCTGATTATTTTTCTTTTACAACGTTAGTTTTCTATAGATCGTTCCGATAACAGATGTAATATAGATTTCGTCTGTTGATAACATTATCTTTATATGCAGAGCCTATAAACTAATATTGTTTCGGATATCTCGAGCTACAATCAAGTAAGAAATCGATTGATTCCGGAATATATACATATGTATATGTTAAGTCTAAGTCTGCAGGTCTACTAGCCAAGCCAATAGAGTGAGACAGCGATAGAGAGAGTTAAAGATAACGGTTTTTAACATACTGCTTGACACATGGAAAGTCCCTAGAAAACAATGACTAATTCATCGAAAGATGTTAAAGAGCAAATTCGATAAAGAACATAAAAAATAGGAAATGTGACAGAGAAAGAGACATTAGATAGAGTGAAAAGGCAGGAGATGAAGAGATAGAGAGAAGAAAGAAAAAGAGGGGAAGTATAGAAAGCAATTGAGAGGAGAAAGGAAGAAACTGTAAAAACTTATTGATAGCCCTTGAGAAACTTTGTCCTATCTCTATAGAAAAGCGAGAAAGAAAAAGAGAGCAAGAGAGAGAGAGAGAGAGAGAGAGAGAGAAGGGAATGGTAGGAAGAGGGAGGAGTGATGATCGGCTTTTGACATTTCCAAGCGGTTGTCTCAAAAGAAGATCCGACCATAGCTAGGCCGAACCAAAAATCCAACGCACACAAACGTATTAATTCATATATTTTATAGGTATTCACATGCGTGTGCGTGCGTGTGTGTGTGGGTGTATATTTGGTTCTTAGAATTGTTTGTCTTACAAATTTGCCCACAAATAACTAGCCAACTGCAGAGATAAAGGAGAACGCGCATTATAACGTTTAGACCAACATGGAAACTAATAACAACAAAAACGAAAAAAAAAAAAACAAACAAAAAATAAGTTAGCAATAGAAGAAGTTCGCGTCTTTTTTGTTATTGTTTGTGGCACAACCGAATTTAGTCAACGCGCAGCTTGAACTGAAAATTCAATGGGAATCGACAACGGCAACGATTTGTGCTCCAATTGGCAATTGTTTTTTACTATCAGTAAAATTATGACAGGTCAGATAAGAAAAAGAGTTAGAGTAAGAGATAGAGGGGTAGACAGAGAACATGATTTTATGACACATAGGTATACCAACTATATGTTAAATATCAAACATCAAAGAGATCAAAGTTGGAATCGTATTTTGTAAATTGTATTTTTTGTAAACTTTTTTGCACTTACAGTAAATGTTTGGATATGTGTGTATAAATAGATATGTTTAAATCGAAGATATTTTGTAGAAATATATATAATCGAGACAGGCTATACACAGATCTCCAGATACAATCAATGTAAATAGAGATAAATGCATAAGTTGTATGAATTCGAGTTTTGATTTGATAGACAAATTGGACAGATTTACAATACACATATATATATATAGATCTATATATGGACGGTCGTTAGACTGATATAACTAATTATACAATGTGTAAACAAAATTTGCACTACAAATTCCAAAAGGCACTTAGTTTAAAGTAAAAAAAAAGAGAAGAGATTCAATGTGCAGAGAAAGTTCTGCTTGGACGGCATTTCGAAATATTTGTTGTAAATGGAATTGAATTGAAGTCGAGTTGAGTTGCGTTAAGTTAAATACATAGCTTCTGTATATGGTTGATAACTATATGTAGCCCTGCAGACTGCGCGATTGGCTATGATGATGACGCGGTGGCTGATAGCCAGGCTCCTGCATTTCCATCTGCATCACCAGATTCTTCTGCTCGCCGCGCGCCTCGTAGGCCTGACGGGCTTCGCGCTGTAGTATGAGAGCAGCCAGGCCCAACAGCATGAAGGTGACCACGGCCAAGGCGTAAGACCAGCCAAGCACATTGAATTTCGGATACATCAGCCAATCACGTCGATAAGCACAGCCGCCAAAGATGCAGACGGCCAAGAACATGAACAGCGCTGCAATGGGCAACAGTTAAGCTATATATACATACAGAAACACGATCTACTTACAGGACACGGCTGTGCCAATGTAGGACATGCGTACGAGCAGCCATTCGTATTGCAGCACAGGCTTCAAGGGCAGTCGAATGATGGTGAGCGAGAGCAGCGTCAGCACAGTGAAGACTATGATGAATGACATTGTTACAAAGCCCTGCACGGCCATCAGCCAGCCAGGCAGCAGATATTCACGTATCACATAATAGTCCTGGGACAATAGAGAACAATTAGCACATTTAATACAGCTGTGCGATAACAACTCTTAGGTAAACATAACCAACGTTTAGTAATATTGTGTGAACGATAGTATCATAGAATAAGTCAAGTGCAACAAGTGCTACGATAGGTACATTTAGTAATATTTAAGTCATTACAACTCTTAGATCAGTTAAGAACATTGAGTACAATAGTACTAAATTAGATTATGAACAACAATTACTGTTAATACATTTAATAGTTTTACATTTAGTTACAATTTCAACATTTATTACACTCATCACATTTAGTACAGCGAAGTTACTTACATGTGAGAAGATCAAATGGCAGCCCGTGAACTGCTTAGGGAATTGGTAGTTCGGATAGACGAAGTTCTTGAAGCAGTATTGCCAGAGGCCCATGTTTTTGAAGCTGCTGCGTGTCTCCTCATACGATTCGATCCAGTAGGGCGAGCAAAAGGACATCATCAATACAAAGAAGCTGGCAAAGGTGATAATTGCTCCAAATACGACTCCATCTGCAGACACACACACAAACCCATGCAAATACAGTTATTTATTCAGCTATAAACAACAAACGTTGGCTGCGTCACTCACTTGTCGCACGCGGGTAGTCGCCCTTCTCGACACTTGTGTCGGTGGTGTCCTGCGACTGCTGTTTGCCCAAATTGCGCATTGTGAAGGCACTTTATTTACAATATGAAAAAAAAAAAACTAGCTTTACACACTATAAACAATTGAAAAACAAATTAGTTCGTTGCACACACCCAACTACAAGGTGGGGCTAGGGATGACAAAAGTAGTGGCAATGCTTACGATAATAGCGATAATAGCTGTCATATCGATATTTAAGATTATAGTGGTATCTAGCAGTATCAATACTTTTCACATTAAAATAAATAATTGTAACTAAATTGAAATACTCAAATTATTCTGCATCTCACACACAAACTTTTAAATAATCATCAATTGCTTATGCGATGTTTGTTTGTTGTTTTATCGATATTTTGCCATTTTTGGTTGCTTTTAGTTTTCTCAAAACCGCTGGTCACTCTTTAGTCTTGTTTACATCGATAAAAACCGCTAGCTAATCTTTCCTAGTTTTATTTTATTAAAGCTACTATTTACAATAATAAACAAATACAACACAATTAAATAACTTGATCTACTTCATGATGCTCCAAGTGCTTCATATAAGCCAAGAAACATGTCCAGCACAAGCTGCACACACTAATAAAAGGCACACGGTTCCGTTCAGGTATCAAAGAGAAGTTGATGGTGGCTACCAAAGGCCAGACAGCTAAAGCGACCTGTTTGGTATGAGAAGATATACATATATCTAAGAAGTTGTACTATATTGTAATATATACCTTATAGGTGGGCAGAAACTTCTTGCCAACCTCAGCGACAGCTTCATGCACCGTCTTCGACTCCAGCAAACTCATGATGAAATAGAAGCAGGTCATTGCGGCGGGCGTATACGAAACTGTCTCGACGGCGGCCTTAATAACGCCATAGCGTAGCGATGTGTGTGGCCACATAGCACTGGAGATCTGTGGATAGATATCGCTGTACAAGGAAATCGACAATGTAATTGTTAATTGAGTTACCTTCACCCAGCCGTAAAGCGTGGGCGCCACAAACAAACCGCCGTACATGCTGAAGCGAAAGACACGCCACCAATCGTAATTGCCTGCAACGAATACATATTAGCGGATATATTAGGCATATATGTGTGCAACTCACCCCAGCGCTTGCCCTCAAATGTCTGCTGTATCAGGCTGCCCGTGGGCCAGATCAAGCTATACGATATCATACCACGCGCAATGGGATATCGCACGATGAAGCTCTTCAGCTGTTGCCACACCACTGTAGAAGCCATCCTACCTGTGTGTGAGTGAGTGCGTAATCAATGTAAATGCATGTTAATCAATTCACGCTTTCAGTTTGCAGAAACCCAAAGGCCAATTGACCTACTAGCATGCGGGCTTACAAGTTTAGCGTAAAGGCCCCGCTGTGAGACGGCTTAAATAAATGCAATGGTTGCCTGCCAAACTCTAAACAAACAACATGACTCGCCTTTGGTGTACACTGCTTCTACTTGTGATTGGATTACTGGTCAGACGAGAGGCAAAAGGAGAAACAGGAGCAGGAGAAGAACTGCAGGCTATCCAGGGCAAGTTTTCCAACGGAGATGCAGGAACAGTAGCAGCTGGAGAAAAAGATGAGGAAGCAGTAGCAGGAGCAGCAGAAGATCAACAGGATGGCAAGATAGTGAATGGCACGCTAGCTGCCCAAGGCGAGTTTCCATATGCAGTAAGCAAGTCCAATGAACCATTAGACAACATTTTCAAATCACACACTCTGCCCCCCTTCAGCTGTCACTGCGCCGTGCCAAAACGGGCGCCCACTCTTGTGGAGCGACATTGTTGAACTCGCGCTGGGTGCTGACAGCGGCGCATTGTGTGCGTGGCTCGAAGCCAGAGCAGCTGAATCTGCAGTATGGGAGCAATCAAATCGACCGCAATTCCAGCCAGCTGGCCTGGGTAGCGGCCATACACGTGCATCCCGGGTACGAGCCGGAGGACAAGTACATCCACGATATAGCGCTGCTGCAGCTGCAGGTGCCAATCCTCTATAGCCGCAGTGTGCGGCCTGTCCGATTGCCGGAGCCACTGCAGCAAGTCGAAGCGAATAGCAGCGCCGTGCTCGCTGGCTGGGGCTTGAATGCAGTTCGTAATTGGCATTAGCATTGATCTCGTTCCTTAACCACTAACTGCTTCCACTTTGCAGACTGGAGGCGCGCTGCAAGTGAAGCTGCAGAAGGCGCAGCTGCACGTATTTAGCGACGAGGAGTGCAGTGAGCGTCATCAGACGCAGCTGCATCGTAGCCAGCTCTGCGCTGGCCTGCCCGAGGGCTGGAAGGGTCAATGCAGTGGCGACTCGGGTGGCCCACTGCTGCTGCCCGCCTTGGACACCCAAATCGGCATCGTCTCATGGAGTGTGAAGCCCTGCACACGTCCACCCTACCCGGGCGTCTTTACCGAGGTCTCCGCCTACGTGGATTGGATACGGCAGACAGTGGGCCAGCATGATCCTCACCACTCTCGGCTCTGGATTGGCGACCTGATTGTGGCACGCGAGCCACCTCCACTCCACTCCAATTAACACGTTTGTACTTAAATGCATTTTATTCACCTAAACAACAATTTGTCCTAATTTAAAATTCAAACCCTTTTATATACAAAAGAAGAACGAAGCCTTGAATCGGTCTACAGCAATAGCAGCAGCTGTCCACAATGGGTCTACAGCAGCTGTCCCTGCTTCTAGCTTCCTTCTGCTGCAAGAGCAAGATATTCTACTCCTACTCCTAAAAATTCCCGAGCTGCTTGTGTTCCTATATGGAAGCAAGGACTGCATCCTGTTTTGTCTCTGACAGCTGCTGCTGGTGCTGTCTCTCTAGCATCATCTGCATGCTGCCCTTCCCTGCTGCTGCTGCACTGACTCAACTTCTTCGCGTGCTTCCTCTCTTCTATAAACAAAACATACATATATAAGCTATATAAGCATCTCGATCTCTGGTAGCTGTTGCTCTTCCTGCTGCTTCCCCTGTACCTCTTCGTGGTCCGGCTCCAATGAGTGCGTTTTCATGTATGCCAAGAATATAGTCCAAAGGAGGCTGCAGAAGCTGACGAAGACAACGCGATTGTGGTCCGGCACTAACGAAAAGTTGATGGTCTGTAAAATGGGCCAAAAACAGAGGCCGACCTGTCGAGGATGAAGCCAAGTTAGATAGTGACTACCTCCGGCTACGGCCTCAAAGCCAGCAAACCTTGAATGTGGGAAGGGCCTTCTGCTTGGTCTCGGCCACGGCTTGCTCAAAGGTCTTCTGCTCCAGTAAGCTCATGCCCATAAAGAAGCTAACGCAGGCAAAGGGGCCATAGGACAATTGCTCCGTTACGGCCTGGAATGTTTAGTTGAGGCATTTGCCAATCTGTGAGCCATGTCGATCCTGCAGCACTCTTACTCTTACTCACCTTGAGCAGGCCAATGCGCAGGTTCGTCTGCGGCCACATGGCACTGGTGAGACGCACCCAGCCATAGAGGGAGGGCGCCACATACAGACTGCCAAATATACTGAAGCGCAGCGCACGTTCCCAATCGTACGTCTCTGGGAAGGGAAGGGAAATGGCAATTGGATATCGGATATTGGATAATGGATATTGGATTCAATTCAGAGCAATCTCTTGTGGACTTACTGAGGTTGCGTCCCTCCATTGTCTGCTGGATGAGGCTGCCCGTGGGCCACAGCAGGGCATAGGTTATCATGCCCTTGGCCATGGGATGCATTTTGCGCATCAGTTTAGCCGGCATTTAATCTAACTAAACACTAACTAAACTAAGGAGCAGGCACTGAGGAGCAAAAGCATTAAATAGACGTTGGCAAAGGCAAAGACAACGACGAGGACGATGTCGAGGGCAACTACATACATTCATAGATACACACACATCCCTATATTCAATACATATATCATGCCTAATTGAGCATATGACACATATTTATACCCTTTCCTCATAATGCATATGCCAAGGCCAAAACATTGTGCAATTGACAACTGGGGCTCAAAGAGAAACAGGAGAAGCTTTATTCATAAACTCTATTTGCTTTTTGTTGGTTTTTAAAGGCAGGCGCGAAATTTGATGTTGCACTTTTGTATATTTTGATTATGTATATACATACATATGTACATGCATTTATAGATATTATTTCGCATGTATATATGCATATATGTGTATGTATGTATATACAAAAATATCCCCCCTTTATACATATTACATACATATGTAATATGGAAAGCACCTATGCAATTGACCACTGGGGGGCTCACTTGCAGAAGTCTGTAGTATTGAATGGTACTTGCGTTTTTGTTTTTGCTTTGCTGTCAGCTGTTTCTTGAAGGCAGGCGCGCAATTTGATGCTGCACTTTTTCTCACAGTATTTGAACTTAAATTTGTAAAAAAATATACAATATATTTTTGCGACTAAATGTCACTATGGTTGCACGCATACTGAAAGCTACAAATAGTTCGCCAACCAAAAAAAAAAAAAATCAAATAATACAATTGTCATTGAAAATACATTTTGTTGCACGATCGTGCAAAAGCTTTTCCGCTTCCTCAATTTTTTTTGGCAGTTGACAGATGGGGACGGACGCAGTGGATGTCAAGGGTGTGTGCTTATTAAAGCTGTAACAATATTTCACCTACATGTATGTCAAAAAGAAAATGATTCAATATGGCCAAATATCAGGCAAAGACGTGGCAAAGAAAGTGTTTGCGCAAATTTCCTAAAGGGAAGCTTACGTGCATGCTGCCCCTTGGGAAATAGGCGAAGCACACATATAGTTGCTATGTGTGTGTGTGTGCACAAGTGTACAGCAATGCAATAGACACAATTGCCGTAAATTATTATTAAAGTTGTTATTCATATGCACACAAATAGAAATGCGCATATTTAAGCGAGCAGACATGTGCTTGATTTCAGCACATCAAATTTGCTATCGGGACGGCAGTTTGTTTGTGTCATAACAATTGTCTTTGGCAAGGAAACGTTACGCATGCACACAATCACAGTCACGCACAGCTCATATGCGTGTGTTATGTAATTGCATGCTGCTCTGTAGATTTATGCGTTATCGGCATTTACAACCGCGATAGGCTGTCAGATAGTAAGTTCTATATATATATATATATATATATATGTGTGTGTGTGTGTGTGTGTGTGTATGTATGTAGAAAGGCCTTGACCGTCGTGTTGCCACCTTGTAAAACGCATACTCACATATGTAAGCGCACACACACACATGTGTATGTTTATGTATGTTTTGCTTAAGTTAGAAACGAAATAAACTTATTGTTATGCTAGTTTTTAGTACTATGTGCATAGGACGCCAGAGACGCCAGGACGTCGCTGCTGCGCTGCTTTCTGCAATGAACTAAATAACAAAAATGTTTTGTCAGCTGTGGGCGCGTGCTGATAGCTAAAAGCTGCGAGAGCTTTTGAAGCCCTCTAAGCTGCGTGTGTGTGTGAACTAAAGAACTAAATAGAGTGGGTTGATAGCTGAAAGCTGCGACAGCTTTTGATGATCTAAATGGTTGGATACCCTACAAGTGTGATCTAAATTGTTGCGAGCGCGTTTATTGCCCTACAATCGGTTATAGCAGCTACATATGTACAATTAATGCGATCGTTATATTTCAAACCTCTAAGGTATTTCAATAACACGCATTAGTTTTAGTTTATTGTTAATCGGGCAAGACAGAAGAACCAAGCATCAATTAGCATCGCCTCCCTTTACATCCTGCACATCGTGCGTTGCGCTCTGAACAGCGGCCACCTGTTTATTGAAGACAAAAGTGTGATATATTTTAGCCAATGCAGCGCAATTCAACGGCTCCTTGCTGTACTGGCGATAGCAGCTTATCAATTGTTTTTCCATTTTATCGATATCCGCCGAGCATTCGTTGGCCTTGGCCCATTTAACGGGCTGCCCAAATAAATTATGCACACGATCTAATGTTTTTGTAAATTGTGTCTCCTCAATTTCTGTTGAGCGTCGTGCCCACGACGAAGAGAGAGCCATCTGCTTCTGCTGATAAGTTAGCATCTCAGCGCTGTTGCTCGTTCCAGCTGCATCTCCAGCTGCTGTTGTAGCCTTACGATTGCAGTGCTCACAGGCAGCAGCAACTGGTACTTGAACGGGATTTGTAACGGCAACGGGTCCGTTCTCTGCTTTGGTTGCCTTCTCGACGCGCTCCAAGACTTCCCGGCTGATTTGAAACGGTGATGTATTTGGTATTTGCACAGTTTGCGGTTTGCTATTGCTTGCGCCCATATCGAAAGTTATTCAAAAAAAAAAAAAAATTGGTACAAATATATCGTGCGCGATTTGTAAAGAAATTTATAGTTTTCATAAAAATTGAATATATATATAATATTATAGGTCTGATAACTCAAATTGAATTTTAAATACATGCAATGTCAATATAAATACATATGTACATATTATGTTTGCGTCTGGGCATACTTTTCTCTCAAATATAAATACATACATATCGAAATGCCTGAAATATATCGATTTGTCGTCGCAATTCAAATACAAGCAAAAACTAAAAGGAAATTGAGTGCGAATACAATTTTAATTTGCATATAGCGAATTTACATATACATACTTCAATATGTATTTTACATTTATTTATTTATAGCATGTTTAAAAATTTATATACATATATCTGTGTATATAGTGGGAGACGTGCGATCAGTCAAAGTGAAATTGTAAAGCATTCTTAGTTGCTTTTATCAAGCACAAAAGCAACTGGACGCACTTTCGATTCTCAATAAATGAAAATATATTTTTTAAAACATACATCGATACCCGTGATATTAATCGATAGAGCAGCGATTCATACACATGCAACATTGCTGTTTCCACATAGCGCATCAACCAAAAATTTATTTCGCTTGCTTTTGCCTATGTGAAAAAAAAAAACAAATTAAAAATGCACGAAGAAACCACAGAGCATCCAGGTAAGTAACCAATGTGGTTTTATCAATCCGTTTTAAATGTGCACACATGCTTTCAGTGTCGCCCAGCCAATTGCTTCAACGGTTTCTGGTATGCATGGAGGATGGCCAAATACGCAGAGAGCTGTCTGATGATTGTATTTTATCTTTGCTCGGACGCAACGTAAAGGGCGCTGGACCTGTGTCGAGTTATTTGCGCACACAGCTCGTAGGACGCTATAATCATATGGAGTTTTTGGATGCACAGCGCTGCAATGAGTCCGAGGAATTCTTGCTCAATGAGCGTTTCAGACGCAGCTTTCAATTGCAGCGCAGCCGAGCTAAATACACCAAAGTGTTGCCCACAACGATGCGTTTGCGTGCCGGGAGTGCCGATCAGGTGGTGGATACTGCAACTGAAACCGCAAGATGTGACAATCAATTGATAACCCCTCCGCGTTCCTCTGCATCTGCTGACGGTACAGAGCTGATGCACTGCATCACAGCCCGTGGATCGCTGCAGGCATCGCATAAGGATAACGACGGCGGCATTCAACTAAGAGAAAACTGCGAGTTGTCCTTAACGCTGGGCTATCGATGCAATACACACGCAGACAACGATGATGCCTCGTTAGAGATTTGTCTGATTGTCTATGAGAAGCGAAGGCTCAGGACTCCCGCCGTGCAGCGTCATGGGCGCATGCGAAGCGCACGCAATGCGTTAACCGACGATGAGGGTGAGGTGCCGGCACCTAGCAGCGTCCGTCGGACGCTCTTTAGCAATAACGACTGCGATGAGGATCAGGACGAGGATGCAGTGCAGCCGGTCATAGATAATAATACATCTCCTTTGCCGTCGCGAAAGCGCCCACATAAGAGTGATTCGAGTGCGAGCAAGATCAAGCGCTCAAATGTACTTGGCGGTATGCGCTTTTAGGAATGTTCCAATATTGGATGCATCGACAGCTCGTCGGAATTAGCATTAGCTCGCAGCGTACCAAACCTAAATATACAATTCAAGTGGCTCCTATATTGGATGTCGCTTGCGAAGACTGAGTCCAGCCTGAAAAAGTTTACACATATAAACAAATGAAGTTTTGTACGATGGACTGTTAGCGTACTAAGTTACTTCAAGCATATACACTTATTCTGTATATTTAATTGAGATAATTATATTTTTTGTAATTTGTTAGGTGTTATAATAAAATTTAAATAAATGCAATAGATGGGCAGCTCGCTCTATATGTATATCTGTATATGCCAGTCGAATAGCTACTCCGAATTGTCAATTGGAATTCAAGCGCCCAATTCGCATTGCGCGATATTGTAGTTATCGGTGACTATACAATAAAACATTTTCAACACAATCATGTCCCTGGTTTGTTCACTTGCAATTGAAATGCAACCGTCTAATCGATATCGGTCCACACTCAGGCTATCGATAACCATTGAGCAACTCTATAAATTGAAAGTGTGCTTGCCTTTGTTTTCGTATTGTTTGAATTTTAAGCGACGCGTTATACTTGTTCAATAATATGGCTAATATAAGTAATAACGAATTTAAGAAGACCGATTTCGACTGGAACGAAATAAGCGTTGGCGACTACGATCTAGATCATTCACAAAACTTCTTTGGTATGTACTTAAAAGCTCCTGTCGGGTTCTCAATTTACAGTTAACTAAAAAAAAAATGCGCCATTTTAGCAGCTGCTTCTTCAAATAAGGCGAACGCGCTGGGAGATACAATAGATTTTATGGATAATTATAATAATTCGAAGAGTGGAAATTTGAACTTCGACTGGAATGAATCCAAGGCGGGTGTCTATAAAATGGAATATTCAAATGATTTGTGCGGTATGACGATTAAAGATGTTTCAATTTACAGTTAATGTTCTAATACATAATGAAATAATTTTAGGCTCTGCTTCCTCTTCCAACAAGGAAAACTTGGGAGATCAATTGAACTGCAGCAATGCGAGGATGACGCGGGAGCAACATGACAGATCAAGTTGTGACCAACATTTGAATGAAGAGGATATAGTACAGCTGAAAACAAATGGAGTGGTAATGGAGATGGAGCTACAGCACAAATCAGTTTGTGACCAAAATTTAAATGAAGAAGATAGCGTAAAGCTAAAAGCTACTGAAGTGCTTGGCGGGGATGAGCTACAGGATAAATCAGCTTGTGATCAGAATTCAAATGATGATGTTGTAAAGTTAAAAACTGCTGAAGTGCTTGGCGAGGATGAGGTACAGGATAATTCAGCTTGTGATCAGAATTCAAATGATGTAAAGCTAAAAACTACTGAAGTGCTTGGCGAGGATGAGCTACAGGATAAATCAGCTTGTGATCAGAATTTAGATGAAGTGAATATAGTTGATGGTACAACTGAACAGGAGGAGCAAGAGAATCAATCTGCGTCTTATCAAAATTTGAGTGAAGATTATATAGTACATATTGAATCTGAGCTTCAGTTGCAGCTGCACTTGGATTTGTCAACAGATTCTCCTCAAGGCGAAGGAGACGAGGTGGAATCGTTGCCCATTCCCAAACAAGCGGAATCAATAAGTGACCAGGAAACGGAGGTGGATGAGATACTCGGACTGAAGCCCAGGCTGAAGCTCAACTGGACACCCAAGCCGAAGAGCCAAGGCGAGCCAGTGTCTGCCGGTAAGGCACCTAGGGTTTACGAATGCAAGGATGTTTATCAGATGAAGCGAGAGATGATTATGCGCCAGCGGGAGGAGGAGGAGCGTAAGGCGCGTGAATTTCACAGCAAGCCGGTGCCGAATTTTAAGGCATTGCATAAACGTTTGGCGGACACAATTGTTATCCATAAGATAACAGTGCCTGTGACGCCAGAAACATTGAAACATTCCTACGAGCATATGGAGCGGCGGAAACGCAGGGAACAGGTAAGTGCCAAATGCAAAATATAATAGATTATCATAGAAAAGATTTGAAATTGTCTTGGCTAGAACTCGAAATTGGTGCAACAGGAACATGAGAATGCCAAAAATTTGCGAAGAGCTGGCCTCGCCGAATTGAAGCCATTTAATCTGCGCGCTGACCAGCGCGTGCGCGAACGGCGCGAGTATAATAATGTCGTCCAGTGCAATCTGGATGAGAAGAAGAAACAGGTAAATATTGAGTTGTTGATATCAAAATTAAATTAAATTTAGATGGTCTGGTCACACACTACCTCTACCCCTGCACAGTGTTGCATGTTTGTGATCAATGCAGCACTGCGCTAACTATGCGTCAGTGCTCTCCACTGCGTTAACATAGCTATGCAGCGACTCATTTCTGCGTTAGCAGCTGCCATTCAGCAGTTGAGGCGAAATTAAAGTTTTGAGCAACTCAGTTATAATTTAATCGCTAGTTTGTTGAGTAAAAATATCAGAAGAAGAAAAGTCAACACACTACATAAGTTGAAGTAGGCTGTCTATGTGAAACCATACAGAAAGAAAAGAAATACAAACAAAAAAGTAAAAAATTATATATTAATACACTCACATGCACTACTACATATGTATGTATGCATGCATACTTGTTGTTTGTGTGTGGTGTGAGTCATGACGTTTCGGTAAACGGACGGCGTAGAAAACAGTTATATTGTGCACATATATGTTCATATATATATTGCATAAAGGGCGCAACGCGTGACTAAAGAAAGAAGGAAATTTCGGTACAAGCGAAACGAAGCACAAAACTCGAAATTGTAGTAAAAAGGATACAAAGCAGCTGCTGCGCCCAAATTCACACACACAAACACAGGTATATATATATATACAGGTATATATATATATATACACACACACACACAGTCACATACACACACTTGGAGCAACATCAACAACAACAAAAACAACATTAGTTGTCGTCGCCGCCGTCGTCGTCGTCACAGTTGAGGTACGCCACGGTCAGTGAAGCAACAGTCTGTAGAAAAAAATAGAAAAACTGTAAACTGTAAACTGTAAACAAAGCTTTTGGCCAAACGTATAGGTGGCGCCACTTTCGCTGCAGTAAGCAAATAAAAAGAAAAACAGAAGAGAAAAGAAAAGAAGAAGAAAAATGGTTGATCGTCTCGTTAACTCGGAATTGAACACCCGTCGCATTGCCTCCGTCGAGAACTGCTTTGGCAGCTCCGGCGTGCCGCTGGCGGTACCCGGACGCGTCCTAGTCGGCGAAGGTGTCCTGACCAAGATGTGCCGCAAGCGCCCAAAGTCGCGTCAATTCTTTCTCTTCAACGACATACTGGTCTACGGCAACATCGTGATTGGCAAGAAGAAGTACAACAAACAGCACATAATGCCGCTCGAGGAGGTATCCCTGGATTCCATAGCCGACAACCAACAGTACCGCAATGGCTGGTATATACGCACCACGACGAAGTCGTTCGTCGTCTACGCCGCCACCAGCACAGAGAAGCAGGAGTGGATGGCCCACATAAACAAATGCGTGGAGGATCTGTTGCGCAAGAGCGGCAAGAAGCCGCCGGGAAACCACGCCGCCGTCTGGGTGCCCGATGCCGAGGCCAGCATTTGCATGCACTGCAAGAAGACGCAGTTCACATTTGTCCAGCGGCGTCATCATTGCCGGAACTGTGGCGCTGTCGTCTGCGCCGCTTGCTCCACCAAGAAGTTCCTCTTGCCCCAGCAAACGGGCAAAGCGCTGAGGGTCTGCGATGCTTGCTACGAGCGCTTGCGCCACGCACCCGATCCAGATGGCTCCGTGGAGCAGCGGGCCGCGAAGCTCAACATAAGTGGAGCAGCGGACAGCTCGAATGACGATGACACCGACGAGGACCTGCCGGGCTCGGCTGAGGCGCATGACGAGCCGCGCTTCTATGGCGACAACAGCATGTCCATGGCGGATGAGCAGACGGTTAATCCATCAGCGAATGCAGCAACGACAACAGCAACAACACCTGCCACAACCACACCTTCCGCCTCCGCCGCTGCCCCCGCTTCAATCAACTGCTGAGCCTGAAGCCACAAATGCTGTATGTATAACAGTTTTGGAAGACAAACAAAAAAGAAAAGAACACGATGCTGGCAAACTGAATGCGAACTGGATTACTGGTACTACTCAAGAATCATATATATGTATATGTATAGATAGAGGGGAGTCATACATACATACACATACAGGGAGATATGCACACATACATCCATATAGAGCTTTGTCCACGTCCGTTGCGTATAAGAAAAAATTTGATATGATGATTCGCATTCGTCTTGCCTTTGCCTTGCTTTACTTTGCCTCGAATTCCATTTCAAGTTTTATGCTAATCTTATCAGCTTCAGTGGCGGCGGCTGCTGCTGCTTTTGCTGCTGCTAGATAATTGTTCTACACTGTTCAATGGGCGAAAATTGAGTATATACATTTCCTGTGTCTGTCTGAGTCAGGGAGATATATTATGCAATATAATAGTTTATATAGGGCATATATCTGTTTAACTATAAATTAAGCAAAATATATATGTATGTATGTATAATAGATCATATGTAACAGCTCCGTCATATGACAACCTAATATTTATATGTATAACAACTCGCACACGAAAGCTTTTATATCACAGTTCTAGCCAAGCCTTGCTACAACAGATCTATATGTGATTTGTGTTCTGACTTGATCTCTTCCTGTTAATCACATTGGCTTGCGCGTAAAGCATATGGGAAGTGAATTCTCACACGCATAGACAAACCAAGTTCGGCACACACATATATACATATACACATGCGATATCACATACTCTCTTGCGCGCTCTCGCTTTGCTAACTGTTCCTTTCGGCTTGCAAGGCCTCAGGCACAGACAATCGTTCGCCTATTACATGCGCTATCTCGCTCGCACTGTATTGCTCACCATCCATGTTTGTTTTTCTTTGCATTTCGTTCTATTTGCTTGCAATCTATACATTCGCACACAAGTCATATATTATTAGCATACACACGCACACACACAGATGCACCACATGCGCTGTCTCTCGCTCACTCTAATGCATATTGATATAGTAGTTCTTTGTATTTCGTTCAACTTATTTGCATTGACACACAATACAAATGAAATCATAATGGTTATTCATAAATTAATATATATTATATATATGCAACCATGTTCCATCTTTTAGCCCGACTTAGCATCAGCTGATCACATGTTTTCGTTGCCAGCAAAGCCAAAGTGCGCCAGAGCTGGAATTACAGTTCAAAGTTAGCTTGCGTACAAAGATTCAGCTGAAAGCTCGTGCCAGCGAATACTTGGCGCAGATTGAAAGCAAAATATGATGTTTTACTAATTCCTATTTTGTTGTATATCAATTAATAAGACTCGTCTGAAACTAGATTGCCATTTGGTTGCCTCTTCAGAGCTTTCACTGCACTTTGTGTACGGTTCGTTTCATTTCTGTGTTGGCTGTCTTCAGCTACTGATGGTTCAGTTCAGGTATTCACCGCATTAATGATCCATCTAACTGTTTGCTTTAATTGAGCGAGGAAAGCAAAAGAGCAAAGTGCATAAAGCGGGTAAAATGTACCTACATATGTATGCATATATATGTATGTATGTATATGTACATATATGTAGAAAGGGGTGGGGGTGGGATGGAGTGAGAGGTCGTAGATAGGAGTTGAAATAGAGAGCGAAGGAAATAAGAGAAGCTTCTGTAGACTCTAGTTTAATTCAATATAAGATGAGAGAGAGAAAGATATACTGTGTGTTGACATTTCTACCTAAGTAACTTGATTTAAGTAAACTATTTGAATCCTTGTTTTAATATCTGATATGATTTCTCTCTTCTCTTCTAGCAAGATGAACAACGCAAGCAACGAGAAATGGAGGAAGTTAAGGAACTGCGCAAAATGACGGAATTTAAAGCTCGTCCAAATCCATTTAAATAACTAAATTACAATAAAAAAAAACGATAATAATAACAATAATATTAATAATAATAATAATAATCAATTCACACACACGCATATACACACTCACACACACATACACGCATATATATATATTTTCTAAATGATATTTTGTTTGTTTTTTTTTTTCTTTTGAGTTCCGATATTTTAATGAATCATTGCTTATATATACATATATAGAGAACAGATTTTGAACCTATAACAAATCTCATTAAAATTTTTGTAAATGTTTTTTATATATGAGCGAGACTCGAAAGATCTATGTATATATATATATATATATTATTGATCATTCATTCATTCATTTCAATTTGGGTTTACGGTATTCGCAGTTCTAGTTTAACATAATTATATATAATATATATGTGTGTGTGTATTTATCATGTTTTTTTTTTGTCTCTCAATCTGCTGGATTGTAGAGCTCTTGTATATCTATATAACTAAGCAATGATTAACTGTTTTCTATTTGTATAAAGCAAAACAAAAAAATAAATTTATTAATACTGTAAAACAACTGTTTTCTTTTTTTATACACATCTTTATCAAAGCAGCTATATAGTGGAAATATTCGCTTAATTTGCCTGGGCATAAGCCCTAAAGGTTTCGACCCTTCAGCTGGTCTTCCTTTTAGCTACAAAACGCAGTAGCAATCATTAAGCACCTCAAGTTATAAACGTACTTTGTATAAAAATAGTAAATAGTACCATCCACACATTTGCTGAACTCAAATCTAGCACCCACGAACTTCTGTTTAGCAACTAATTCTAGATTGCTATATGTATATATCTATAGCCTTCGACTGATATAAGACATAAATTCGTATTTTGGAACGTTTCCCTATGTGATGTTGCCGCACTGCTCTAATGCATGCTAGCTCGGGCCAATATAACACCATATTGCTCTCACTCGACTGACGCCATCTTTTGCTTGTAAATAGAAACACATGTGCTTTGTTTTTTTTTTTTTTGGAGAAATATGAATGTTGGCATTTATTTATGCTTAACAGTTCGTTTAGGCCGCTTTTTGTCGGCGTCGTCGTTTGAACATTTTAGAACTGGCCATCGCTGCCCCAGGATGTCTTGACGGTATCTTCGTTCCAGTCCTCGACTCCGCCGACAGTTTCGGCAGCAACCTCATCGGCCCAGTTGGTGGTCTCTTCGACGGGATGGTCGACGGCTTCCTCGATCTTGGGTGGGGGCAGCAGCTCCTTGGCTGCTGCAGCCTCCTCCTTCTCAGCCTCCTCGGGATCGCGATAGAAGAAGAGATCCACAACCACGGGCCATTCGGTGGTGCGAGAGATGGTACCGCGCAGACGGAGCACCTCACGGGCCAACAACCACCACATAAGACCGATCGAATGGGGTGACTTGTTGTTGCATGGGATGGCAATGTCAATGTAGCGCAATGGCGAGTCCGTATTGGTGAACGCAATAACGGGAATGTTCACATACGACGCCTCCATAATGGGCTGGTGATCGGTGTTGGGATCGGTGACAACCAACAGACGTGGCTCGCGGAAAGCGGGCTGGATCTGATTGGTGAAAGCACCGGGCGTGAAGCGGCCAGCAATGGGCGTGGTGTCCGTGTACTTGGCGAACTTCAGCACAGCGCGCTGGCCAATGGGACGCGATGAGATGACGAAGACCTGCAATCAAATGGCGAATTTATAACGGCGCTTACTCAAATGGCAAATACAAGGAAGGCATTTACAGCGTGACCAGTTAAAGGCAATCTATAAATACCAGTCAAATGTGTGTATGTTGTGTGGGCGTATCAGTTTGAAAGTTGAAATCATTGAATTTCATACCCGAAAGATTAGATAAATCTCATCATGTGCACCAAACGCAACAAGTATTGCACATACGATAAACAATCAAAGATATACATTTGTTACTTACATCGGATGCATTCTCAATGGCAACAATGGCGCGTGCAGCCAAAACCAGTTTCTCCCAGGTTTTGCCCAAATTGATGATATTCACACCATCGGCACGGCGCTTGAAAACGTACTGCTCCATCTGGAAGTTGACGTTCTCGGAGCCCAGGTGAGTAGTGGCAACCAACATTTTGGTAATGTCATCCTCTTTGAGGGACAGTATATCTAAGCCTCCCGACATTTTAACGTGAAAGAGTTACGAAACCTGTAATAGTAAAACAAGGAAAATAAATTAATTGAAATTAAGTTAAGATTTCAGCTTCACTTTGCAACATAACCTAACTTCGGCCAGGCACACGTGCCACACGATAAAAAAAAACATAAAACAAAGTTTATGCTAACAAAGATGATTTGCAATTGTACAATTTGTAAAGTGGCCAGTTGCATTATTTATAATTGTTTTTTTACCGCACAAATCAAGTTTTTTAAAAATACAAAAAAAAAATTTTCACTTACGTTGTGGATGCCGCTGGGAGCGTTGACAAAATGGACGAGTGGTGGGCATCGTGAATGCCATTAGGCCTGAATCAGTGTTGATAACTGATAAAAATATTGAATAGTGCACTTTGCCAGACATCGATAACATTTTCCATCATTACTAACTTCAATAAGTGTTGGCTAGTGCATGCCGATAGCTCGCGAGTGAAATTAAGCTAAGTGCTATAAAACTTTTAGACATCGATAACATAATTAATATTTTGAATTTGAAAAAGTGATGGGCAGAAATTGCGTAGCAATTTGCTGCTCGTTAGTCAGCGACATTATCGATAACATCATTATTAAAATAATTTTGAATGTCTACTGATTGACTTGAATTAACAGCAATGTAAGTGCCAAAAAGCTAATTGCTATGAACATTGTATCTCAAACCCGTTAAGATTCCCACTATTTTGATTAAAATAAATGATAAATTCTGTTTTTTGTATACACATTTATTGCAAGTTTTGGTTTTGTTTATATACGTAAATGTACGTGTTTTTCTCGCCATTTTTGACTACCACATCAAATGCATATTCGATAATATGGGGTTTATTTTCATTTCTTTTTTGTTTTGCCAATACAATTTTTTTTTTTTTTTTAATTTTTGTGAAAAAAAACTTTTTTTGGTGAACATACATTTTCGTTGCAGATTTTATCCATTTTTCCTTTCATTTGTCATTATATTATAATTATTATTTTTGAGTTTTTACTTTTTCATGGCATTTTTTGTTTTGCTTTTTAGTTTAAAAGGAATATATATTTGTGTTTGTATGTATAATGTGTGTGTGTATGTGTGTTTGAGTGAGTTTGTGGGTTTGCTGTTTCACGTTACTGAATAACATTTAATAATAATGATAAAAAAACAACATTTTGTATACATAATACATAAAACATTTGCATTTCGCTTAGCTTACGTTTCTTTCTCTTTTTTTTTTTAATTTATTTTTTTTTTAGTTTGCTTTAGTGTTAAATTACTAACTACTTATACAATGTAATGTTAACTTGTTTTACTTGTTTTAATTTGTTCGTAAAGTTTTTTTTTTTTTTTTTTTTTTTAATACTAAATTGGGTTTTGTTTTTACTTTTGTCTTCTTTTTTGTGAACAATTTGTCTTAAAAAATATATACGTAATAATTAACATTTCGCTATTTTTTTTTGGTATGTTTTTTTTTTAGTTTTTCCTCTGCATTTTAATTGTGTATAAAATATTTTATTTTTTACTTTTACTACAAAAAATCACTCTTTGCAAATAAAACTAAAAATGTTTTTTGGTTTTAATTTGTTGTTCTTTACTGTTAACATTGTTTGCATTTCCTTTCCTTTTATTTTATTTTTTATCTATTTTTTTAAGAAGCATTCATTGATTTTTAAAATTTATGTTCCTTTTTTTACATTTAGCTTAAGCGTTTTTTTTTTTTTTTTGGTATTTATTTTAAGCTTCAAAAAACATTTAGAAGAGACATCAAAACGATTTGCAACACAAACATTGAAGTTAATTTGTTTTATTTATTTATTTATTCTTTAATTTTAGCTTTGATTTTGTTTAAAATTGTTTTTATTTATTTAAATTTAGTTTTCTTTTCTTTTCTCTTTATTTATTTAGTTTTCTAAGTATTTAATGTTTAACAATTGATTTTATTTTTTGGTTTTTTGTTTTGTAAATATATATATATATATATATATATATATATATATATATATATATATATATATATATATATATATATATATATATATATATATATATATATATATATATATATATATTTATAAATAACATACATATACATATATATATATATGTATGAATAATCAAGATCAAGCGGAAATGAAAGTCAAGTTTGATATACTCGCTCCTCGAATATGCAGTCAGCTAATAGGCGCGGTTAACTTAAGATTTAGTACTTAGCAGCGCTAAAAATGCATGTGCAAGAGTAAGCAGAGTTGACCAGTGTTGTAAAGTACATGTCAATGCTTACTGTTGAGCAGTGCTGGCAAATGCGTCTAGCATGAAATTTGTGCAGAAATGGTTCTCTTTGTAATCTTAAATTCAGTGTTGAGCACACTGCATATACGACAGTGCTGTAAAACGCATGCCAGCTCGTGATCTCTAATCGGGCCGAGTTAAGTGTTCGCAAAGCATAGAGAAAAGCCCTGCACTACCCTAAGAGCAGTATTAAAATAGCATTTCATTAGCAGATCCATTCGCTAATGGGACTCAAAAACAAAAATAGAAATAGTGTTGAACAATATAGCAAAATAGAAAGTAAAGAAAAAGCTCTTTTGAAATGCATTTTAGTTAAGATTTCTCTTTAAGTTTTGGGTATTTTATCCATAAAAAAAGGGCAAAAGTATATATATATATATATATATATATATATATATATATAATGCGTGTATAAATTGGAATGTATATATATATATATATATATATGTATGTATGTATGTATATCAATAAATGTATGTATATGTACGTGTATATGCAATAACATTCATATCGTAATCATAATAATTAAGTAAATACATATATTTATATATAAATATGTTTAGTGTGTATATGTTTAGCAATGCGTACGTCTTCAATTCATTCCGTTTCAATTTCAATTCAATTTTAATTTCAATTACAATTTGAATTTTGCGTTGAAACTCAAATTTAATTTTGGGTTTCAATTGAATATTGTTCAATTTCTATTTTAATTTCAACTTGAACTTCAATTTCAATTCAAATTCAGTTATAGTCTCAATATCAATACAAAATTGGCTTCAAATTTATTTTCAATTGAGCTACAATTCCAATGAAACTTAAATTTTATTCAATTTCAGTTAAGATCGATTTCAGCTTCAATACGAAATGAATTTGTCACTCAATCTTAATTTCAATTCAATCGAACTACCAATATTTAATTTCAACTTCTATCCAATTTGAGTTTCAACTTCAATTTCAATTGCATTTTTATTTTAAATATTATGTTTCGATTTAAGTTTGAATTCATTTTTAGTTTCAATTTCAATATCAATGTCAATTTCAATTACAAATTCAATTTGCCTTTGGCTTCGGCCTTTGGCACTGGAAGTTTTCGCAGATCGATTTCCAGCTCGACTTTCTATATATATATATATATATATATATATATCTGTCTATATATATATATATTTATATATATATATAGTTTTGCATATATAATATAATAAATACTTTAAAAAAATTCTTTGTTAACATTCACAGTTCAATCGAGCAAAAAAAAAAAAAAAAAACACAATTGGTTTGTCTTTTTTTAACATTTAAAACTTATTTCTTAAAAATTTCTTCAATTTTATATTTTATTTCTTTTTAACGTTTCTGTTCTTGTTGTGTGTTTTATTTTTAGTTTTAGTTTTTTTATTTAGTTGTGTGAGGCGCTTTGGGCTTTATTTTTAAGTTTGTTTTTGTTTTTTTAACTTTTAAAAAGCTTTCAGTTTACATTTATTTGAAACATTTTGATTAAATATACATCTATATATTTTTGTATACATATATATATGTATATATATATATATATATATATATATATATGAAGAGTTTTTGTTGAGTGTTTATATATATATTTTTTTTAACCTTTAGTTTTGTTAATTTTAGTTGTTTTTCTTGTATAAATTTGGCTTTGGTTTATCTGCTATTTCTGCTTCTTCTGCGTCTTATTTTTGGCTTTGATTGATGGTGATTGATGTGGGTTGATCCGAACTGCTTATATCATAGATTTGCCTTTTGGTTTATTTTGTATGTTAGATATAAAAAAATTACTTTACTTTTTTTTTTTAATTACAAGAGTTTTACTTGACTGTGATTGACGATGATTGATGATTCAACTTTCTTGGCTATTTAGTGGCAAAGCCCAGAATTTGGTATCGAATTATTTTATTGCTTGAGTTTCTTCGGCTGCTTTTTGGCTATGATTGATGTGGATTGAGTTGAACATCTTACATCATAAATTTGTTTCTGGTTTACTCGTTATGCATTAGATAATGACTTGTGCTTCTTCATTTGGTTGCTCTTTGCGGCTATGATGGATGTGGATTGAGCTGAACTTATTTACTGTAGTACTAGGGTCGAGGTGGCTAGAGCCAACAATGTAGATGCTTGGTAAACACTTCAAAGCACCGTCTCCATTTCAGCTATTTCCGTCTTGTAAGACCTTTCAATCATGTCGGTTTGGCCATTGATTGATGTTGGACAGCAGTTGCAGCCGCAGTAGAAAACAAGAAAATTACACTCCAAAAAGTTAGCATATTATATACAATTAAAGTTAGGCTTGTAAATACATATGTATCAATCATGCGAGTACTACAACTAACACATATATAAAGTAACACTTGAATATAGTATATATGGTATTGTATAGTACAACAAATTGAAAATGTGCTTCATTAAAGACACACAAGTGCATAAATCGATGGGCATTCGTCAATGCAGTGGTCCATCCCATGGTCATGCGAAAACTATTCTATTGCAAGTATATAGTGAGTGAGATAGAGACAGAGACAGAGACAGAAAGAGAGAGAGAGACAGAGAGAGACACAAAGAGAGAGAGAGAGAGAGAGAGAGAGAGAGACAGAGAGAGAGAGAGAGAGAGAGAGAGAGAGAGAGAGAGCTTGCTCTGAGTTCAATTGAACATCATCAATCAATGGGAGCAATGAGAGTGTGTGCAGTACCCAAGGGCTCGCAAGTAAATAAACTAATGCCAAAAAGTAGTCGGCGAAGCGCGTGACCGACTAGAAGATGCCCTGTACAAACACGTCAGCTATTGCTTCAACTATCAGATACTGTCTACTTCGCACAGTTTGCCCTTGTTGTGGACAATTAGTTAGGGACTAGCTTCAGTTCTAGTTGATGGCTCATAATCATTATTATAATATGGAAATGATTGTCATTGTCAAAGTTTTAAATAGTTCGAATAAGTTTTTCAATTAGCATTTAAGCGGGTAAATGAATGGGGCCAAACCATCTAAAATCTGATATATTCTCATTATCTATGCTTAGTTGAGCTTGAAAACCTGACAAGTCTCAAAAGATTTTATAAGATCTGATATCCTATGTGAGCCTTGAGAACGACTTCAACTGACTAGGACTCAACTCAACTATGTAGGACACGTTAAAATCTTGAGATCCTCAAATGTCCAGTTCTGTCATTTACTTCAATGTGTGAGTGTGTCTGGGTGTGTGTATGGGATGTGTGTGTTAAAATGATTAAACATCTCTGTATAGTAGATAGGGTATCTCTAGGTTTTAGCGACCAGCTCTTTCTCTCTCTCTCACTCACTTTATTGATTGAAACTGTATTCGAATTCAATTCAGTGGGAAACAACAGGTCTTCAGCAGGCCCCAAAATAGCAACAACAAACAACAAGAGATATTTTTAACATTTATCTGACCCTTTTGTTTGTGTGCAATACGAGTGAAAAGTTTTCGGCACGTGGCATGAATATCAATAAATACATATTCATATCCATATGCATATATGTTAATGTACGCTATATGTATGTGTATATGCAAATGCATTCATATTTCCATTTTTTGTTGTTTTGTTGTTGTTTTGCCGCAAAGTTTTTGGCGGTTTTTATTCAAGCGCTTAATTTGCACAATTTGCTGAAAAGTTTTAGCCCCACGTCTACGTCCATCATCAAACAAATAAAAAACATGTTGAGTCCTTGCGAAGGGCTGCCCGACTAGCAGAAACCCTAACGTGGCCTAGGTGTGATATACTAGATATAAGCGTAAGAGTCTATCAAATCTATATGAGGCTGAAGTATATAAGTATATAAGATTCTATCGTCTTCAATTAAATAACTCAATACTTATGGATATATCAAGAGAGATACAACAGATGGACGATATATAGCATAAGGATTGCTTCCTTCTTCACTCTAGCCTAATATGCACTCAAAGCATTTGGCTTTACTGGGTATACGAAAGGGCTTGGCGCTGCGAGGCTAATCTGATGCGTGAGCAGAAAACGTAAACATTATGCATCAGCATATTTTAGCGAAATGACCCGACCCCCCTCCGCAGGCCACGGAGATCATCTAAACACATGTTCATATGCAAATTAGTTGGCCAACTTTCCATTTGAAGATTTTATCCGGTTGAGAGCATCACCAATTTGTTGGCTAAATGCTGTGCATTGTTTAAGCCACAAACCAGAAAAGCAAAACCAAAAGCGTTTGCCCTAAAACGGGAGGAAGTTCGGACAAATTGGTCGATTAGCCTGCATAATATCAGAGATTTATCTATATATATATATATATATATATATATATATCTAGTTGAGTTCTTTATAAACAGCTACGCTTCTTGCTGTAGTTAGATAACGATTTCATTTACTCAACTTTTCAGGCTAGATAATAATGCTATTTGATGAAAGTTAGAACTTGATGGAAGCAGATGGATCTATAACGACCCCAGTTAGACTCATAGCTCTAAAATATGTAGCTTTTCCAGTCTTGAAACAAAAATAATCAATACTTTTAATTAGGCAATTGCTGTGCTTCATTAAATGCAGACCCCAAAGCTGCTTAGCTTTGCAGTTGACTGCAATCGATTAAATCTAAATTCCCGCCCGTCCTTCAGCCCGTCCGCCGTAGTTAAAGTTCTATTAATTCGGACATTCGCTAATCCATTGGACATATCAAATGTTGTTTAAAACCAGTTGTAAGCCAGGCTTACACATTTCTGGTGAATGTTCGCGTCACAATAAAACTTTTGTCGCAACTAAACGGATTTGCATGGTTGATGGATTTTTGTGGCTCTGATACAGCTGGCTGCGTAGCATTTCCCATGGAAACGAAACCAGCATCGATTTTGCAACAACATAAAAAGGAACTTTTTCGATTTGATTTGCTAATCTCGTCGGTTTTAGTCGCTGACCTGGCTGTATATGAAAGAGGTGGGGCTAGGGCGTGGAGGCAGCTGTAAATGATATGCAAATGTGTGTGAACCTACGCTACGACTCCACTGGCAAAGGGAACTGTCGGATATGCTTCAGCTGGGACCAGAGGGCTGGCTCGTTGGCTAGCTGGCTGACTGCCCGAATGCCCCCGGAAGCAGTAGATAAGTTAATTTAATAAAGTAATTTACATACATTTTTATTGGAAGTGGAAGTGGAAGTGGGAACGGAAGATATTGAAGACAACAGCAACAACACCGAGCACTAATCAATTGCTTAATTGAGTTGCTGACTCAACGGACTAAGCACACCCCCGCCCCTCTCGCTCCCTCTCTCCTTCTTCCTCTCTCTAGCATACACACAACATTGAAGGACAAAGGGTTGGCAGCATGCGGGAGTTCCACTGTAATAAAAAACTTACCACCTGTATAGATCTTGTGCGCTGGCAGCCAAGCTGAGGTTTCCTAACAAAGGCGGACGTTCCTTCAGATGATGATGATTGAGCAGATCCGACGATGAGGCTAGCCTGAAATGGTTTGGGTGTTAGCTAGGTCAGAGCATTCCCAACTGGGTTTGCATGCTCACCTTAATTGCGGCGCTTTGATGCCGTGCTTGTCCATGACCTTTTCCAGCTGACGCACCCGAAGGCGAGACATGTCCAATTCGTGCTTCACCTTCCACAGGTGCGTATCGCAAATGGGATCGTTGCAGCGATGCTTTTTGAGTATTTCTGTGGCCTCATAAACGGCACCGCGAAAGGTTAGCGACTTGCCCATGGACAGGGAGATGAGGGCACAACAATGACCGCCATCCTTTTTGGCCAAACGTTTGCGTATGTACTTGAAATAGACGTGCTCGAGCAGTAGCAGCAGCGCGGCCAGTAGTATGCCAGCCATTAGTAGCAAAAAGGCGGACAAGAACTGCTCGAGTGCCAGCGGATCGGAGGATTTGTGCTCCTGTTTCCCCGGCCGACAGGTGCCTGTCATCCAGTAGCGACGCAAACGTTCCAAGTCTCCATTGGCTCGGAATTCCAGCAGCCGTTTATTGAACATTTGTACGTACTTGGAATTGCGGCTAAAAGCTAGGCCATAGCCTGTAGAGAGATTGAGAGAGAGACAGAGAAAGCGAGAGAGAGAGAGAGAGAAAGAGAGAGAGAGAGATAAAGAAAGTGTGAGCATGCATAAAGAGCGAAGATAATCAAGCAAACGGAAAGAAAAACACAAACGGATTTCAAGGAAGGAAAACAATGAATGGAATCATGAATAGAAATCAAGGAAAGAAGACAGAAAACGGAAGGCAGGATAATAAGAAAGGAAAATTAAAGAGGATGAAATACAAACGAGGATTATGAATCGTGGACACGCCCATAATACAAGCAAAATAAAAGTGGATTACACTCACCTGTCATTGCGTACCAACTACCCACAGTCATTAGGCGACAGTCCTCATCCTGGGCAACCAAATAGTCCAGCACAGTGCCATCGTAGATGAACGAGTCCAGATTGCCATTTAAAACGGCGGCAACGCCATCGGCCACACTCGTCTTATTGTATCTGTTAGAAGAATTGGAGTTGGGATCAGAAGGAAGCTCAGCAGAATATCCCGAGAGACGTTACTCACTGTTTCATGTAGTAGTGCATGTCCTTAAAGTATTTGTGTATGGTGGAGTCCGTGTGGCTATAGGGTATTGTGCCGAACTTGAACGAGGGCTTGTGCGAGTACGGATGCACCAAGCGGCTATCGTTGAGTCCACTGAACTCATGGAACTCCTCTCTGCAAACAGAAGCGAGAGATGCAAATTGAGAACGGTCTGAACGGACTAGAGCAGACTGCACTAGGATAGAGTAGACTCAACGAACCTGGTTATCATGAAGGCCGCCAGGTTGGCAGTGTAGATGGCAAGGAAGACAACAGCAAACAGAGCCCAGACATTGGTCATAAAGCGCGAGGTGAAGCCGCGCGGCGAATCCACATGAACAGCAGCTTGGAAGAGCACCGCCCAGACAAGCCAATACGTGCGAAACAGCGAGAACCGATAGGGCGTGACGTTCGTGTTTTGTAGATAGAGCTTCATATCGTAGCCGCTGGGCGATAGCCACTCAAACAGGAAAATCATGAATGTGGCTGCTTGAATGGCGACGATACCCACCTGTTGTATTTAATTAGGAAGTGGAAACGGAAAGTGGAAAGTGGGAGATGGCAGATGGGAGATGGGAGATGGGAGATGAGGGTAGCAGGTACGTCCGAAGCCAAGGCGTAGCAGGAGAGAGCGAGATCGAGATCGAGAGCGAGAGCGAGAGAGAAAGAGAGCGTATAAAGTAGTTTTGAGTAAGGACTTACCGGAGCTTTAGGGTCAGACTGTGTGTGTTTTTTAGACTTACCAGCATCCAAGAGGCCGTATCGAACGGTTCGAGAAAGGCAGTAGGCGATATGATGCCCGTTCGTTTGGCCACCACAATGGCAATGCCTGTTTCCATGAACGGTTCACTGAAATCGACAACTGCTTCGCGCTCGGTGTTGATCATGAGAGATGTGAGTACCATGTCCGTCTTGCGGTTAACCAAGTCGGCAATTAAACCATTCCATTTACCATTCTCAAGTGTACCCCATTTACCATCTTCAACCCGTACCAGCTCGTAGGTGAAGCCCAATTCTTCGGCAAACTTTTCGAGTAGATCAATGCAAAAGCCGCTGCAGCATTGATAGAAGGACTCGTTGCGGTGTGCTTGACCCACATCAATATCGGCGGCCATTTCATGATCGGCCGCCACACGGCATAGCACACCGCGGTCCATCAAGCATTTGCCGCTAACTGGATCGGCGGGTGACAGATTGATATAGGGTGCCTCCTCGAGGAATGTGATCTTTAAATGGAATTTCTCGGGCACACCTTGCGGCGGAGCGTGCGAGTTACCTGGCCAAGCAATATCGCGAATATCAAGCTTCTGTGTCTCCCACGACTTCCACACACCGATCTGTGTGTGTGTGGCGAGTGAATGATATGCCCAGCCCCCACCCCAAAGAAAACCGATTTGCAATCATACAAAAAGCGTTCCGAGTGTTGGATAATAGGATTGTGGATGGATGTGAATTGTACAGTGAGTGCGTTAGAGAGAGAAAAACAATTTGGAAAGTCAAGTCATTCAAGTGTGAAGTTCATTAAGCTGAAGGTGAGGGCTCATGCATAATGCGTTTCACTTACCTCCTCCCAGACGAGATTTTTATTGTTGGCGCTGGGTCGCAGATTCATGATCTTGAGCTCGGCAGATTTGAGATCGCCGTCGGCAGTGAACTCAATGTTTGGCTTGTTCAGATCGCCCTCGATGGATACGTTGCGCAAATACTTGAAAAAGCTGAGCAAGAACATTAAGCACGAGAGAGTTTAGCCAAGGGGTGGGGCTGAGGAAGAGATACTCACATTTCGCCATTGTCCCAGCGTCCGCGACCCTCGTCCTCGCAGGACAGCGACTGTGTGGTTAGGCGTCGGTCCCGATTCGCTGGATCTGTTAGGTACGCCTCAACGCCATAGCTGTAAATCTTAATGGCGTTGGATATCTCGTTCATTAGCGCTGCACTGCTCGTATCGAAGTGAACGCCCAGCATGCCAACTGGAAATTGGGAGTGCGCATCCTTTTTCTCAATCACCGACTGACTAACTACCCAGACATAGTTCTCGCCGGTCAGCTTCATCTCCTCGGCGGCACGCAGTATAGTAATTGCCTCTGTCTGTGTGGCATAGAGCAACATGACACGCGCCTCGCTATTCACCAGCTCCATTAGGTCGCTTGTTCGGGTCACCACAATCGAATTGAGTATTGTGAACTTGAAGTGCTCCTGCATTTCGGCCACACGCTCGCGCACCGCCTGCACAAAGTCATCGTGGCCAGCGATCTGCGAGGTCACCACAGAGAACTGATGCCATTTGTACCGCTCCAGTATGCTCAGCATGGCTGCACTTTGGTGCTCAATGCTCGGCGCCAGCTGCAGCTGCAGCGTCGACTGCGAGGCTCGACGCTCCAGTCCCGAATTATCTGCATTCCACGAGATGACAGGTATGCCCAGATATCCGGCCAGCTGCAGAAAATACTGCGCCGAGGCGGTGCTGTGGCCGAACTGCTCGTTGTTCATCATATACAGAATGGCAGACACATTGACGCGCAGAAATTCCTTGCACAGTGTGCTTAAAATGGCTGCAAAGAGCAAGAGGCACAGCAAGAATGGATATTAGATACTAGCCTTAGTGATAGGGATAGATATGAGCTTTAGCTAATTTGAGAAGTCTGGCCCACATTGGATGAATGGAAAAACCAAGGCTGAAAGTGATCAAAGCTTACAGTTGTATCCTTAACTAATAACCACTTTGCCTAGCCCATATTCGCAGCCATCGAATCTGCAATCGAAGCATGCAACTACATGAGCTAAATGAAATCTTCCGTCTAGCCTAATAGCCTAACCAATGGGAGACATCTCTCACTTTCGATTCGCATCGTTCTAGCTATATTATTAAGATTCGAATCACACTAAAGTTAATCAAAGCGCTCTATTCCACTAGTCCTAGCTCTAGGCCTAGATATGATATCGACAATCGGAACGGAGAAATGTTTTAGCATACGTTAATTAGAGAGAGGAGTCCTTTCATTGAGCCTCATACCTTGGACTGCGCGTCCGTCGATAATGTGTGGAACGCTCTGACTGGAGCGCCCCCTCAGGGCTAGCTTCTCTCATTTTGTGCGTGTCCTGTTTACAGATATGTACGCCAATTAATTACAGATTATCCAGCGCCTGAGCGCTGCTTACGTGCCTAGCTTTATTAGGTTATCAAGTGTCGCTCGAGGTGGGGAGTGGGAGGTGTGGTGGTGTGGCGGTGTGGCAGTGTGGCGGTCTGTGGCTGAGGTGTTCAGCGCCACTCAATTGGTGGTAAGCCCCCGAGGCCCAATGCTATGCGAGGTGGCAATTGCTGCTGGTTGAGCCTGGTGGTTGCTGCTTATATTGCGGACCTGCTGGAAATGCTTTTTACATTTTTATCCGGCCTAATTATGGTACATGTGAGCACCGGTCGCAGCTGCTTTGCCATGGCTACAGAGCCGGCCTAGCGGCCTAGCGGCCTAGCGAGCTAATTGACACATTTAAAGGTAAACGTAGCTGGAAAGCTTTCAAATAATTCCGAAATTGGTTTTAAATTAAATCATTTTGCTCCGAAAGGAAATTGAGTGAATGATTGATGGCCTAGGCTTATGAACTTGGACAGGCCAAGACTAGGTTTTTTTCAGTATATTTCATACACTAGAGTAGGCAACTTATATCCCCTGTTTAAAGGCTCTCACAAAGTATCGAAAGGTCTTCAGCTATCTCATTAGCAATCGCACCGTTTGTTAACTTTTGATTCAGCAAATTAAAACTTTGAATTAAAGGCAAAGCCAATCGTTCGCCCCACCACTGAGTAACTCTCGCTTGAGAGGGGCGGCATTAAAAATGATGAACATTATTAATTCAAACTCGATACAAAAACAATGGGTCAGGGCTTAAAAAAGAGGAATTGGTTTCCAATTTTGGTGCGAACAGCTGGCCAATGAGTTGGAACGAAACGATATTTTTCATTATGCAGGGCAGCGCCATTGTAATTAATTCATATGTATTCCTCAAATGGCCAAGGGAAAGGGATGTTTATCCAATCAACAGCAAACGCAACAGTAAACAGCAACAGATACGGCTTCAATAAAATCGATTTGAAAGGCTTCGAGCAGCTCATTTTGCAATATTGAGCAGCAGAGGTGCGACGCGACGGGGTTGGGTTCAGTTGGCATTGGCAAAGGATGTCAGGGAATTTGCAGCATGCGTTGCTTAGTTTGTAAAACAATGACCAGCGATAATTTAGAAAGTTTTGCCCATGGAAGACTCGAAAAAAAGCTCCAGGCGACAGGCGAATGTGAATGACATGTCAAAGTTGAAACTTGAAAGTTGAGTGAGCCGACACTTGAACAAACATAACTTGGGCAAAAATGACAGAGCCAGCGGAAGACAGAGAGAGAGAGAGAGAGAGAGAGAGAGAGAGAGGGCGAGTGAGAGGGAGAGCGAGTGAGACTGAAAGGAAGCATGAGTGTGTGTCGAAAGTTTTGCCGAACGTGAATCGTCAGAGAGAGAGAGGAGAGATAGGAAGCAGAGAGGGGCCGCTGGGGTCTGTCGAGGGTCTGCTTAGAAGTCTGGAGTGCAGTAGAGAGAAGAGAGAGCAGGAAGAGAGGGGTATGTAAAAGAGTAGACTGGAGGGGTCTGCGGTGGCATCTGTAAAGGAGGGAAGCAGAGATAGGAGCGTGAGCGCAGGAAGAGAGCAGGCGCTGCTTAATGCTAAGAGGAAGAGGAGCAGGCGCTGCTTAATGCTAGAGTCGATTGAGGTCTGTTTAGGGGTCTGTACAAGGGTCCATGGAGAGGTGTACGCTGGGATCTGTGCTGGCATTTGTGGGTTTTCTGTGGAGGAAGAGAGGGGAAGGCTAGAGCGGGTAGGTCTGATGAGGTGGAGGTGTCTGCGGTGGGATCTGTGGCGTTGTCCATGGCGAAGGGGTCTGTGTAGCAGGGTCGAGAGGTAGCTCGCAATGCCAAAATCTGGAAATCTCATCAAAAAGTTTAATTAACTTTTTCATCACTTTATTTCAGCTATTTGCATTTGAACGCCGAAAAGGAGGTGCTGCTAATTTTATCAACAGTTTTTCCCCCACATGCATTCAATTACCAGCCCGCAGATAGATCGATAGATGCCTGGCTGACTGCCTGACTGGCTGACTAGCTGACTAGCTGGCTGTCTGGATAGCTGCTTGCCTGCCTGCCTCCTACTTCCTGCCTGCCTCCTACTTCCTGCCTGCCTGTATGGATAGCTAGATAGATAGGCTCACATGCACGCACTTACAGAATCATTCAGTTTGATGGATGAATGGGACCTAAACCAGGATGAAAGCGAGAGTGAGAGAGCGAGAGAGAGAGAGAGAGAGAGAGAGAGAGACAGAGAGAGAGTGAGAGAGTGGCTGGACAACTCTGATTAAGTCGACAATAGAAAATCGCTTAATAAAATTATGCCCCGCAGCCACCACAAGGACTTAAAGGCTTAAAGGCTTAAGGCAAGGGCGGATACGAAACGCAAAATTTCTAGTCATATTCCTGCCACGCCTCTTTACTGGCCAACCTTCTGGTCAATGAAATTTACATTTGGCGAAATTCACTTTCGTGCTAAATGAATTCTGATTTAATTACCAGTCGAAAAATTGTTTGATTTTTTACATCATACGCCCACCTCCACCCCAGCCACGCCCCGCCTTGCCCCGCCCAGCCACACTCCGTGCACACAAGTCACTCGCGCCTGGCTGTCCATTAAAAACTTTAATTGTATGTATTAAACATTTTTAATTGCTTTTGAAATGGTTGTTGGCGCTCCTGTCTCTCCGTTTCCTTTTTCCTATTTCCTTTTCCTTTATATATATATATATATGTGTATATATATATATGTGTATATATATATATGTATGTATACCCTATCAATGGGGTCAAAGGGGTGTAATCATATTGTGAACAAGTTTGTTCAAGTTCTCTCTCTCTCTCTATCTCTCTCTCTCTCTCTCTCTCTCTCTCTCTCTCTCTCTCTCTCTCTCTCTCTCTCTCGCTGGCTCTCTGTTTGACCTTGTAAGAGCTCAGAGTTGTGATATAATAAACGAATGATAATTTATGCACTTTGTTTCACATATCATAAGTAGCTCATGTAAGTAGCTCGTCGCTCAAATGCACAAATTGAGTTTTAAGATATACTCACATACATATAGAGTATATAAATATATATGGAATAAAAGACACATATTTTTGCGACCCCTCCTACGCATTGGAAATAGGCATTTAGAGCTTATTGGCTTTTGTTAAAATGTATGCAACATACGGCAAGAGGTCGGATCTAATCTTTGGTTCGACAGTCCGTCGTTTGCGTTTGTCTGCCCGTTCATCCATTTTTCAGATGGTCCCCTTCCCGCATTATAAGAACTTCAGATCATTGGTTCATTATAAATGCAGATTGTCATGTGTGCAACGATTAAAGTCTATATTTGGGATACCATTTGGAAACTTCTTTGATTCTATGACAGCAAGTTAGATATACTTTCTCAGAGTGATTTCTCTTTTCGATACCTCTTGTAATTTGTACAGGGTATTTGCTAGTCACCCGCTCTCTACAGCGTCACATAAAACTTTTTTGTTTGCTGCTTCTGTTTGTGCTTTATGTTTCCCATTTCCCGCTTTCCGTTTCCATTTCATGCTTCTGTTGAGGCATGGGAAAAAAAAACTATAGCCTAGTTATTGAGGCAGCAGAAAAAATATTTTTTTTTTACAACTTTTTCATAATGTGGCATGAAAAATGAACTCAGGGAAACAGCAAAGCAATTAAGTCTACAACTTGGTCGATTATGCTTAGCCAAATGTTTGGTGTTTGTTGTCAATTTGAATAAAGTTAGGAAACAAGACTGAAAGTTCAGTCTGTGATTTAATTAAAATAAGCCGGAACATTCCATAGTATTTGCTTAGGCTGCATAAAATAGTTGAATTTAATAAAAAAAAAGGTAGAAAGGTAGCTTTGGAGGCTACTTTTCATGGACTTCAGCGATTGTTTGACTTTAAATATAGGTGAGTGTGCTTTGGACCGATGAGCAGTCCATAGTTTATTTAGTTTTACTTCTCGTTCTTGAGATCTATAAGCGTCTAGATACTTCTCATTTGTTACGCTCCCGGTGGGCGTACCTTTATGTAGAAACACTATATTGAATGAGAATATAGGCAGAAGGGAAACAAGACTTCAGCATATCACAGAGTTCAATAATTGTCCAAAAGCGCGAAAAGCGCGAAAACCGCGATTCTAAGTAAAAGTATTGAAATTGAAAAATTGAAATGCAAAAGTTCGCCTGCTTTATCACACACTCACATGCACGCACACAAACTTATAGTAAGTGAAGGTTTTACGCAACGGCGCCTTTGACAGCGTTGGCAACGCCAATAATTCATTCAGTGGTTCCACTGTAGCCACAATCAACGACAGGCTGCCGCAGCCACTCGAGCTGCTGCCACCAGCCACCACGCTCTTGTTCCCCTTTTCCTTTTTGAACTGTCACAGCGACAATAAGTAGGTAGTGAGAATCGCATAGAGCGCTCGCCAAGCTGGTAGTCAAAGTAGCCGGGAACTGCTTTTCTCTACTCAAACAGTGGCAAGGCGCAGAGGAGCGGAGAGAGCGAAGGCGGTGGCGGAGACGGAGGCGAGGGGACGGGAGGGCGTCGACTCATTTATGTACGCATAATAATGCGTAAATTGAATTTTGACACCGTGCTGCTACAATTTTTGGCTAACAGCCAGCCAGGCAAGCAAGCGCCACCTTCGCCTCAACCTCCACCTCCACCTCCTCCTTCTCCTCCGTCAGCACCTCCATCTACCAGCCCCACCGCGACTTCAGCAGCTGGCAGGCATCCAGTGTTGCCGTCAAGCAGTGGCAGTCATCCAGTTACTCGCGCTTGTCAGCCACCGAAAGCTGCGAGGCACACGGCAAGCGCAAGTTAAGAAAACTTTTTTGGTTTAAATTTTAAACCTGAAAACAATTTCTAAATTGGTTCGCAATTTGAGCAATGGTTTTCCCTTTCATAAAGAAATTCAGATGAAATATATGTATGTATGTGCCCGACGGACTGTTTTATAGTTCTACGAATTGAAAGAGAAGTGTTCAATTCATCGGAAATCGAATCAGTATTTTAACATGCCTGACCAACAAGCCAATGATAAGATACAGACAAAAAAGTAGTGAAATATAGATGGTCTCAGAGAGAGGGTGGGGATAAAGAGAGAGAGAGAGAGAGAGAGGAGAGAGAGAGAGAGAGAGAGAGAGAGAGAGAGGGGGGGGGCAGAGACAGTGAAAGAGGTAGTTATACATAGATAAATTCATTGAGATGGAAGGGAACTCAGAGATAGAAAGACGAAGAGATAAATACAGAGAGAGATAGAGAGAAAGAGAGAGAGAGAGAGAGAGGGACAGAGAGACAAAGGGAGCGGTATAGAGAAAGACAAAGAAAGCGACAGAGAGAGAGAGAGAGAGAGAGAGAGAGAGAGAGAGAGAGAGAGACAGAGAGAAAGAGAGAGAGAGCGATAGAAACATAGAAAGAAAGAGAGGGATAGAGAATAAAGAGAAAAAGAGAATGAGAGAGAGATAGGAGAGGGAAATATACATAGTGAAAGCGAGACAATCTTTTTCACCTGTTAACCAAGCTTAAAATTTTTAATTCCAATTGAATTATGGCTTTAATTAAACATAATTGAGTTGAGCACAGTTATCAAGCAGACTCCTTGTGAGAAGCGCAGAGAGAGGGGGACGACACAGAGAGAAACGAAAATTGAGCAATGGCATTTCTTTTTCGCCCTCACTTGTGTGTGCGGTAATTAGCTTAAGATTTGAAATTTCAAATTGAATTACGGCTTAAATAAGGAACCATTAGGCTTACATGCTTTATTCCTGCTGCTGCTTTATTCCTCCTGATGCTGCTGATGCTGCTGCTGCTGCTGCTGCTGTTGTACAGTTCAGAGTCACAGCAGAGGCGTTGACAATCCATTGAAGCATACATAGCACACACACGCACACACTCACATGCTTGGGGGAAGGGCGTGTGTGTGTGGCTGGGAAGTCTGTCAACTTATTACAACATCCATTAATTTCATTTGAGCATCATTCAATTGCCTTCATTTTTATCGCAAGTTATCAAGAGTTTGGGCACATATATATGTGTGTGTGTTTGTGTGTGTGTATGTGTGTGTTTGGCAAAGTTTTTGCATTAAGCAACATATTTGGCAGGCTGGCGCGGAAACGGAAACCCAGTGAGCTGACAGCAGCTCCAAGTGGGTGTCAGCGACAGAGCCACAGCCACAGCCACAGCCACTGCCACAGCCACTGCCACAGTCACAGCCAGAGGCACCTAGCTCAATACAATTTGGTATTCATTTTGGTTTATAGACAAACGCACACACACACACACAAACTCACCGACACACACACACACTTACACAACGCTGCTGTTAAAATATGCTTGAAAAGCCTGTAGCGACATCAAAAAAGGTTCACAATAAAATGTTTAATACCCTGTACACATTGAAGTTGCGTAAGCAGGGTATATAGGCGCTTGCTATATATGTATATGTAAGAAGCGAGCGGTGGGTGTGGCCGAGCCTTAAACTGCTAAATATATATTATTTATTGTGCACAATAGCCGTGTCTATTGCGTCCTGTCTCTTTGTCTAGCTATCGTTCAGCCTGTTCGTCCGTCCGTCCGTCCGTCCGTCCGTCTGTTTCCATGAATCGATTGTTCTTGGAATCTGTGAAAGTTAGAACTTTCAGTTATTTGCAGGTGCCTTTGTAGCATGCATTAACTCTTTCATTTCCATGAAATTGAAATTGATAGGTCGAGCCTCAGACGTTTTCGCTTCTTCAAAAGCATATGCATACATGTTGAAGGGTGTGTCGCAGTCGTGAGCTACCCACTCTATGAACCATGCACTCTTATTCGTTAAACACCCATTAATGCTAAACGAACGTGAACAATGGCGAAGGACAACGAGCGAAGGACGCGGGATGAACGAGCTAGTGTCAAGCGCCATGAAACACAATTAGTCAAGTGGCGCGACTGAAGAGTGCAGATTGTAGAGTGTTCAGTGTGTGTGTGTGAGTGTCTCTGATTGCACTTGAAATTCTAAAAATTGGAATATACCACGCACACGCTTTACAAGCGGCCACAGCAAATCTATATCTCCCTCTATGTATCTACATAGATATATAACGTATACGTCGCGGCGTACAATCATAAGTATGCAGTGCTATTGCATAGCATTTGTTACTCATGCACGCACGCACAATTAATCAATACTATGATAATTCCACTCAATTACACACACACACACACACACACACACACACACACACAGGCAAACATCAGTAGAAGCATATACGGCTTTTCGCGCTTCTGGCTTTTGGCGAACTTATGAATATAATCTAAGCGCACACACGCAGCTTGAAAACAAATACACACACATAAGCACGCACGCACACACACACACAGAGAGAGACATATGGGCGTGGTATGCAAAGAAGAGCGAAAAATGTGGAAGGAAAATTAGAAGCAAACTAAAGTTAAGTTTTTGGTTCGCATAAACTTGGCGCATATATAGATTTTATAGCTGTTTTGTTGACGTCACATGGTCAGCTGTAATACACATACACACACACACACACACGCACACGCACATACACACACACCCATAGACACGAGCTGGCAACGACAATGACAACGAGCTCACGAGAGGACGTTGACGTTGATGTTGCTGGAAATGATGCTGACGACGCCCCACTTTTGCCATTTGCCACTCACACAAACACACAAACACACACACACACACACACACACGCCCCATACCGCACCGCTCTGTTAACACCCTTTAGCACACGCCCTGCTGTTGCTCGTAGGTGTCTTCTGCC